>CP142453.1:13767500-14152500 GCA_038049695.1 Cinnamomum chago
CTATCAGATTTGAAGACTCGGTTTTAGAATTGAGGAGATTTGATACTTGGAAGTGTTAATTTGGATGAGATCTATACATATGGATATACTGTACTGGGATTTTTATGCAATTTGAGTTTACTTGATGTGTAGGGATTGTAAACCTGAATTTGCAACTATGATGAATCTATTACAATTTATGATTTGATGAGCACAATCGAATGCAACCCGATTTGACTGATATTTGAGTTTTTTGATCAGATAGCGCCAAATAAAACAACTTACTTGTGTCATTTTGATCGATTCTGACTGGTTGAGAAGTATTTTGATGCAAACAGCTGTGCTGAGCCAGACCAATTAATGCAGGATAGGAGAGGAATGATCAAAGATATAATCTTTAAGCTGATTGAATATAGTTTTTACATGTCCAATGTAGTTGTCGCTGGTAAAATTCTGCACCAATTAAGGGAACTAATCAAAATTAAAGTGGTTAATGAATTGGAATTGAGGAGTTTACGGCAACATATAGAGGCTGTGTTTTCATCAAGTTCTCTTTGTAACTTCTATGAAAACATCAAGTTCTAATTTGATAGTTGCTAACACCTTTTTAGTTTCCACTATTACTCCTTGCAAATGATCTTTCTTCACTTCCACTAATACTTCTTGCAAATAATCTTACTTTAAAATAATATAAAAAAGAAAGACAGAATACAGACTTCTAGATACCGATGGGCTTGTTGCCTTTTTGGGACATGTGACTAAATAGTCACTTAAGTTGGCCGTCCATTAGTATGGTCGACAATAGCCTTTGTGCCTTTCTTTGTGGACAACTGGGCATTGGGTCGCCTTTTCATACGTGATTCATTCCCATCAAATCTTTCCAGAGAGAAAAAGAGTGAAGCAGGAGACGAGAACACCTTAAGCAGAGAAGATATAGATGGTGAGAGAGGAAATAAGATCTCTATTAGAACCTTGAGGAAGAGAAGAAGGGAGGAGATACAATTGTACAGGCAGTGCTCTTGCATGGAAGGCTCTAGTCCCCGTATTTTTAATCTGAACTGTTCAATTTTTTTTTGACCATTAAGCAACTGATGGAAGTTGCGGAGATGAGAATGCTAAAATGGATGTGCGGGATTACAAGGAGAGATAGGATTAGGAATGAGGAGATTAGGGGCAAAGTAGGAATAACACCGATTAAAGATAAAATGAGAGAAAATCAACTGAGATGGTTCGGCCATGTTAGAAGGCGCCCAACGGAGGCACCTGTTAAAAGGTGTGAAAGCATAGAGATTGCCCGGAATAGGAGAGGGAGAGGGAGACCCAGGAGAAGTTGGAAAGAAACTATTAAACATGACCTTGCCTATATGGATCTAACAGAGGAAATGGCCCTAAACAGATTTGATTGGCGTCGTCAAATCCATATAGCCGACCTCACCTAGTGGGAAAAGGCTTGGTTTGGTTTGGTTTGGTTTAAGCTTCTTAACGTTTAGTTTCATGCCTTAAACATTCACAGATTTTGAAATATATGAAGATTTTGCATGTTGTTCAAACCGTTCAACGTTAACCAATGCGAAAATGGTGCTCCCAAACAAACTTGGTATTGTGTTTCATGTGTGAATTTGCAAATTTTACATTTGTAAATCCCATTTTCATTCCCATGCATAAAAGATAACCAACTTCTAAATTCTTATTTTCACGTTAAAGTTGTCGCAACCAGGAAAGGATGTATACATTAAGACCTTTCTTTCAATCTAAACCTTTCAACCTTCGTACAAGCTCCCTAGCTCAATAGAAAATCATTCAATGAAAAATTTGAGAATTCTTTTTATTCACTGCCCACTTATCCATTTTCATTTTATATAGTCAATCATGTCTTCTAACAAGCATTCATTTGTATCATTAAAAAAGAAACAAGTATTCTTTTGTATTAAAAACCCTTTAGTTTCTCTCCTTCCAACCAGTCCACAAAGTTGCCTTGGAAATAAGATGCCATAAAATTTTACTCCTGTGAAATGGTTAACACCCACAACTTCTTTCCCTGTGGTTTTTAGAATCATCATCGAGCATCACAAGGCAAAAGTAAATAGCTTCAAACCCAACAAATAGCATTTGAAGAGGTACTCCCCATGAGCACCTCTCACAAAATATACTTGGCGAGTATTCCTTTTTTTTTGGTGCTCTCTCTGGTAAATACTCAATTCATGCTCCCACACACACTACACACAGGTTCCTAACCAACAAAGCAACAACCGGGAATCTATCCTTGGTTGTCCCTGTGGAAAGGGAGATGCATTACCAATGATCCATTGGTGGGTGGGAACTTGGTGAATATTCTTAGTGCTTCCCTTATCTATTACTTGATATCGTGAATACTGTTGTTCATATCTGATAATATCTTACCTTTTAGTAATCAGCACAACTGTTAACATCAGTTGTCAGCATAGTGTTCTTTTCCCCTTTGATGTCATTATGCCCTGTTTCTCTGCAGTTTATCTTTCAAATATTAGAATTAACATTGTATGTGCACTGGAGAATTTAAATACTGGTAGAATATGCCACTTCAATTGATGTTTTTTCTATGATTGATTTGTTTCTCATGGAATTTGCTTGCCTTTTTTACCAGGATGATGGGTCTTTGGTGTCCATATTTTCTCTTTCAGGAAGTAATGCCCAAGATGGACACTTGGCTGCCGGTCGCAATGGTGTCAAGCGCCTACGAACAGTAAGCTTCTTTAGATTTTAGAAATTGGATTTAATTTTCAAACTTCGTTTCCCTTTTGGTATTCAATCTTTTCATTGGTGGCCTTTCCACATCTAGTATATTTCTCTTTTACTGATATGCTGCTTCAGTAGAAATAGTTACCATTCACACACACACAAAAAAAAAAAAAATGTCATGGCACTTTTGGTGATGATTTAATGGGCATGGTTCCTGTTGTACCGGTTAGTGTGGAACTCATTTTAATGATCAATATTCTGTTTTTCCCTTTGAATTCAAATTATAGTTACTTTTTTTATACTTGTTTTCTTGGTTTTGAAACTTGTCAGTGTCTCTTTGAATATACATGGTATACTATCTTTGCAATTGTTGGCAACAAGTAGCACACTGTAAGAAGCTGTTTTTCTTTTTTACAGGTCAGACATCCAAATATCTTGTCATTTCTTCACAGTACTGAGGCTGAAACTTTTGATGGATCCATTGCTAAACCTACCATTTATATTGTAACTGAGCCTGTTATGCCACTGTCAGAAAAGATAAAAGAATTGGGGCTTGAAGGCATACAGAGGTATATGATGTTTCATCAGATTGTTCATTTGTCATGCCTACAGTGTTTAATTGTATTTCTAATGGCAGGGATGAATATTATGCATGGGGGTTACATCAGATTGCTAAAGCTGTGAGCTTCCTAAATAATGATTGTAAACTTGTATGTACTCTTACCTTTATGCTCTCAGTTCTACATTTGCATTCACTTCCATGGTATGTTCTAAGTGCTTTTTCTTTAAGTTTTTAGGTTCATCAGATGTGGTGTAACTTGTACTGTTCTTAGAGCTAACTTCTACATTTGCATTCTCTTCCTTGGTACGTTCTAAGTGTCATTACTTTAATTGCTTAGGTTCATCAGATGTGTTGTATCTCGTACTGTTCTTAGAGCTAACTTCCTATATATATATATATTCTATGAAGAGAAAGGGAGAGAAAAAGAAAAGAAAAAGAGCGGAAGAGAGGATGAGGAGGCTTTGCACAGTTCCCAAGGTGGGATGAGTGCAGTTTGTATTAATAAATCACTTTTATGATGTCTACTCATAAGTGCCTGCTGAGTCGCATAATTCTAAATAAGAACAAAATAAAAAATAAGTTACATCCGGGTTCTTTTCATTTCAATGAAAAGAAGTCGTATGTTGCTTTGTTAACAAAAGTTTCACAATCCAAACTAATTGGTTTACAGTTATTAAATAACAATGGCTGAAAGGTTCTGTTTACTTTGAAGGGAAGGGGGGCTTAACCTACGATGCCACTTATTAATATCTTCCTTCTTTGCAGTAAGACAACTACTGACATCACCATTCACAACACGATCTTGATGGAAAATTTGAAGATCGTTTTCTCTCTCTCTGTTTTTTTTTCCACGACCGAAGGCTCAATGTTTAGGATGGAAAGTCACAACAATTTAGGGCCTTTGTTAGGTAGCTTATAAATAAAGATTATGAATGGGGTACTAAAAGGGTAGACGACTTTGAATTATGATTCCCCTCTTTCCTCCTATAGGAGTTAGGACTCCAAGTACAAGTTTCACTTTTTCAATGTTTGAATAATGAGTTACACTTGAGAGGGAATTGTATGTACCTGTCATATTGTTGGTTATTCCTCAGTCAATGATGGACTGATGATTGTGGACGCAAAAAATGTGGGCAGTTGATGAGTTACCTGTTGGTGCTAGAGTCATAGAGGATGATGCTCTTAATTACTGCACTTCTTTGCAGAAGCACATTGTACTCACACTTGGAGAGTTGAATCTCATCTCCTTAGATGACACCCATATCTTTGGTGGTAGGAAAACTGAACTGAACATCCCACCAGAAGATGTTTGGGTTCAGGAAGGAGGGAAGGAGGGAATTGCACCTGCTGCCTGCTGCCGTCGCCAACTACAAGTCATTTTTCTGATGTTTGAATAATGAATTACACTTGAGAGGGAATTGTATGTACCTGTCATATTGTTGGTTAGTCCTCAGTCAATGATGGACTGATGATTGTGAACGCAAAAACGTGGGTAGTGGATGAGTTACCTGTTGGTGCTAGAGTCATAGAGAATGTTGCTCTTAATTGCTGCACTTCTTTGCAGAAGCACATTATACTCACCCTTGGAGAGTTGAATCTCATCTCCTCAGATGACACCCGTATCTTTGATGGTAGGAGTGTAGTTGTAAAGTTCGTTTCTGTTTGGCCGAAACTCTTGAATAAAATCAGTTCAGAATGAAAACTGAACTGGACATCCCACCTGAAGATGTTCAGGTTCAGGAAGGAGGGAGAGGATAGGAGGGGATTGCACTTGCTGCCCGCTGCTATCTCCTCCTCTTCTTTCTCTTCTCTCTCTCTCTCTCTCTCCCCCTTCACTTTTCTTCTCTTTCAAGTTTTGGTCGGTTTGGCTTCTCTGATAAAAGGGGCTGGGGCATTGGGCAACTTATATAAATGGGGTGGGGCGACTTTTAGTTTCATGACCTCATTTCCTTAAAAAAAAAAAAATCTTTTTTAGTTTCATGGGCTCCTCAATGGAGCCCACCTATTAAATATCCCACTCATATATGGGTTTTGCCAAATTTCATTTTAATAGGAAATGGGGCCTGGCCAAATTTGACTATAATAGAAAATGAGACCTAGCCAAATTCCACTTCAATGGAAAATAGGGGCCTACCCATCTTTCAATTTAATAGGAAATAGGGCCCCACCCAATTTCATTCTAATAGAAAATGGGCCTTAGCCAAACTTCACTCTAATAGGAAATAGGGAGCTTCCCAAATCTCACTCCAATAGGAAATAGGGCCCTGGCCAAATTTTGACTATATATTTATAGGAAAATGTTCTATGAGCAATTGCAGTCTAGCACCGTGGGGCCCACTTGGGACTACCTTTCATCAGCGCAGCCCCTTTGATAGTCTTTTCATCTGATGATTTGGCATCAGGCCACATTTTACACTCACTGAACCTTTGCTCACTGTTGGATTGAATTTCAAGAAAATCTATGGTTAAGATGCCATTAAATTGTGGGTCTGTTAAATCAAGGACTAGGATAATATGGGGGTGCTGATTTTTTTTATCCCTTTTTTCCATGAGGTGACCTTCGAATTTGTCCTCCTCCCATTGGTAAACTTGCATTTGAGTGGGTCCACCAGCTGGACTGCATATAAGCTAGATGGAGTTTGCTTGCTGGTGAACATTGCTCTATATTTAGATCTTATTTATAAATTTTCTATCTATATAGATTTTTTTAATTTTTATATTTTCCCGAAACATAATTCCGAAAGATCTCACCAAAATTTTGAATTTTGGCTGAAACATTTCGGTTTGGAGGCCTAATTAGAACAGGGTCTGAAATGAAATTCTCCACTATGGTTTATAATGAAGAATGGAAGGGAAATAAAGAAATATACATAAGAAAGAGTGACAGAGAGAAGGGGAAGAGAGGCATGCGCATGGCTCCCTATGTGGAATGTGCTGCGTGCCGTGCATAGTATTTATTAATAAGCACTTTTTTTTTTATGTTTACATATAAGCCTCTGCTGAGTAGCATAATTCTAAATGAGGGTTAAGATAAAATAGATTACATCCAGGTCCGTTTCTTTTTAACAATCATCATTATCATCTTCTAAGCCTAATCTAGGGTTGGTTCCTACTCAATTCTATGTAAAGCCATGTTCTTTCTTTCTCCACAATAATGTGTCTTTCTAAGTATTACATTTTGTTTTATTGTTCTCCCCTTTCTCTTAGTTCCTTGAACTTCCAATTGCCTCATTTTTCATGTTGGGTGCTGTTTCTGATATTTTGTTTACATTCTCAAACCATCTGAAATTATATTTTGTAATTTTCTCTTCCATCATATGACTTTTAGATTGTCTCCCATGTTGATTCCTACTTCTATCCTTTCTTTGTACTCTGCTCATCTATTTGCACATCTCCAGCACATGTACTTGTTATTTCATCATTGGGCAACATTGAATTCCATGCAATAATCCACATATAGCTGCCATCTAATGAAAAATGCCCTTTAGCTGTTTGATGGAATTTTAGAAGATGTTATTTAGTTCTTACTGTTCTCAAATTTTTCACAGGAACTCTCTATCCCTATTTAATTTAACTTTTGACTATGCAGGTTCATGGTAATGTGTGCTTGGCGAGTGTTGTTGTCACACAAACTTTGGACTGGAAGCTGCATGCTTTTGATGTGTTATCAGAATTCGATGGGAACAATGAAATGTCTAATGGTCCAATGCTGGTAATTCTTATTTTGGAGTTTGGAGCTCTATTTAGTTTTTGCTTTCGACTTTTGGTGATAATAAATGCACTGTGCAGCATTGCATTTTCTAAAAATTATTGTTGGCTAAAATAATTAACCAATTTTTGTTAAAAAACTGATTTTGTGCATTAACTTGGCAAATAGCCATGCTGTCCGATACTGAATCTCAGACTGTCTTGTAATGGGTCATTAAAGAGATAATAAACTGTTGAATAGTGAAAAAGGGTATGTTTAAAAAAAAAATGGGTGCAGTAAATATTCTCAAGTTGGAGAACTTTGAAAGATTGATAAATAACGTTTAGATGCAGAAGATTTTTTGATAGCTCAGTTTTCCTGACGTCTGTCTGGCTTCTTGCTTGTTCTTATATGAATGTCCTCCCTGCATGCATCTGAGAGCCTTACCTAAACAAGGAGTATTGCAGACTGTAGTAAATTTAACAGTTAATACTGCTACATGTGCCTACAAGAAGTCCTGGAGTACTGATGATGAATCCTAAATCCTTCATGGGATTCACTTAAATAGTTATTCTTAAAACTCTATATATTTTCTAGTATGGACCGAGTATTACTTTTGCGCCCCCGCCCCCCCGCCCCCCCCCACCCACACACACACCAGTGCTTGTGTAGACTAAGGATGATGGTGTTGTTGCAATCACAGGGTTATGGGTTCGTGTCAATTAATCTCTCAAAAAAGAAAAGAAAAAGTGTAGTGCAGAATGTGTAGAATAATGGGGGATAGTTTGGGATTTTGATGTAAGAAAGGAGGGTCTAGAACACAAGAAATCATCAAGGAAACCTGGTTAGATCTAAAGGTTTATAATGGAATTCTATCCCTTGATATAAAGAATTGTTTTAAATATGGATGGCCAACAAAATTTTAGTTGACCTTCATAAATTAGTCTGCGAAACTGCTTATGAATGGTCAGGATTGGCCTAATGGTGTGATTTTTGGATCTTCGACGTCTAGCGTAAGGCCAGTTCTGTGATCTGCTTGAAGCTCATACTTTTGCTTGTCATATGTAAAATCCTGTCGCTGATAGAACTTAAAATAATTGTGTCTAGGATCAGTTTTTCCTTCCATTAGTGTTGATTTTCAGTTATAGTCGTGCACTTAGGATATGTGAACTGAAATAAACTAGTACAAGTTCTAATATCATTGTTATTATTATTTTTTTGATAACATATCATTGTTATTATTTCTTGGATAGATGGCAATGAAATTTTATTAAGAAGCTAAAAATTTTGTAACTGGAGATATAAAAAAGCATAAAAAAATGTTAAATACTAAGATTGCACAGTTGGCTTCTGCTTTAGCCAACTGATCATTCACACCCCCTCTGAAGATATGTTTAAACACAAATCAGTCACTATCTAGGGACAGGCAAAACAGCCACTACCTAGAATCATCCTGTATAATAGTATCACGAACTTTAGGTGGGTAGTTCTCTACTACTACTCACAAGCATAGCCATCATCTTAGCTGCATTTGAATTAGTCCTGGGAATAGTTCTAGTGAAGATATGTACAGAAGTACCCACATGATTTTGAATTATATGTCCAATTCTGATAGGCTCTATCCTCTCTCAGATGCCCGCCATTGTAGAATCTCTAACAAAAGTGACCATCAAAATTCGGCTTCAAACATATGGGATTTAGGGAATCCAGTGTAATGTTTGGACAGCTCATGCAGTTCAACCAGCAATGCCATTCACGAGCACAGTTCTCCTCAAATTCCATTTTGGGTAAAGCCCGAGAAATCATTCTCCTTCTTGCTTGTCTAGCAATACCTTCAACAGTAGTTGAGATATTAGAATAGTCATGTTATTTCATTCATTCTGTCATGACCAAAGGACTGCCCCTAGGGGCCTAGAGTCAATTCCATAGAAGACTTCTTGCGAATGTCAAGAGCACATGCCTTCAAGCTTCAAATAGCTCTTTATCTGAGAAAGGCGTCACCAACCACAATTCTGTATGTAACATGATCATGTGTGACCAAGTTAAGTAGTTTGTAACCACTCCAGGCCTATCTTGAAAATACAGTGTACTTGGTACCTTTAATGCGCTCATGTAACATTGGTGTATACTGTTTTTGGGAGGTAGCTTTCATCAAACGTCAGAAATAATTTGATGCATGCCTTATTGGTTATTCTATGAGTAGCCTTTATTTTAATTTTGTTGCTTGCATCGATGTTCAATTTTGCTTTTCCACCTAATTATAGGCTACATTTCTTTTTCTATTTTTTTATGATTTGATGTAATATGAACGTTTCATTATGCTATCCTATTATTTCTTTTGCATGGTATCGTCCCAGTTTCTTTAGTACATACTACTACAGATACATACAATTCACTGCTTTCTACTTGAGGTTACTTTCTAGAATTTAGTGGCTCGTTTGTTTCACTCTACACTGACTAGCATTACTTGGGTTCATCGGACATCACTTTATGGTTTTGCTCTGAAAATTCTTTATGCAGCAATTCGAATGGCTTGTTGGATCCCAATACAAATCAATGGAGTTGGTAAAGTCTGACTGGGCAGCAATCAGAAAGTCTCCACCATGGGCAATTGATTCCTGGGGACTGGGTGAGTCCTCATTGGTCATTATCCTTACATCATTACCAGTTTCATGCATATGGTCTTACTATTGGCAAGCATACAATACTTGTATTTCTTGATGCTCTCCCAATGTTGCATGAAGCTTGCTAGAAGTTCAAAGCTTGTTTGTTAGGCACCTTGTATCTTGGATTCTTGTCTAGGCAGTTAGGGTTCTTCTGTTTAACTGGAGAATTTCTTCTTGCTTCGTGATTTGACATGCCGGTTGTATACTTATTTTATATGTACTTTGATACTCCTCTTTTCTCCTATCAGAATCATCAATGCTTTGTTTACAGGGGAAGAGGAAAACACTATGAATCCTGAAAGTTCCTCTGTTACCTTGGATGCATTGGTTTATATTTGGTGGAAGAGACTTGTAGAAAAATGTTGGAAATTGGTTTGGTTCAGAGTAAAATTCTTCAGTTTTTTGTTTTCTAGATCTTTCCTTGAAATGACACTGTATCATGGCTGACACAATTGGGCTAGCAGTTACATATATTGTCAGCATCCAATCAAAACAAAGCCTTGATCTGGTCTGCAGCTTAGCCTTTTAATCATATCTTAATTTTGTTTGATATTGTTCTATAAAATGCAAGCTGGATGTACAAAAGCCCTGTAGCTCAGTAAGAACTTAGAAGGTCTTCAGTGTCGCAACTTGCAACCACAAGCTCGTGGGTTTTGAGTCATGTTAGCGTTCAAGAAAAAGAAAGAAAGAAAGCAATCTGGACGTGTCATTTTGTGCTTCTGCATCTCATTTTTTATGGTTATGTTGAAACATGAATCCTCGCTCCATGGGTACACATTGCAAACTGTTTCTCATTTTTTCTGTATTTGTCCAGCATGAATTCTGGATCATGTAGCTTTCATTGAATTGATTCCTAATCATGCATTTGATTCTTGATGTGTGTGCATCTTTTTATATAAGCAAGATGGCATCTGAGTTATGCATGGTCAGTGTACTGTAAGATTATTTGTAAGGTGGTTATTTCATATCATGTCACTCAAGTACACAGTTTGCAGTAAAGTTGACAATATCATGTTTTCCATGTTTTCCAAGCTATCTAATTTGTGAGCTTTATTGGCAGGTTGCCTGATTTATGAGCTCTTTTCGGGCATGAAGCTGGCTAAGACAGAAGATCTACGTAATACTGCTGCTATCCCCAAGGTATGTAATTATAAACTTATGCTTGGGTCGTTTGTCAGTGTAGGAACTCTGATTTTCAGACCCTGGGTCTCTTCTCTCAAAGTAAAATAGCAATTTTGTAGGACAGCAACATCCTTCTAGATTTCCTTGATTTAATTTAAGAGAACTTCAAAATGATAATATTCAAGATTTATAACCTAAGTTTTGTTTTCAAATGCCATAAATTCATTGTCTAAGGGAAAAATTTAAGACCTTCTGCATTTATTCATTTTTCTTTTCTCACAGTCTCTGCTTCCAGATTATCAGAGGCTTTTGAGTTCAATGCCCTCCCGCAGGCTGAATGCTTCAAAGCTTATCGACAACAGTGGTGAGCTCATATTTCTCTTTTCCAAAATTTTTGTAGGTAGTTGCTTTAATAAGATTAGTTGCAACTGGTCTATGGAGTATGAGTCTCATGTAATTTGCATTTAATTTTCAATATATGCTGCATCTTATATATATAGGGAGGGAGGGAGACAGAGAGAGAGCTGAGGGAGGGATTTGGGGTGTGGGGGGGGGGGGGGGGGGGGGGGGGGGGGTTGAGCTTTGTTGATTGTCAAGGTGGAAAATGCATCACTTAACACTCATTTATCATCTATCTAAACTGTACTCTTAAATTTGTTGATTGTCAATGTGGAAAATGCATCACTGAGAGCTTTGTTGATTGTCAAGGTGGAAAATGCATCACTTAACACTCATTTATCATCTATCTAAACTGTAACTCTTAAATGACTTGCACTATTCTTTGTAGCTATTCATGGAAGGGCTTCTAAGTTGACAAATTCTTGTAGAAACATTTATTTTCTCTTTTTTCTATGCAGAGAGAATTTCACACTCGTTTAGCTCTTGTTTGGATAATAGTGGTCTGGAGAACCCTTTTTTTTTTTTTTTACCGTGTCTAGGACTTGGGGGCATTCTTTGAAGCATGAAAATTTCTAAAATCAGGAAACAATATTATTAGTTTTGCAAGGAGCCAAAGCCTGAGCGAACCTCAAAATAACTCATTGCTGTCAGTACCTTCTATCTCTTAATTGATGAGGTCGGATTGTAGACACAGCTTATGCATGCTGGAAATTCCTTAATAGTGTGAAACCATCCATACAAAAGAAGTAAAAAAATTCAGGAAATCACTCATTTCGTTGAGCACCTTCTAATTTCTCTATTGATGTGGTTGGTCTCTAGTTAAAGGGTAGGCATGTGTTGTATTGTACAGCTTAGGCATGTTTAGTTAAAGTACATAAGTAACAGAACTAAAGCAGCGGAGCAACATGACCATTAAGCCATTAATCAGTTACTGACTTTAATATATTGTTATTCTGAACTCACCAATTTTTCATTGATTTTATCCTGAAACTAAAGCTCTACTAGACTTTCATTTCCTTTGGAAAAGAAGAGGCCACTGCTTATTTCACACTGGCGCTTCAATCTCTTCAAAGCTCATTACTTTTGCTTCCTTTGGAAAAGAAGAGCCAACTGCTTATTTCACACTGGGGCTTCAATCTCTTCAAAGCTCAGTAGTTCTGAAAGATGCTTTTAATAATGGCTTGTGAAATCAAGTCTTTCTGAATATCTTCGTTTCTACCTTCATTCATACAAAAGCTAGTACTTTCGTTGTGGTTCCATATTCTACAAGTGGGATGAGTGTTTCTACGGAACTTGTTTTTTTATATATAACCTAGTGCTTAAGGATATACTTAAAATCGATATTGTGAATCCTTTTTCAACTATCATATGATCCCCAAATTTTATCTTCTTTAAACATAGCTGCAGTGGATCTTCACCTATAATTGTTATCCTTTTTCAACTATCATCTTCACCTGAATATCTTCGTTTCTACCTTCATTCATACAAGAGCTAGTACTTTCATCGTGGTTCCATATTCTACAAGTGGGATGAGTGTTTCTATGGAGCTGTTTTTTATATATAACCTAGTGCTTAATGATATACTTAAAATCGATACTGTAAATCCCTTTTCAACTGTCATCTGATCCCCAAATTTTATCATCTTTTAACATATCTGCAGTGGATCTTCACCTGTAATTGTTATCCCGTGTCAGACAAGGTCTAGGGTGTTGTTGGTGTCTTGATGTTTAAAAGTAAAGGGTGTAAAGACTGCAGCAAAAAACTAACTTTCTGATGTATATTTTCTATTCTGTTTCATTGCTTAAACAGGCCATTTAGTTTTGGGTGTGGGCTGTGTGGCTTCATTTTGGATGCTAGACCGAAGTCTGCTAAGATGAGAATTGAAAACTGAATCTGGCTTATTTAATAAAGAGGGTCTATAGTCCCATCGTTCTGATTTTCAGAAAATGGAATTAAATCCATACATGTGGACCCTCGATGAGTGACCTGGCCGTTGATCTGGTGGGCCGCACTGTGTTAGTGA
Source organism: Cinnamomum chago (assembly GCA_038049695.1). Taxonomy (NCBI): domain Eukaryota; kingdom Viridiplantae; phylum Streptophyta; class Magnoliopsida; order Laurales; family Lauraceae; genus Cinnamomum; species Cinnamomum chago. The sequence continues at coordinate 13,780,658 of CP142453.1, forward strand.
TCAAACTGTCCTAACCCTATCATCAGATGCCTAAGAGCTGATGCTGACCAGCCCACATCCATAGGCGATGGCCGGTATGATTACGTTAATTGGCCCACCAAAAAGGCTTATGGATCAGTTCAAAAGCACCTAAGGTGTAGGCCATTTTGGAAGATATTTGCATTTTTTGCTAAGGATTTTGAATATAACTTATGGAGGAAAATCACTCATCAAATGCTATTTTGTGGATGCATTCTTCAGATGACAGACATTGGAAATTCCATTTTTTACTTTCAAGAGATTAGGTCCCTTTCCTCTTCTTCGTGGTTAGTTTTCCCTCATGTGGTTCAACCGGCTAACAGTTTGGCATACACTTTTGTGAAACAGGGGGTCGTTAGGGTGCCTTCTTTGTATGTGCCTATTATGTAATTTTTGTTTGTTGTGAAATGTGGATGCACTTCCTTTACACCTGCACTTTTCTTTGTTCGTATTAATCTCTTGTTCTCATCTTTTTTAGTAGAAGTTTCCATTACCTTTGTGAAAAGAAGGATGGATTAAAAACTGAATGGCTCAGGTTGAATAGGGAACCAAGTAACCAACAAGACAGCCTATATCTAATAAACAGTGAGAAAAATTCCAGAAAATATTCTGTTTATTGGGTATCATTCCATTGGGCCTTGATGGGCCTGAACCATGAAACTTACTCACCCCTGGGGCTGTCGCCAGCAGTCCTCAATAAGCTGGTGGGGTCATATTGATCAGTTCGTGGGTCAGTGGGTCCCACTGCCAGTTTAGTCCCAGATATTCTGGACGTTCCTGCAAGCATATCTTTCCCTATTTTAAGTAGTTTTTGAGTTGTTGTAGATCCATCTCATGCATGTTAGAATTCCTAGAGATTAGTGTTTTTCATTTTTTAGTAGTTTCAATAACTGGATGAGATTTAATCTAAGGTTTTTAGTGTTTTAGTGCAAATATTTAAGTCTTGTAATAGGAACACCCAGGCCTAAGTTGCCGTTTACTCGTTAATAAAATTTAATTTTTCTGATTCCTTCTGCTTTGGATGATCTCCTTGCATTGAAAACATTTCAGCAGATTATGAAATGTTGGGCAGTGAGTCATCTTTTCTTTGCTGTGTTTTGGATTTTTGGGGGATTCGGGAATTATCAGATAGCTTAGTTTAAAACCCGAACTGCGTCAACAGTTATTGTTGAAGTGGATAAACATTACTAGGTAAAAAAGGTCAAAAGGATGGCCTCTTCTATCAGTTGTTTTTTGATATAGGTGATCTAGATCACAAAAGTATGGACTCCACATGTATGTAATTGAGTTACTCAGAAAACTAACTTCTTTCTGTTGCTGGAACCTGTAATTTCTATTTTAATGGATTGGATCCTAAATTTATAACCTTTTTTAACGCCATGTGATACTTGTATGATTAAAGGCATCAATATACATGAGAGCTTGTACTACAGTTGGAAGGTGTCTTTGCTGCAACCCCAAGTTTGCATTTGCTGCTCAGTTTATTTTTTAAAATCTATAATTAAGGAAACTATACAAATAGCTTGGGACAGCGTCATTTCTTTTGGTCGCCGATTGTTGTTCATTCAGCCAGTTTTCCATTCTTTTTTGTTAAACTTGCAGTCTTGTTTGTGGTCAGTACTAAATCAGCAGCAACCTTATTTGGCAGAATATTTTCAGAATAAGTTGGTTGAGACTATACAATTCATGGAGGTTTTAAATTTGAAAGACAGTGTTGAAAAGGATTCCTTCTTCCGTAAGCTGCCTAACTTGGCTGAACAGCTCCCTCGCCAAATTGTGCTGAAGAAGGTGTGAGACTTAGAGGTTTAACTAATCATCAGCTCTTTTTGTTATGATGTCAAGTTTTCCCTGGTACATTCTTTTAGAGAGGAATTACTAACACATCTTTTGACTTTCTGACAATAACAGCTACTTCCCTTACTTGCTTCTGCACTAGAATTTGGTTCAGCTGCTGCTCCTGCCTTGAATGCATTGCTGAAAATGGGGTCCTGGCTTTCGGCAGATGAATTCAACGTGAAGGTTATTCGTCTCTGTGCTTGAATAAATTGAAATTTGATGCCAATCTCCAAATTGTTGACTTAATTTAGGGTTGACCTATCAGGCTTCTGGTGGCAGGCCTAGTAGCACATAGCACATGGGTGCTACATGAGCCTGAATATTTTTCTATGGCATGCCAACTCTTTTTTTGAGGATCTGTCCAAGCCTGATCTAAGCCAATTTATGGCTTTGGGTTGGTCTCTGACTTGATATCTAGGCCTGAGAAAGCCCAAGCCTAAATTGATGGCTTGATTGAGCAGGGCTTGGACTGTATTTGATGAAGGAACAGGCCTCTTGCTGCTTAATCCTCCTAAACTTTAAGCCTCTTATTCAATTTCAGTTTGTTTTGACTGAACTGGCTGAAACTATTCATTTGGTTGGTTGGCCAAAACAAATACTCCTGCTAAATGTTTTTGGCTGGGATTTGAGTCTTATTCAGTCCCCGGTTCAGTTTCAAATTTGGTGACTTCAGCTGAACAGACCAAAATTCCTCATTTCAGCCGAAATATGACAGAGTCGAGGATTTCCCCTTTTGTTTAATTTTTTTCTGTTTTGAGTTGGTTTTTGACCAATATGCTGTCCATTAAAGCTGAGCATTTGTGATTTTGTGGTTTTTTTATTATTTCAAAATTAAGGGGGCCATACTAAGGATGCGGTTCCTTTCATTTGGCAGCTTATTTGTTCTACCTATTTGTTCGGGTATTAATTTTTTTTTACTTTGGCTTGTAGAAGTGTCAGATATATCACGACATTGATTCAGTAGAATGAACTAAATATTTTAGTTTATATGCTATTCTCACTTTTTAGACTCTGCCAAGTTGTTGTAACTGCCTGTCCCAAGCGCGGATAAAGGAGGGTTTTTTTCAGTTAGGCTGACAGCCTGCTTAAACTTTTGTTACAACTCCAACTTGAATTAGCGGCCCCAATGTAGTTGGGAAAAGGCTTTGATGATGATGCTATATTCACTTGTTTATATTTTATACTTTTATAAATTTATATATATCTATTAATTTCTTATTATTTTCTTAAACACCACTCTGGAATGAAATGCTAAAATGGCTGAAACATTTCAGTTTGGAATCAAACTGAAATGGGGTCTGAAATGAAATTGGCAACTATGCTCCCATTGCTACTAGGCTCCATTCTGTGTAGATTTGGATCAGTATTTACATTCAACGAAGTTTAAGCATCTTGATGCATTGTTTCTGTTATATTTGCAGATACTTCCAACTATTGTGAAACTTTTTGCCTCCAATGACCGAGCTATTCGAGTTGGACTACTACAACACATAGATCAGTTTGGAGAATCATTATCTACTCAAATTGTTGATGAACAAGTATGTATTAAATTGGAAGAATTTGCCATGTGGTTTTCAGTGAATCCAGTTTTCTGAGTGATTAGATTTAGATCTTCCGACGTGGTTTAGTTTTGTTTTGCCATCAGATTGGGAATCCTAAAAAATTGTTTTGGTGATTCTTTCAATTAGGTTTTCCCTCATGTGGCTACTGGTTTTTCTGATACATCTGCTTTTCTTCGAGAATTGACACTCAAGTCGATGCTTGTTTTGGCTCCCAAGGTATTTGTTACTTATTTTATTTGTGTTGGATTATTCAGCTGGTATCATCATGATCTGATACTTCAATACTAGAAAATTAACCTGTATGATGCACAGGATGTTATGCAAATAATTTAGAGCAACATGTTCTATGTTATTCAGACGCTTCAAAAATAGAAAATAACCCATGTAATGCTCAGGATGCCATGGAATAAATTTATAGTAACAACAAAAACACTATCAACAGCAGCAGCAAGCCAGCAACTATAGAGGCTGTGGATAGTTGAGGTGGCATCAAAAGATGGAAACTCACTGTTTCAATCAAAGGCATGGTACTGCTATCCTATGATGAAAAGTCATGTTAGCCAAGAAAGCATGGTGGGGCCCTTTCGTGATGGAAATATTGTGACCTTACCAAAGAAAAGTATCTTGGTGGTCCGACCTAACTATCGAAATATGAAGACAACAAATGATGAGAAAGTCAATTGGTGGGGCCCGCCATGTTTTTCATTGTTTGATGGGCTTCACCATCTTTGAGTGGGCTCAATTGTATCTTCATTAGGTAAGTCCACCTGGCTCTAGGTGGAAAGCCATGCTTCTGTCATCTATGTGAATCCAATGTGATTCATCATTGAGTGCGTCCACAATGATTGATGTTTGTTGGACCGACTGTGTGGGTTCACTTTATTTCTATCATTGTGGTATATGGGTCTCACTGGGTTTTTACATACATATAAATTGGTGCTAATTCTCTCAGTTTCAAAAGTTGTTGAAAAATGAGGCATTATGCATTATAGAAAGGAAAACTTTTAAATGGCTAAAATAGCCTTTTTCTACAGAATGAGAAGTAGCGAATGAAGAAGCTGTGTTGGTCATGAGAAAAAGATCTCAGAATTTGCCATGTCAGTACTGTTTTGGCATGGTATATATATAGAGAGATGGGTAGGTAGTTAGGATCTGCATTTGAATTATATCAAATCCATGTCTTTGTCATGTCCATTGAGTGTCTCTGTTGTGTTTGGGCAGCTTAATTTATGATTTCCTTTTTCAGCTTTATCAGAGGGATTATTAGACATAGAAATTTTGTATAATGCAGAGCAGTCCCATCAGGGTACACAATCATGGAATGTTTACTAGAGAATTTTCTTTTTTCCTTTTGAAAAGATAGCTTTTGTTCCAGAAAGGGAAAGAGGCAACAAAAAGAGATATGCAGTGAAAAGAACAAAGCAATCTTACAATCACTGCTTTATGTCAAACAAACCACGAAATTCTGTGTATGCTCCGTTAGTTAAGAGTTGTTAGGATGATAAAGGGATTTTGTCTTAGGAAAATAAAAAAGATACTAGGTTGTTTGTTAGGATTAGATGAATAAGATTAGATTAGAATATAATTAGATCAGAATAATGACTTAACATAAATCGTACACATTAGAAAAAGAAGAAGATTAGATTAGAATAAGATCATCATGCTGTTTTATCCCTTGTTTACTTTATAACTGTTAATACCAATGATAGTCACATCTTCTTCTTTTTTTTAAATGGAATTCTATCTGTTACTTGCAAGAATCAATTTAAAGACTAACTGAACATAGGGCATGTCTTAATTGATATCACCAGCCTTGATCAGAGAGTCTATGTCAACAATCCAATTAACCAACTTCAAAAGAAAAGGAGATCCTACTGTAGCACTCAACGACACAAAGAATCTCCCATAGTAACACAGAAATAGCCTGCGAATATGATAGCTCTTCACATCCTTGTAATGTTGCCATAACTTTGGATCACTAGCACTTCTAATTCTAATCTAGACTGCCTGAGAAATTTCCATACCCCATTTACATCTCTAATAATTACCTGGATTTCAGCCCTTAGAAATTCATGTTAGCTGAACACGTTCTACGTGGAACCCAATTAATTGGTTGGAGAAAGGAAATGGCGACAAATTTCTGTGAAGATCAGAAATAGATATTCCTGAGTTTTTTAATATCGCTACCTTGGAAATAGTCTTATTGCTTTCCTCTCATACAAACATGGATGAAAATATCGCTACGTAGTGGCCGATATATCAGCCGTGGCGGCCATTTGGGAAAAATCGGGTATCGCACCCGTAGTGGCCCGTATGCGTAGCGGCCGATACAGGCCGCCACGTTACTGTGGCGCCGCTACAGTGAACAGTAAAGGAAGAAGAAAGGAAAGGAAAAAAAAAAAGAAGAAGAGGAGGAAAACAGGAAGAAAGGGGGAAAAATAAAGACAGTGAACTGTAAAGGAAGAAGACAGGAAAGGAAAAAAAAAAAAAAGAAGAAGAGGAAAACAGGAAGAAAGGGGGAAAAATAGAGAGAGTGAGAGAGAGAGAGAACATACCAGGCGGTGGTGGCGGCAGCAACCGCAGCACAGCAGCAGGGGGCTGCAGCTGCAACAGCAACCGTGGCAGCTGCAGCGGGAGCTCCTCCTCTTCTTTCTTCTTCCTTTCCTTTCCCTACTTTTCTTTTCTTTTCTTTTGCCTCCTTTTCCTTTCCCCCTTCTCCCGTTATCTCTCGATCCTTCATTTCACATGAAATAGTGCACTGGGCAGCAGGCAGCGGGCAGGGCCCTTCCATCTGATTTAGTTAAGGTATTTGTGGCCCCCATAGTGGCCCACCTTATAAAAGGTTTAGATAAAATATAAATGGCCCCTCAAAAGCTGTTAGTCTTCTTAACCTTTGATGGGCTCCACATTGATGCCCAAGTATTAAATAAAAAGGGCATGTCTTAACCAAATACAACTTAATTGAAATTAGAGCCTTAGCCAAGTTTCTCTTTAATTAGAAATACGACCCAATAAAATTTCACTCTAATTGAAAGTAGGGCCATAGTAAACTTCAACACTAACTAGAAATGGGCTCCAGCCAAGTTTCACATTAATTGGAAATAGGTTTTAGCCAAATTTAATAGGAAATACTAACATAATGCCTTGACCAAAGTACACCTTAATAGAAAATGAGCCCTTTTCATTTTAATAGGAAATAGGCTCTAATCAAATTTAATTTTTAACAGAAAAATATTTATGAGCTTTTTATTACTTTTTTAAGTTAGCAGTACTAAGAAACATGAATACATGTGAAAAAAATACTCATTATTATTATTTTTTATTTATACAGCGATACAGGACCTCATATTATTGAGGGCACCGCTATGCCCCATTTTATTACTTACTTTTGCAAAAGAATCACATTTTCTTTCATTTTACAATTTTCTGGATTTTCTGGAATTTTTTTAGATTTTTTTGGCGATTTTTTCAAATCGCACCGCTACGCCGCTACGTATCGCCCACTTCGTAGCAGTTTGGCGGCGGGCCGCAACGCCCACCGCTACCGCTATTTTCATCCTTGCATACAAACACCTAATTACTGCCCCATTTACAATCTGAAACTCCTATTTTGCAACACCCAATTTAGCCAATTCATTCTATTTGGTGTTCTCAGAACATGACTGAAAGTAGCATCGCTCTAATTCCGTTTAGTATACAGAACAAGCACTATGGATTTTTACCTCTAGCCCATGAGGTGGCATTCTTCGAATCACCCTTGACTATAACGAGGCCATGCAGTCTTGATTTAATGATTTTAGCTTACCCTTATGACTTCATGATCTATGTCATTCAGTAGAAGTCAACATTCTAGGCTGATAATGATTCATTCTAGTACCAAGAAAACAATGGAACTCTGATTTGTGGGAAATATTTGCTGCACGCACCTGTTACACTTTTGATGGCAGTTGGATTCCCTTCAGTGATCCCCATATATTGGTTACAAGTGCTTTTTGACATTTTGTTAATACCCTCTAATATCATATATATTTTTTTTTATTGGATTGGAATTGCAGTTGTCTCAACGTACTATGTCGGGAACTTTATTGAAGTATCTGTCAAAATTACAGGTACAATTGATTATTACAGTCAGGATATAATTAACTTAGTGTTTGCTTATTCTGACTTGTTGATTTACTGTTTCATTGTTTGCTATGCAATGGTTGAAAGATACCATATCTAATGAACCCCTCTTATTTGACAAGCAGACTATTCCTATGCCTGTTCAAGCACTTGGCATTTCATTGTATGATGTTTTCTTGTTCTATTAATCATGCAGGTGGATGAAGAACCAGCAATTAGAACAAATACCACCATTCTACTTGGGAATATTGCTGGCTATCTTAATGAAGGGGTTAGTTTAATGAATTTATCATGTTTTGTGCATTCATAAGTTCCTAGAATCATACTATATTTGTGTGTTTGTGTGCATGTGCTTGCATGTGTGGGCATTTTTGTAGGATCATGATATGCATAGCATACATGTGGTGCTTATGGTTCAGTATTTGAACGTCTGAGATAGATTTGAACCATGGGCCCACTTGTATGGAATGGACATCTCAAAGCTGTTCACATTCTGATACATTGGGAACCTTTAGTTCTGTTCAAATGTATCCCTTCTCGTAGTGTGGAAATTGGTGGTTGATATGTTTTGGGTTGTCTAAAAAGTGGAGTGAAACATTTGTCGTGATTTTATAATGTTATGAATCAATACTCTGCTCAAGCTAATTGTTGCTGTTATATTTGGACATACAATGTAGACAAGGAAGAGAGTTTTGATTAATGCGTTTACAGTTCGTGCACTGCGTGATGCTTTCTCTCCAGCCCGTGCAGCAGGTATGAGCTTCTTCCCCCTGGTAACTATATTTCTATGTCAAGTTTTTCTTATATACTCTTAATTATAGTGTTATTCTTTAATTTTATGGGCTGTCATCTTGTTTTGTTGTTACAAGCTTCATATGGTTGATGAAATATGATGCATATTATAGAGCATTTACTTGGCCCAGTAGACTTTGTATCTTGATCCCAACTTTCGATGATTCGGGCTGTTCACATGGTTGGTTCTTTGGTGGGTTAAAGGCATGCCAAAATCCCAACTTATCAGATGGTCTGCTCTTTCTGCTCAACCCTTTGAATGTGAACCATTGGGGACTAAAGCCTTTGGCACGTTGAAAGGTGCTCAATATAGCAACCTCGAGGTCATGTGTTTGGGTCGTGTTAATGTGTACCATTGGTTGGAATTTCCATTTTCATTTGATGCCTAGGATCATGTGGTAGGGATATTGTGGCATGCCTAACAGAGCCCACAGTGCTTAAGAGCAAATGATGTCTTCAACTTTCAGGCTAAACTGGAAAAGGCCACTTCTTGGATGAAACTAGCTCTGTTCATCTATTTGGATAAACTGCATATTATTTTATTTGGACTCATTGTCCTTGCTCTTCAACGACTAAACTATGTTCTTGATAATAGGGGAAAGAACTCATTCACTTTGAATTGTGACAGGAGTTATGGCTTTGTGTGCCACCAGTTCATATTATGACATGACTGAGATTGCTACCCGTATTTTGCCAAATGTCGTTGTACTTACTGTCGATGCAGACAGGTAATTTGTGCTCTTAATGCTCCCTTCTCTGATATACCTATATACATGAGTTCCTATGCCACAAGATATCCTTTTGCTGTTACTATAATTAACTTGATACTCTCTCTCTCTCCTTGTTTGCAACTTGTGTAGTTAGATTTTGGTTGATTTGCATGAAATTGAAAACCTATGAATTCTAAGAAATGCATACCTAATTTGGCTAAAATTGAAGAAACAAAGGTGAAGATCCGTTAACAGCCATGAAATAATCTCTCATTCAATGGAAATATGAAACAAGGAGAGACGGAAAATGAATACACAACCATCTTTTTATTTTTTTGAAAGGTACCATTTAACTTTATTAATGGAAACAACACTAGTACATCACATTAATACACAACCATCACCTTGAATCTTGGAAAGTTGGGGTCCCATCTACATCTGCACATTATATCCTTCAAATCTCACTTAACTAATATTCCTTTGCTGGAACCCGTTTTACCAGGAACTCAATTCCACACAAACAAATGGCCCTTAAATGTGAAGACTTGTACTATTATGCTATGTGGAAACACTTACGTTAGTGCTGATAGATAATTTATTGGATTATCTAGAGTAAACTAAGCCAACCCCAATTTGATGTGACAAGGATAAGATGATGATGATGATCTAATAAACACTGAGATTGCAATATTCCAACTTGCTTTGAAAAAGTTAATGTTAAATACACATAGGGTACGAGTAGTAATGAAAATTCGACCCTCTTCTACATATAGATGGACCTAGGTGTTATACCTATAGGTCATCTGGGTCACAAATGGGAGCTGCATTAAGTTGCACCACACTTGGGATATCAATCTTATTCCATTCAATATGTCGCAGTACATATAAAAAGGAATGATGCAGCAGCAACAATATGTCATGGCAACAAGACTTGTGGGCCACATGTGGGGCCCATGAAATTTTGATTTTTAATTGTTATTAGTTATATTTTTAGCAAAGAGTGTAATTAGAATTAGGTTTCTAATTTGGGTAGGATTATTATTTGGTTTCCTAGTTTGATTAGGAAAGCTTTGTTAGAGCTTTAGTTTCTTTCATTATAAATATTGTAGAGATCAATGATCTCAAGTAGAGATTTTGAGATTAATAGAATTTCCTTTTGTGGGTTTATCGTGGGAGAGTTGTCTTCTTCACGTGATTGTTCCTTGGGAACCCTAATTGTGCTTAGGCACTTGCATCCTAACCTAATCCTAGGATTGCATCAAGGACCGCTTTGGATTTGCCGTTAGTACCCATGGCTGACAATCCTAATAAGATTAGATCAAGCCTTCCTTTTCTCTTTCAGAAATAAAACCTCTAAATTCTTAAAGATATTGCTTGGTGACAATAGCCCATACCGCAGTTGGAAGGTGCTCAGTCTCTCAACCACAAGGTTGTGGGCTCGAGTCATGTTTCCATTCAAAAAAGAGAAAAAAGGAAATAAAAAATGCCTGGGTCAACTAAACACCCTTCATTACTTGGATACCTAATTAAACTAGGACACTGAAAACTTAACCACTTTAATGATTCTCTGGTCAAAATTTAATACAATTTGGAATTTTTAATGAATGATGACAGTTTCTTAACGAAATGGGACTCTTAACCAAGAACAAAGAGGAGGAGAAGGGTGGTTGTGGGTTTTGAGGAAGATATAGGGTGTTGTGGATTCTCAGGCAAACATCACAAAACCCATATTTAATTTTCAGCTTCTGCAACCCTTCATTTTGGCGTGGCTCTTCTTTTGGGGATGGAAGATCAACCAAAGCACCTGATTATCAAACACTTGATTGTCTTTCATCCAGCGTGTCTTCTGTATAAGGAATGAAGAGATGATCAACCGCTGGATTCATGTGTGGAACTGTTGACTTCTTGGATTTTTTTGGCTCCATTGGACTTTTGGACAAATAAGCAATCTCCATGACTCCATCTAACCATTTGAGTTTCATTGGATCCCATCATTTCTTATTTTCTATGATTGAGACATTGATCAACACATAATATATGGCTCAGTATGAGTGGCAAGAAACAACATAATCTTATGAGAGTCATGCGAAAATGCTTGCCTTTGAGAGATTCATTTGTTAGGCTGTCACCACTGTTTTGTTTTCTCTTGTTCTGAGGCAGAGCATGGACAGCTTGTATATATGAGACCCAAATACAGGACCCTTGTATCCAAACTACGGCACATATCATAGAGGGGATGATAGTGTATAAAGACAAGAATAATAACCTCATATGAAATGTCATGGGCCCGAGTTTCATTCAGATTGGAGTGATGTTTTCCATTGGATTGAAGCTACACAGAAAGGCTTGTTTAACTCCCTGCCAACTCAACTATCAATATCACTTTTAGCTAAGTTATATTGGAGCATCTGCAAATTCATGACACAGGTTTTCTTCCAATCACATACATGAAGAAATGTGGGCCCAAATGTACATATTTTTTTTTCTTGAATGGGAAATTTGAATAATGAAAAAGAAACAGTATAGAAGTATGCTGTAGATTAAAAAAAGAAAAAGATACAAGAAAGCCTAAAAGAGATCCAAAGTTCACAAAATGAAAACTTCTTAATTGCACATATTTCAATAAAACTTCTCATTAAATTTTATTTTTTTTTGATATGGTATCGGAGAAGTAACACAATCATACCTTGTCATATGTAGTTGCTGATGCACCTTAATGATGTTGCTTTTCCAAGTTATATTGAAGATATGCAGTCATGCGTGCTACAAAATGACAGAACAGCTGCACTTGTAAATACTAATGGAAGGCCATCGTAAAAAGAAACAGTATAGAAGTATGCTGTAGATTAAAAAAGGCAAAAGATACAAGAAAACCTAAAAAATATCCAAAGTTCACAAAATGAAAACTTTTCAATTGCACATATTTCAATAAAACTTCTCATTAAAACAATCTTTTTGATATGGTATCAGAGTAGTAACACAATCATACCTTGTCATATGTAGTGGCTGATGCACCTTAATGATGTTGCTTTTCCAAGTTATATTGAAGATATGCTGTCATGCATGCTACAAAATGACAGAACGGCTGCACTCGTAAATACTAATGGAAAGCCATCGTACTTTTACCATATCTCAGTGAATTTTGATTAGATTATATGGAACTAATCAGGGACTGTAATTTGTCCTTAAACAAGGGACACATGTACCATCAATTAAGTCACTCTCACATTAGAGAACTTGCCATCCATTGCAATTGACTTCATGCTTGGTCTTTGATATTTTGTCAAGGTTTGTAGATTCTGGTAAGTTATTCATGACAATGTACTTCTGCTATATATTTTGCATTCCAGTGATGTGCGAACAAAAGCATTCCAAGCTATTGATCAGTTTATGCAAATAGCAAAGCAATATCACGAAAAGGTATGTATTAAGTTTCTTGCTTATCATATTGGCAGTTTTTGCTCTTCCTCCATGTTTACTTTATAATCAAATGGATATCTTTTTAATGATAGGTCTCTTCAGATTCCAGATTGGCAATAATAGTTTTAGTGACCCAGAGGAGAGACTGTGAACCCACCCAAAAGCCTTTAGGTGCTCAGTGGAGCCTCTTAAACCACACACACACACACACACACAAAAGGTTAACACACTATGAACCCATCTGAATACACCCAAAAGGTTAACACACTATGAACCCATCTGAATACACCCAAAAGCCTAGGTAACCTTTTGGTGCTCAGTGGAGCCTCTTAAACCACCAACATACACACACTGCCCACCGATGTGGGATTGGCAATAATAGTTGCCTTATGAAAGTCTAAGTCTAAATAATTGTGATTCTTTTGGATGTGTCAGTGGGCATGCAGACACCATTTTCATGTGCTATTCATTTTACCGGGTTTCATTTTAACTAGATGTGTCAATGTGCAAAAATTAAGAAATTAATGTAATGGGGTAGGAAGAGGAAGAGGAAGAGGAAGAAAGTATCTGTCTCAGTTTTTCTGTAATTTAGCGAGAACCAGGACCTGGAAACATTTCTATGGAGGCAATAGTGGGTCTCAAACACAATGAACTGCGTGGATCGCTAACTGGAGGTGTGCAAAAGTGAAAATAATCAGAAAGTGGGATTAATTTTTATCTTTTTCTCATATTTCTCAAAATCCATGAGGATCTAAGGTATGGAACTCAATGCACTGGGGTTTATAAATATCTGTGAGAATATTGAATGGTTTGGATCATGAATGGGGCAGCCCACAAAGCTGTGCGGATCATGAATTGGGGGTGCACAAAAGTGCAGATAATCAGAAAATGGTATTAAGTTATTTTTCCCTGTTTCTCATATTTCTCAAAATCCATGAGGATCTAAGATATGAAACTTAATGTATTGGGGTTTATAAATATCTATGAAAATATCAAACAGTGTTGAATTTAAAATTCATATCGATGGGCCTTTAACTGATTCAGTGGTTTTAGGCTTTTAGCCAAGATTTTATACCTTGCATTGTAACATATTTTTTCCCTAAAAAGAAGTCCTTGGGTGTAACTGTTGAAATCAATTCACAGCTTGTTTTCTTTTCCTTGGTGAACCTTGTGATCTGAACTAGAAATGAGTCTATTCTGGTTATTGGTATTACCGTGATCTTCCATGTTCAATGCTTGTTTTGGCTACTAAATCATTTAAACGGTTATTTTACTTTGTCATCTTCTAGAAATAACCCAGCCAAGAAAAAATGGATTTTTCACAATAAAATTTCTGTATAATTTCAAAGGTGCTTACTATTGCAACCACAAGGTTGCTGTTTCAAGTCACACTTACCTATAATAAACAATGTTGGATGCATTTGTAGAGTTTTCATTTTCACAAGTGTTCTGGAGAAAGAATTTTATTTTTTTACGTTCTTTTATTGTTGTGCGTGATTGGCAGCTGTCATTTTCTGTGCCTTTCTCGAGCAATGCAGTGTCAATTTAAAGGATAGATTCTTCAAAGGTTACTGCTGTTGGTTGAATCTCTCAAATCTTTGTCATGTTGTTTATTGACTCTTTGACTTGTCCTTTCATGTAGCTAATTGCAGGAGATACTAGTGGAGCTGCAAGCATTGGAATGCCATCATTACCTGGAAATGCAAGCTTGCTTGGGTAAGTCACTCTTCTACCGTTGCATTTCCTTTGACTTGTCAATTATTTAATTTCATTGTTGCTCCCCTAAAACAAGCTACATTTCCTTGCCCACTTTCAAACAAGAATACTTTAAGTGGCTCTTTGCTGGAACAGATACCAGAGCATTGACCCTCAGACTTAATTTGCATCTTTATTATGAAATCTGAGTGCATTAACTGCAATGTGTTGAACTGTTTGCAAGGAACATATGTTCAAGCTTTTGAAACCTATTTTTCTTTTTTTCCATCCAAGGCAAATGGGAATTTCATTAAAAAATAATGGAATATACATGGGCCAGCTCAAGGATACAACCTTAAAATACAACCCAATTCGTCTATCAGAAAGAGGCCAATTGATGATGCCAACATAAAAAATGCATAGGGGTTTAAATGCTTGATGGAAGAAAATAGTAAGATAAAAAAGTAAACTGAAAATAATCCTTAACACAGAGTAGAAACTGCTAAGTCAGTCTCCAGACGCATCATCATTAGTTTGAATCCAGAGTTACGCAACTGTCAGCTGCACTATTGCCTTCTCAATGGATGTAGGAATGAGCCATTGTATGTCAGCGAGAAGCCTAAGCTTGTGATCGTACTTTGTATTTAAGGCCAAAGTTAGCCAAGTTGTCATCTGCACTATTCTCTTCAAAATGAATGTAGGAAATGCTCCATGGTATGTAAATGAGAAGCCCTCTAATTCTCTTTCAAGATATTGAAGCATACAAGAATAGAATCTCCTTCTTGTTGCTTGTGAATCTTTTGAATGTTGTTCTGAGTGCCCTCTCACTTCTTGGAAAGGTGTGCTTAACTACTTATAGCCCCTAGGCTCCTTCAATGTTGTTGCATGTAGTGGGGAGTGGCTTTTAAAGATTTAAAGCCTCAACCTTCTGGGCAACCTGGTTTTTCTGGTAACTTGAGCTTACTTCTGGTGTCATATTGCATGACTAAGCAACTACAGGTGCGACGTGTCGCTTGAACCTCATTGTCAATTCATTTCGGTCCCTGTTTCGGTTTGGCTCCAAACTGAAATTTTCGGCTAATTTGGAATTTCAGTAACACATTTCAGAGTTTCGTTTTGGAAAAATGCAAAAAGGTATGTAGACCTATAAATGTATAAATTATAGAAAATTTAAATTTTAAAACTTAAAAGTAACATAAACTATACATTTAATATTTAATTTGGTCTACTAAATCAATAACATGAATTATGTGCATGTGTGACATGACAATGTGAAATTGGCCATGCATCACATCATAACTCATAAAATCACATGCAATTTATAAACTGTATTGCAATATTATCAAAATCATTAGTTCATGTCATGTCATGTGGCCCATGAGGATTTGATGGGGCTTTGCATACATTTTTAATTAAAATTTTACATAAGGACCCGTGCTTTTATTACTATTTTTTCGAAAAAATAAAAATCAGTCGAAATCTTAGATTTTGCTAGAAATGGACCAAAATCTGGAATGAAAGTTGTGGTTTGGCTAGTCTGAATCCAAACCAACCAACCAAAATTGGCAACTATGTTGGCTCAAAGAAAACCAAGCTTCCTTTTTTTCTGGCAACTAGACTCCTAATGACTAGCTTCTGTTTATAGGCAATGTGGTCCGATGTCACCCAAACTTGGTTGGGAGACTTGATCATGGTTGCCCAAGCCTTTGGCTTGTGAACTTAATTGTGGTCGCCCTAGCTTTGACCGAATGAATTGTTTATGGTTATGCTTGGTCCTGTTGTCTTTGGCCCGGCGACTTGTTGGCTTGTCTTTGTATTCCAAATGGTTAACCATTCAATTTTTACTGCAATTTCTAGGGTTTGCTTTTGGTCCTAACTTATTTGTGATATCCAGGATGAAGTTTCTTGATGTTTGTTATTTGCAGATAAAGCTAATTAGGCGACATGAAAGCAAGTGAATGATGTGTCTTTCATGAAACGGTTTTGAATCAAATGGTTAAGAAGTAGTGGAACAAAGGGAGTACAAGTGTGGTGGTTTAGAAGGTGGTGAGGACGATGATGTCAAAACTGAATCTTGCTTAGTTCCATCTTATGTTAAGTTCAATACTTCAGACGAACTATAGAATAAAATGGACTTGATGAGGTTAGTTTATGTAAATAGGTGGAGGGTGGGAAATCAGAGAAAACAATAAGACAGCCAAATGCATGTGGTGGAGATGCAGATGCTAAGGTGATTTTTTGGAGTAACAAGAAAGGATAGAATTGGGAATAAATAACAAGAGGAACTCTGGAAGTGATTCTACTAAAAGCGAAAACAAGGGAATGTCTCTTGAAATGGTTTGGGCTTGAACATAGTTGGAAGGTGCTTGTTGTCACAACCTCGAGGCTAGGTTTGAGTCATGTTACAAATGAAAAAAAAGAAAGAAGACGAAGAAGAAAAGTGTCTAGAAGACTGGAAACAACCCCTCCACAAAGAATTATAAGGTTCCAGAAGGGGTAAGCTAGTAAAGAGTTGAAACTAGTTAACAATGACATCACATTGTGGGTTGATAGGGAACCCAAGTACTTGACTCCTAGAAGGGATGAGTGGGGAAATTGTACTCATGAAGCTGAGTCCAGATAGATGGAATGTGGCATCGATGATGATGATTTTGTAAACATGGCTTTACCAGTTGCCCTTTAATTCTGGAATGGGCGAACGCTTGAGATGGTATTAGTTATTGCTATATGATATCGAAAATGTTGGATTTGTGAAACAAATTTTTTTTAATGGTGGTTTTTATTATTAGACAGACCATGCCTCAATTTGTCTCATCAGATGGTCTTAGCTATCTCATTGATGGCTTGGAAATGGACGATCACATAGATGGTCTACATGAGTCAATAGAAAATTCGATAGTTTCTTCCACTGGAACAGATTTCAGGTGTCTCTCTCCCATTCACGAGTCACAGTAGAGCCCTTTCTGGACCACTTGCATCCAGTGGTCCACAATTTAAGGAAAACTAGGAATAGTTAGGTTCACTTTAGGGTGAGATTTTGAGCCCTCTTTCTGTCAATGATATCACCCATCATATGGGCTGTTTGATCACAGAGAAGTAGGCTCCACATGTTGAATTAGTAGGTTCAATCAAGTAGGTGCAATTTAACATTGTATATCATCTCATGCACCATCAGATTTGTGTGAAACCATTATCCTCTAGCTCTTTCGCAATATAATGTTTATTTTACTTGATCAGGAAAAAAAATAATGGTGTCAAGACTAACTCTTCTAATAAATATGCAGATGGGCAATGAGCTCCTTGACACTCAAGGGTAAAGCTTCTGAACAGGTTCAAGTTGCTTCTGCAAATTCTAACGCATCAGTCATTTCTGCAACCTCCAATACTACCTCTGGTGTGTTTTCATTTCTGGTCTAGTTATGTTGCTATTCATTTGTGAAATAAGCCAGTTGGGTTGTTATTATTATTATTTTTCACGTGGACTTCATATTTCTTCTTATTAAATGACTCCTGGCTAACACTGGCTTTAAATAGTCAATCACAGGTGATGTTCTTCTCTAGTCAAGGGGAAATTTGATAGTTTCTCCTGGTTGTATCTCCCATTCACAATAGAGCTCTCCCATCCATTTACATTTGATAAGATAGAACTTTGGACAGCTAGTTTCTTCCGCAAGTTGTACTTTGTCCATAATAAGACCCATGTTACAGGACCACATGCAATTTGTAGCTTCAATAAAATTGTGCTATCTAACATTGTATGTTACCTGTCAATTTACAAAATAAAAATATTATATAATTTAAACATTTCTAAAATGTTTTGTGTGCAAGTTTTTTATCTGTGCACCGTGACCGTAAGGCTCATATGTAACAGATCCAATTAATCCAGACCAACCTACCCACCTCTGATGCAAGGATGACTTGATTGGAACCATTTTTTGTCTACACCTAATCCGCATGTAGGTCACTCCCTCCCTCCTTCCAATCTCACTCCTCCGGTCTTATCCCATGATTGGCATGCATCCAGGTGGGACCCACAAAGGTTACCTCATTCGAAATACTGAACAAGTTTAATATCCCCTATGATGCACGGATACTTAAAAATGGGCAACGTATTGTGTTGTATCGTATCCGATACTTGTTATGTGTAAAATCCATGTCCCTTCCGTATCCATGCTATGTCCCTATCATATCCATGCCGTATCCGGGCACCATAGAATATCCCCCTATTTTTACTTTGGCGTGATACTCATTCATGGACTATAAAATAAATAATTTATTTAATAGTATTTTTCTTTCACTAAACAACTTTGAACAGTGTTATTGTCTTTGTTTATATTTTTAGTTTCTTGTCTGTTAGATTTCATTGGTATATATTACCTGATATTTTACCCACTGCCAAACTATGTTGCTTGAGTATGGTGCATATTTTGAAACCTTATGCTGGTACAAGATCTCTGATTCGGCAAATCTCTGAGCATAGGATTGCAGATTCAGCATGCTAACAATGTTTGAATTAGGACTCTAATAATCAGTGAGGATTGCAACTGTGTTGTCTTTATTATACGTGGGTCATTCCAACTAATCTGTTCAAATTCCAAAAGGAAAGGCATGCTAACAATGTTTGAATTAGGACTCTAATAATCAATGAGGATTGCAACTGTGTTGTCTTTATTATACGTGGGTCATTCCAACTACTCCGTTCAAATGTAGCTGGCAACATTTCTCACCAGCTTCAACTCCTAAGTTCATCTTAGGAATCTTTGATATTGTACCTGAAAATATGCTTTTGATCTTCAAGTGGGGGGTTTCTACATGTGGATCTCATTGTTTTCCAGTTGATACACCTTAACCCCATAACAATTCAGATCTGAAGTTGCCTTTAATTGAAATGATGAAGATCAGAAGATTTCAGTTATCCATTATTTGGCCTCTTTTTACTTTTTTTTTTTTTTTAATGTGGGCAGATGGTTTTTTTCTTCTCTCTCTCTCTCTCTCTCTCTCTCTCATGTCGGCAGATTTTTTTTTTTCACTTGTCTATTTGCAGGCCATAGATCAAAGAGGTTTTCTTCACATTAGATACATTATTGTAGTGCATCATATTTGGTCCCTCAAATTACTGATCCTTGGCCTCTTTTGAAAATATTCAAGACCGAGTATCATATACTCATTTCAAAGATTACTTTATTGCTTGTTCATCTGTGTTCATCCATTGAACTGATTAACTTTATTTTGCGTTCTTGTTCAATTGTTTGTAGTGATGGGTACTGCAGATAGAGTACCTGTGCCTGAGAGTTTGAGCAACGAACCTGCAGATCAGCCTGCTCCTCCCTCTCCAACATCAACAGATGGTTGGGGAGAACTTGAAAATGGAATCCATGATGAGCATGATGCTGATAAAGATGGGTGGGACGACCTCGAGCCCATTGAGGAACACAGGCCCCCTCTGGCCCTTGCCCACATACAAGCTGCTCAAAAACGACCAGTGGTACAACCGAAACAGCAAGGTAAACATCAACTTTTACTGCTGACCTAATAGATGGCTGTTTTCTTGCCCAGCAGTACATTTAGTTTGTGCTCTCATAGCTAGGCCATATGTAGTGATGATCTCAATCACTTAATAGATAGGCTATGCCCTAGCTTCACTTCTACTACTAACTATGCTGACAAACTGAAAATGGACTCACCTGTTGGGCCCTTTTTATTAATTGGAATCCATTGGCTATTTTATGATTTTAATATGGAGAAAATTGCTCCTATTCTTATTTATGATGGGGCCTACCTCCTGATGCTCCTGATCTACATATTACAAACATTGGGCTCCTGCGTTTTTAGTGTATCATCCTTTTGCCAATGAATTGCTTCACCCAGGAAGCATTCGTAAGGTCTGGGTATCCTTACACTCACCTTGGCCTTTATGTTGAAGCAACGTGAAACCTGCAGCATGCAACTTTGACTAATGTGGAGGATCTGGATTGCTCACCAGGTGTCGCCATTATGTGCGTGTCTTTTGAAAAGTCTATGTACTATATCATGAACACATCATGTTTAGCCCAATATACCCTATTCACTACGCTATTCACAAGAAAGTGCTGAATTGTTTCTAGGCCTTTGGCAGTTTAGCTAGGGGAAAACCTGGTTATTGAAGCTTGTCATGAGTCATGAAAAATGTAAAAGAGCGGTTCTTTTTTTTTTTTTTATCATTTCAGTTTCGAGTTTGAAACCCAAAAATACAGTGAAGCTGGCAAAGCAAGAAGACGGTGATCTTTGGGGTTCAATTGCTGCACCTGCGCCAAAGACAACATCAAAACCTTTGAGTGCAAAGGCTGCACTAACAACCGAAGATGATGATGATGATCCATGGGGTTCTATTGCTGCACCCGCACCAAAAACAACGTCGAGACCTCTTCATGTAAAGTCGGCCACAACAAGCAACGATGATGATCCATGGGCTGCCATTGCAGCACCCCCACCAGCAACCAAGGCCAAGCCACTTGTTGCAGGCCGGGGGCGAGGAGCAAAACCTAGTGCCCCAAAATTGGGTGCTCAGAAAATTAATCGTGCATCGTCCATGGGAAAATGACAAAAGAGAAAAAAAAGAAAAAAGAGATGCAACTTTTAGGTGGTCGATTTGCTTGAGGGCTTCAATGCCATCAGGATTTGTAATATTCTTTTTAACATTTATTTGTAATAATTTTCCAGTGTATCTTTAGGCTTTCTTTAACTTCTAATTTTGAAAGTGTGTTTGGAAAGGTTTGTCTTTTTTTACCATTGTAACGAATAGCTTGTGTCTTTCTGAAAAAAAGTATTAGAAATGCATGTATAAGTCCAAGTTTGTCAAGGTTTTACTTTTTCTTCTCAGCATTTTCTATTGTGGGTGTGGATTTCTTTCAAAAAGAAAAAATAAAATAAAATATAGGTACTGGTGTACTGACTCCAGGTCAAGTGACTTTCACGGATCCCAGATGGAAGAAAGGCTGTTATTGGTTCCAAAACAGGGTTTGTAATGACAATTAAATATCGGACACCTTACACCACCATAGTTGAGTGGTGTTGGTATTTTGGTATCACGCACATATAGAGATGTAAATGGGTCTCCGATTATCCGGAGGTTCCGACTCGTTAAAAACCGGGTCTGGGTCTTTATTTAGGTCCTGATAAGTAAATGGGTCCGGATCTAGTTTCACCATGGTTAGGACCCGAGACCTGATATATTACCTTAATTTTCGAAAAAAAAATTTAAAACTATATTTTTTTAAATATCATTCTCTATCTACACCCAAATCCGGATTTAGATCCGTACCATATATGGTTTTAGTTTCGGAGCTAAGAAACTGGTTTCGAAACGGCTCCGGGTCTGGACCCGGTTCCACCTTCTCCTTAACGGTTGGTGGGCCTTGACCGGAACCAACCCATTTACCACCCTACACACATGCCCTAGAACTGATGCCTGAGTGTTCAGGTAGGTGTCTCACTCCACACTCCTTGCCAATAGGCCAACTGAGCCAAATAAAAAAAAAAATCATCATTGGTCAAATTAAGTAAAAGTTAAGGTGGAAATAGTCTAAATTGTTGCTTCTGAGTAGATCACAAGCAACGTTCAATGGCCATGTGGTTGTTTTTACATTGCCCTTTCGATTTAGAAAGGAAGAAATAGAAAAAAAATGAAGCATTCAGATGTTGCTGGTTAAAGCATTCACCTACTTTTAGGGGTCGATTGGCATTTACGCATGCACATCTCTTGACATGTGAAATTGAGTATAACGAATATTTCAATGTTTTTCAATAATTTCTCAAGAATCCATGATTCAATCAAGAGAGAGGATTTGACACCTTTTTGGCCTTCTGATGAAGATAGACGGTTCGGATCGTCGACAAAATGCCAGAATGGTAGCACTTGAGTCTATACTTTTTTGCAAATATCTTACAAAATGTGGTCAATCAATGGATGAAATATGAAGCCATTTTGGCCTTCTAAAAGGGATGGATGATTTGGAGGCTCAGAAAAAGTGTGCTGCCAAAATAATCACCTTCTATTTTACACTATAACATACCAACGTTCTAGAGTTCTTTACACTTTTTCAGGATCCATGATGAATCAAGATGTCAAATTTGATCCCTTACCCTATATTTGGGAAGTGGGGAGGGGAGGGGAGGGGAGGGAAAATTAATTTTCCCTCCTCTTGTTTGGGAAGTCAAAAAGTAGGGGGAAGAAAAGTGAAAAAGTAAGGTTTTTTTTTTTTGTGAGATAAAGAGAAAATTACCATTTTATCGTTACTTTTATAAAAACTTCGAAATTATATTTTATAGACAAATGGCAGTTTTGTAATTTTTCAACTTTTCCCCTCCTTCACCCCCCCCCCCCCCCCCCCCCCCCCCCCCACCCCTTTTTGCGGGGGGGGGGGGGGGGGAGGGGAATTTTCACCCATTTTCTCCTCCCCCCCACCCCACCATTTTCCCTCCCCCTTTCCCAAACACCCTCTAATGGCTGCCTTTTTGGCTTTTCACACAGGGTGAAAGTTTCAGAGCCTAAAAATAGGGTCACAGAAGTCCAAAACGGTACATTTTAGAGTCTCTTACTTTCTCACAAAATACTTCAAGTAAAAAAAAAAATCGATATTATTGATGAAATAATTATTCAAATTTGACCCTTAAACAGTTTTTGGCCTTCTAAAGGGGATAAACTGTTTAAATATTGGTTGAAATATGATGGTGTACTATGCCTTCCTCAGATAGATCATGCATTTTAAGACTAAATTGGATGCTAATACTCACTGTATATACATAAATCAATTCTGGCTGCTCTTTTTATATTTTTGGTACTCCAGCTATAGGGGCCCCGTACCCCTACTTGGTTGAGGGTAGTTGACCTTGGGCGAGGTGATGGATGTAAGCCTCTCTTGAGGGTAGTAGACCTTAGATGAGGTGATTGGTGCCGGAAGTAGGCTTTGCATTAGGTAAGAAAGGCCTATGGTGTAGGATAGTGGCTTGCCTAGGGTTGGATCCGTGGGATGGCTGTCCAGTTTTAAATCCTTCTTAGGATTAGGGCTAGTTTGACACTTTATTAGCATAATGAAAGTTAAGTAATGCCTCCATTTTTCAGATAAGATGTCATATCAAAAACATTTTAATTCAAAACACTCTCCATCTTTTAAAAAAAAATCAAAAGTCAATCATCTTTATCTATTAAAATATAAAAAAATTCTACTTTTCCATACAAAAAATTAAAAAATTTAATAACAAACAACTAAAAAAAAACTATCGTAATTTAATTATATTTTATTATTTTTTCAAAATAAAGTTTAGTGCACTACGACACGACAGTATTAGTAGAGTTACCGAACCGACCGGCAGCTATTGTTATCGGCCACCGCCCAGCATTTAACTCAAACCAAACTGTCGTGTCGCTCAGGTAATTTACATTGTACCAAACTTGGATTAGGTGGTCGTCCTAACTACTGATTTAGGTGCTCCTTCTCTCTTCTCACACGTCCCATGCTCATCCTCGCTGAATATATTATATTATAGAGGGCGGTCTCCCTCTAGGATTTGGCTCCACTTTTAAAACTCACATTAAAAATCTTAATCCACCTTCAAAAACCCATATCAGAATTTGGGTTTGGGTCTCCTCATGTGGCCTATTTCTTTTGTGAATTTTTTTGAGAATTTCTCAATATGATGTGATATTTTGTCCCTTACAATCTCTAAATATCATGTTACTTTACTAGTATTTTTGAATTTTAACCACACAAAATGTTCCAAATAATCTTTGAAAATTTAAAAATTCCACCGTCATTTTAGTTTGGTGGAAATTCTTTATGCTAAGTAAAAAAAAAAAACATCTTAGAATTCTACTATGCTTTCTTGAATTCCATAAAAGAAACATGCCTTAGAAGTTATATAAATTTTTTTGAATTTGTCCACAAAATCAAACTATATTTATTTAGATACACCCCCTTCAAATGTAAACCTAGGCCTGAACTTAGGCCCACCAATGTTAATTAGCCTTGCATCTAACCATTGTGTTGGAACCTCGTTGAATTAATTTTTTAAAAAAACCTTCTCATTATCCATTGTTCGTTTTTATAAGATCTCATCGCTCATAAGTTTTCTCTCTTTTCTGTTAACAGAGAGTTCCCAGCCCTTTGGGATGACTATCGCCCATGGTTGAAATGGAAATAACAAAGCATCTTATCCTCCTTTAATCCAATGATGATCATTGCCCCATCTGGGATTATATTTACAAACCCTCCAATTAATTGGACCAGCATTGAAATGAACGGTTCCGATTCAAAAATTGCCATCTCCAACATCACTTAGAAGATGGAAGACCACCGAAATTCCTAGTGACTAGGACCACCGATCCCTGCTCAAAGATATCAGCGGACTCGAGTGATTCGCACGCAGAGAGAGAGAGAGAGAGAGAGAGAGAGAATGCGTGGTATTAGCAGTGATCATCTTCTTAGCGATCGGAGATTTCTAGGGTTTTGGTTAGGGTTTATGCTCTGCAACTATCTCAATGTCCATGTCGAAGCTTCGATCCATGAATATTTCAATGAAGGCTTCGCTCCGAAGCTCGACTCCTTCTTTTTCCATGGCGGAAGTGAGGGGCTTCGCGCTTCCAAAGCCCACGGCAGCAACGACTCCTCATCAGATGGGAAGTCTTCTTCTGCTGGGAAATCTTTCATTCGGTGAGGTTTCGATTCTCCGATTCCTCCTGCGATTCGGCTTTCTTTCCACATTTCTTCGTCTCTTGGTTTCTGTATTTTGAATTTTGTTTGAATCGATTGGGAAATAGTTCGAATTCGGCTTTCGGATGAGGGGATTGAAGTTTACATTGGGGATTTTGAGTGGCTTTAGGGTTTTTCTTCTTCTTTTTTTTCTTTTTAGGAGACGAATCTTCCTTTGAAAAACGAAGTGGAGATCCTGGAATTGATTGAATCTTATTTATCGAATAAGTTAGGTTTTTGGTTTGCATTTGGTTTTTGGGATAGGAATTGTAGTCTTTCTCCGGGAATTTGAGCTCTAGGATTGATGGGATTGCTAGTAGTCGTGAATCAGGAGAAGGGGATTTTATTTCTTACTATGCTAATGTGTTGGGCACACTTGATATGAAACTCGCAGTGATCTGATCCAATCCAGAACTGTCGAGATCATAATCATGTGATAGTTAACCATTAAATGAACAATAGAAGTGAAAATCTGATCAAGAAAGGGGAAAAAAAGAGTCAAGATGGTTCACAGCATGGGTTTGCCAGAACCATCTGCTTTTTCTTGTTTTTCAAGTGGGTGATCTATGGTGGTGACTATTGTTCTTATCCTTTGGGTAGAAGCCTGTGATTTCCATATCAGCAGTAGTTTTTTATGAGAGTATCCTTCCATGAAAATTGTGCTGCAAACTATGACATTTTGTTGCAGCACCAATGCTTTTATTATTGCTTCTTACATCTTGTTCCACTGCTTGATTAGATTTCAGAGGTTGAAGGGTTGCAGCCATATGTTGATGTGTGATAGAACAATTTTAGAACAGTAAAATGACATTTTAGAGCAGTTGCTGCAAATAAGAAAATCTTTAAATAAATGTTGAAATTTGATAACTTTGTGAAATTTGATACCCATGGACATTAAATAAAATTTTACAAAATAGCAGCTGGATGTCAAGCGAACTAATGGACATTAAAGAAATTACTGGAAAGTTTATGTTGTTGATCTTATGCTCCAAACAAAACAGTCAGAGTAAAATGTTCAGAAGCATCGTATTTGAAATTCTAGATCCGTTGTTCAGAATACCGAAACTGTGTTGCAAATCGTTCAAGCATTGAGTTGTGCAGTGAGTTTAAGGATTTTTTTTACCCATAATAAAAAGATTAAAAAAAGTAGTTATTCACAACGCATTCATTTTTCATCCATAGCAGCCTCAATATAGTGACAATTAAGACTTTGATACACTCATATGAAGAACATCATTAACATATATTAATATATTTTAAAATATATATGTATGAAATATGAATAGTTAAATATAATAATATATCAATGCTACTAAATGAGTGGTATTTTTTTTTCTTTTTTATTCTCTCTAAGTCCAAACTAAAAAAATGTGTCACATAAACCAAAAGAAGTGTTCATGAAGAAACCTGAGAAAAAAAAAGTATAAAGAAACAAAACCCTTATATACAATTGAACACTTTAGTTATATTTTATTCTTGATCTACATCTAAAACCTCCCCAAACCCCACAAATTCTTAAGAGGTTTCATTAATCACTTGATAACATCTTAAAAATAGAAACAATAGAAAACAAAAAAAGTAATTTTTTTTTTACTAATGTTGTCTAGTTTGGTCGTGGCTGTTGTCCTTCTAGACAAATCATCTGAATTACAAAATTTGATAGCGCATATACCGAATCTTAAGGTTCACACTTGAATCCCAAGATTCACCTATAAATGGAATTCATTATTAAGATATGAGTCTTTTTCTTTAGGATTTGGCACGAATTGTAGGGATACAAATTTTAAGATTTTAACAACTATGCCTAATCCTTTTTTCAATTGTACGTACTTTTGACTCCCTTTTTAGGTAGCAGCCAGTTGTTGATGCGGTTGTATTTACCAGTTTTAGCAATCATCTTTGATTCTTTTTTATTAATTGACAAAGTTTGAATCCCCCAACTTGGTTAATATGAAACTTGTTCAGCTGCAAGCATTTTGATTCTTGATTTCCACAGGTCATGTTCTGACATTTTGGATGCTTCATCTCGAAACCATTAATCTCCAACATCAATATTGAATCATTCTACCCAACCGTTTACTCTAATTAATCCAGCCTTTTTTTTTTATCACAACAGTCATGAGTAAACTGTCTGGAAAATTTTACATTGTCAGCAGTATATTCTCTATTATGTTATGAAGTAATTTTAAATATCTTGTTTCAGATTTGACTCTGTTACTTTCCGGAGGACAAAAGAATCTACTTCTCAGCATCATCCCATGCAGCAGATGACTGGTTTGGTAGAAGCTATAATAGTTGAGATTAGAGACAGGGAGAAGATAGGTGGTAGTTACCTTAATGCTGATGCCTTATGCTGTACTCCCGATCTCGCAAAGGACAAAAGTTGTAAGTTAGGGGAGGTTATTATTCGTCCAAACCGAGACAACCCAGGCTGGCCAAGACGTATTCAGACTTTCTTTCAAGGAAAAGAAGAAGTGGTTAGAATGGTTCCAGAAGAAGTTGTTATAAACAGTACTGGAATGTACTATTTATATTTTATGTTCTGTGACCCACAGCTCAGGGGTTTAACAATCACAGGGAGGACTGTTTGGAGAAATCCAGATGGTTATCTACCTGGTAAGATGGCACCACTAATGACATTCTATGGCTTCATGTCTTTAGCCTATCTGGTACTTGGTCTTGCATGGTTTCTGCAGTTTGTTCGATTTTGGAAAGACTTATTACAGCTGCACTATCACATCACAGTGGTAATTGCTCTTGGAATGTGTGAAATGGCATTCTGGTATTTTGAGTATGCCAATTTTAATTCTACTGGCAGTAGGCCAATGGGTATTACCATATGGGCAGTAACTTTTACTGCTGTCAAGAAAACTGTATCAAGGCTTCTTCTTTTAGTTGTTTCAATGGGCTACGGCGTGGTCCGCCCCACTCTGGGTGGGATAACCTCCAAAGTGGCTGTTCTAGGTGTGATTTATTTTGTGGCTTCAGAAGCGCTAGAGCTTGTTGAACATTTGGGAAATATCAATGACTTCTCTGGGAAAGCAAAGTTGTTCCTGGTGCTACCCGTTGCTATCTTGGATGCATGCTTTATTCTCTGGATATTCTCTTCATTATCTAAAACTCTTGAAAAGCTTCAGGTAATATTCAGTTTCACCTCTTGAATACCTTTAAAAAAACACAAAAAATGGTCATACCATCATAGCACAGATCATGAAATTTCACAAGCAAATATCATGCACATTTTTCTATTATACCCTGCAATTCACAGCCTTACCTATGTCAGTTAGTTCCAACTTCCAACATGTTTTATACCTAGAAGAGATCATGTACAACCGGCCTCTTTACATTCAAAGGGACTCACTGAAATGGTGGAAGCAACATATTTATATGTGATCGGTTCTCTTATAACATATAGAATTAATATACCGTATAATATATGTCTATGACACACACATGCATTCATCAGGCGCATCAACCTGCATTACCCCCAGAAATTATTGTTATCGTTTTATTATTTAGATAGGCTATATTGTTAAACAGGCCCAAGGCCCATG
Source organism: Cinnamomum chago (assembly GCA_038049695.1). Lineage (NCBI taxonomy): Eukaryota > Viridiplantae > Streptophyta > Magnoliopsida > Laurales > Lauraceae > Cinnamomum > Cinnamomum chago. Next base: position 13,809,094 of record CP142453.1, read on the forward strand.
AACAGATCTTGTCCAAAATATCATATCTCATGTGGATATTGATTGGGTCAACTTGTAACAGCTGTACATATTCTCTTAATTAGATTTTCTCTTGTAATTAGTTAGTTTCCTAAAGTTAGAATAGCAATTGATGTAATTAGCTAGTTTCCTAACTGAGAACCCTTGATTGAGGCATGTAATACTCTATGTATTGGGGCTCGTTCTCCAAAGGAAAACACACAGAAATAATACAAATTAAGAAGAAGTTTCTTCCAAATTCTGTGATCATCAGTTTGTCATGGTATCAGAGCAAGGCTCAATGCAACCTTGATCTTAGACATCTTAAGGGAATAGGGATAGAGAGAAATAAGTCTCTCTCGTGCAGCAAATAGATCTAGGATCTTTTTCAAAAGTTTCCAGCGACATCTTCACTCTGCAACAGCGTCATCCCCTTGGTGGCCCACCCTTGATCAATCAGATCAACTTTTGAAATCCATCCCATGTTGGTCGACTGATATTTCTAAGACTGTTGGTGATTTTTTCAGAATTTTTCAGAGACTCCAGGTTGGTGTTTTACTCATTCTCAAGATTTTCCAGAAATTTACATTGTTTTCATCAAGACCGTCCAGAATCTTGGATATTCAGTAGAATCAGATCAAACTTGTTTCAATAGAAGCCAGAATAGTGGGCCTCCTCAGATCTGTCCTCTGATCTTTGGCCAACACCATAAGTGGGACCCACGTAGTGGATCTACAGCACCTGTCAAGGTCGTCTGGGGCTTTTTTATTACACAATTACTGTGCTGTTTTGGTTTTCTTCTTCCTGCTTGGTTGGATTTTGATTTCTTCTCTCAAGAAAGGCTTCCTACATACTTTCTCTTGTCTGTTGCTAGTTTTTATAGCTGTTCAATCGATTTTTTACCAATATCGATTAGAGATGGAAAAATCTAAAGTTACCTTGATCTGATTCACGGGGAAGAACTACCCCGCTTGGTCTTTTCAGTTCCAAATATACCTTCAGGCTAAGGAATTGTGGGGTTATATTTCTAGATCTGACCCTAAACCCACTGAAGATGAGAAGAAGATCTCCTCTTGGCTTACTAAAGATGCGAAGATCAAATCATGGATCCTCGGCTCTATCGAGCCACATCTGATCATGAATCTCAAACCTTACTCCACTTCAAAAGACATGTGGGGGTATCTGAAGAAAGTATATCATCAAGATAATTCAGCACGTCAATTTCATCTTGAATGTGCGATTGCTGAATATACGCAGGGAACCTTGTCCATCCAAGATTACTATTCAGGATTTCGTACACTATGGTCGGAATACGATGGTATTAAGTATGCTGATGTGGCTGCGGATGTTTTGGTCGTTATTCACGATCTTCAGGCCTCTAGTCAACGGGATCAGTTTTTGATGAAACTGCGCAGTGAATATGACAGTGTCCGCTCTGCCCTGATGAATCGGACGCCATTACCTTCCTTGGATGTATGCTTAAATGAACTCCTCCGCGAAGAACAACGCATTGCGACCTCGGCTCATATCGCGCAGCAAAAGACTGAGACCTATTCAGTCGCGTTGTCAGCTAATAAAACTTCTTAGCCTCCGCCACGTGACTTGAGCAAAACGCAATGTTACAGTTGTCAAAAATTTGGGCACATTGCAACTCACTGCAAACAGAAGGTTTGTAGCTACTGTAAAAAGTCAGGGCATATCATCTTTGAATGTCGCCGCCGCCCACAACGTCCATCACCACAGCCTCAGACTCCACAATATCAGCCTCCGCATGCGTATGTTGCTTCTTCGGTTATGCCTGCTCCTACATCTGCACCCTCACAACCTGGGCCCTCATCCCCTCTCACTCCTGAATTAGTTCAACAGATGATTGTCAATGCCCTCTCTGCTTTTGGTCTCTCAGGTACATCCCCTCCATCTTCTACTTGGTTCCTTGATTCCGGGGCGTCTAATCATATGACATCTTCCCACGCACCATTCTCCAATATACAAAGATACACTGGCCCTCTTCAAATACAAACTGCTAACGGGGGCTATGTTCCCATTACTGCTGTCGGTGACATCCCTGGTCCCATTCCATGGAAAAATGTTTATCTGTGTCCAACTTTAACCTCCAACCTTTTGTAAGTCGGGCAGCTTGTTGAAAATAATTGTAACATCTCTTTTTCTTCTTCTGGCTGTGTTTTGCAGGACCAGATGTCCGGGAAGGAGATCGCGAGGGGGCCTAAGTGTGGACGCTTGTTTCCGTTGGATTTTTCCAAGACTTCTAGGACTAAATTTGACAATGATGTGTTTTGTTTTTCCATTAGAGATAACTGCCAATTGTGGCATAACAGACTTGGACACCCGAATTCAAAAACTTTGTCCCTTCTGTTCCATTCTGGTTTATTAAATAAAACTACTGGTTTATCTTCTTGTGTGCCTTTTGATTGTGCTACTTGCAAACTGGGAAAGCGCAAAACTCTTCCTTTTCCTATTTCAACTTCACACAGCACTCAGTGTTTTGATTTGGTTCATAGCGATGTATGGGGAATTGTTCCAGCTCTTTCTCATGCTCATTATAAATACTTTGTGACTTTTATTGACGATTTCAGTCGGTTTACATGGGTTTACTTTCTGCATTCCAAATCTGAAGTTTTTCATGTTTTTAAGATTTTTCTGGCTTATGTTGAAAATCAATTTTCCACCTGCATTAAAATCCTACGATCTGATTCAGGCGGGGAATATATGTCCTCTGATTTTCAACAATTTTTGCAAAACAAAGGTATTATTTCTCAAAGATCTTGTCCTTATACTCCCCAACAGAATGGAGTCGCTGAAAGAAAAAATAGACATCACCTTGATGTCACTCGCTCCCTTTTCCTTGAATCATCAGTTCCTACCCGTTTTTGGGTTGAGGCATTGGCTACCGCAGCTCATCTTATTAATCGTATGCCATCCCATTCACTTGAAAATCAGTGCCCCTATTATCGCTTATACAAGACATCTCCATCCTATGATGATATTCATGTTTTTGGCTCAGTTTGCTTTGTACATTTGCCTCCTTCTGAACGGACTAAACTTACAGCTCAATCCGCTCAGTGTGTTTTTTTAGGATATCCACCCTTCCAGAAAGGGTTCCTTTGCTATGATCCCCACATTCGTCGCATCCGTACCTCTAGGAATGTCGTGTTTTTTGAAAACAAGTATTTTTTTCAAAAACATCTTGATCCTCCAGACGACTCCTCTTTAGTTTCCTTACCTGGTTTTTCTGACGACACATCTATTGTTCGCTTTAATCCTAACTTTGTGTATCACAGACGGATAACAGACGCGCCTCCTAGGGATTCCCCTCCCGATCTTCCTCCAGCATCCGGCCCACCTCCGACATTTGGTCCATCTGGACTTCCTACATTGCGTCGCTCCACTCGCATTTCGGTACCACCCGACCGCTATGGGTTCTCCCATACTTCCTTAATGGCCACTTTGTCCTCTTCTTCCATTCCCCAATCCTATTCTCAGGCTGTGCAGGACAAATGTTGGAACCAGGCTATGCACGATGAATTGGCTGCTTTAGAGAAAAATCATAAGTGGGATATTGTCCCCTCTCCTGTGGGTGTCAAACCTATTGGCTGCAAGTGGATATTTTCTCTCAAGTTAAAATCAGATGGCACTCTAGATCGATATAAGGCGCGCCTTGTTGCTCTCGGAAATCAGTAGGAATATGGCATTGATTATGATGAAACTTTTGCTCCCGTCGCCAAGATGACCACCGTACGCATAATCCTTGCTGTTGTTGCATCTCAGTCTTGGTCTCTCTATCAAATGGATGTCAAAAATGCGTTTCTTCATGGTGATCTCAAAGAAGATGTTTATATGCGTCTGCCTCCGGGGTCCTCCTCTGGGAAGGGTATGGTTGCTAAGCTCCGTCGTTCTCTCTATGGTCTGAAGCAAGCTCCTCGCGCGTGGTTTGAGAAATTTCAAGATGCTCTTCTCCGCTTGGATTTTCATCCGAGCCAGTATGATCCTTCTATGTTCTTACATCATGCTCCGTCCGGGATTACTGTGCTACTGGTCTACGTTGATGACATTGTCATTACTGGACCCAATGCACATATGATTCAAGAACTCCAAGCTTCTCTTAATCAAACATTTCACATGAAGGATCTTGGCCCCTTAAACTATTTCCTTGGTCTTGAAGTTCATTAATCGACTAAAGATATAGTTCTCAATCAGCATAAATACACGGTTGACTTTATTGCCTTGGCTGATCTTACTGCTTCAGCTCCAGTAGATACACCGGTCGAACTGAATGTCAAACTCAGTAAAGAGGATGGTGACCTTCTTCCAGATCCTACCACATATCGCCAGTTAGTTGGTAGCTTGATCTACCTCACGATCACTCGTCTTGATATCTCCTATGCGGTCAACCTAATGAGTCAGTTCATGACTGCTCATCGTCATCTTCATATGGCTGCTGTTCGCCGCATCATTCGGTACCTTATTTGCACACCGACTTGCGGGTTGTTTTTTCCATCCAACAATCCTCTATCTCTCAAAGCTTATTCAGATGCTGATTGGGCTGGTTGTCCAGGTACTCGCAGATCGACGACATGATGGTGCTTGTTTTTGGGTGATAGTCTGATTTCCTGGAAATGCAAGAAACATGAAAAAGTTTCCAAATCCTCTACTGAGGCTGAGTACCGCGCCATGTCTGCTGCATGCTCCGAAATTCTTTGGCTTCGAGGTCTACTATCTGACATTGGGTTTCCAGCAGAAGGAGCTACCCCCCTCTATGCAGATAATACCAGTGCAATTCGGATTACTGAAAATCCAATTTTTCATGAACGCACTAAACACATCGAGGTTGATTGTCATTTCATACAAGATGAGCTTAAGCGTGATGTCATCAGCCTTCCACATGTCTCCACTGAGCTTCAACTTGCTGATATCCTTACTAAAGGTCTTCCGCGTCCTCGCCATCAGTTCTTGGTTGGCAAATTAATGCTTGTTGATTCTCCCGCATCAATTTGAGGGGGGGTGTTAAACAGACCCAAGGCCCATGAACAGATCTTGTCCAGAATATCATATCTCACGTGGATATTGATTGTGTCAACTTGTAACAGCTGTACATATTCTCTTAATTAGATTTTCTCTTGTAATTAGTTAGTTTCCTAAAGTTAGAATAGCAATTGATGTAATTAGCTAGTTTCCTAACTGAGAAGCCTTGATTGAGGCATGTAATACTCTATATATTGGGGCTCGTTCTCCAAAGGAAAACACACAGAAATAATACAAATTAAGAAGAAGTTTCTTCCAAATTCTGTGATCATCAGTTTGTCATATATTATGCTTCATTTATCCTAAATGTGTTTGTTATTGGCTATTACCCAATCAACCAATCCTGGACCAACTGACTAGCATGTTTTACTGGTCTGATAAGCTGGTTTGCTTTTTAAAAATTGTTTTATGTCAATTTATAGGTATTGCTGGATATGGATTTGTCAAATACCTGCTTCTATGTTATGTAGCATGTTTTTAGTGCAGCAGCTGCTCTTCTTATAAACAGATGATGGTTGATTTCAAAATCTAGGTAGTTTTGGAAGGATTCAGTCAAATACATGGTTTTAAAACTCAGGTTGGTTTGTGTAGCTTGTTGTTGTATGAAACTCCCAACTACCAAGTCGCTTAGACTTGGCCAAGTCTCCTGCACATTGGTCAAGTCATTGTGGACGTGGCAGTCATTGAGTTGACTGAAACCAAGTTCTAAACCATGGGCTCAAACAAGAAGATGGTCCACATAACTTGTAATTTTGCTTTGCTATATATTAGTAATGTAATATTTGTGGTTTACCATTAAATTAATTTTCTTGCTCTAATTTGGTTTTGGTTTCAGATGCGAAGAAGCATGGCCAAACTTGAGCTATATAGAAAATTCACGAATTCCCTTGCTGTATCTGTGTTACTTTCCGTTGCTTGGATTGGCTACGAGGTTATGTTTCATCCTTGCTCATCTGTTTTTATTTTTATTTTTATTTTTTTATTTTTTTTAGAGGGGTAACAAAGATCATCAAACATCATAAGCTAAAAGAGTCGGTACCCCAATTTTTGGCCAACTGATCAGAAACCCACAAGTAATTTTTTGGCCAACTGATTAGAAACCTATTTACCTCTTTAATAATACGATGAAACACAGAGTGCCTCCATAGTCCATAGTCGAATACACCATAAAATTTTGATTTCTACTTCCGTTATAGTTTATACCAGCAAGTTTTGCAGTGACTTTCTAGTCTGGCATGTCACATGTTTGCTTGGACCAGCCCACTTTGGGCTGGATTTGTGTTGATTTTCTGCCCGTGCAGGTGGTCAGCTATTTTACTGATAAACTTGTACATGCCTAGCGTACCCATATCTTTTCATTAACTTAACAAATTTTCTCATATAGCTTAACTATATGAAGTAATAGATCTAGATAGTAGGAACGTAAACTTGTATGGGAATTAATGAGAAAATTGATTGTGCTAATGAAAAGAATACAATCACAAGTATATTTTTTGCCAACTGATTAGTCACTTATTCACCTCGTTAATAATATGATGAATCACAAAGTGACTTGTAGACTGACATGTGTACTTGGACCAGCCCACTTTGGGCTGGATTTGGGTTGAGATTTTGCCCTTGCAGTGGGTTCAGCTATTGTACTGAGATAATTGTACATGCCTAGCGTATTAGCGATACTTGTGGGGTACAACTTTGCATATCCTATTATCTGGATCCATTAATCTATAGATACAATGTAGTTTTTTATACTTTTCAACATTAAAATGATAAAAAGAGATGTAGATAATGATGGTTTCATTTATTTTTATGATATGTTCAAATGAAGAAAAAATATTTTTTATATTAAATATAAACTTAGATGAGTAGATAGGATAGTCTTATTCATACCTATGTCCTAGTTTCAAGAAGTACAGAACTGTATCCTAATCTTCATACCAATGTCTGCAATTATATCCATATCTGGGTATCATAGGGCCTTAGTCAGCAGGCCTATTGTTTTGCATAGTAACCGCATGGGTGGGCTTGTACCTATGCAAGCCTAAATGCCTGATTAGATGAACTGCTTGGTTCATGATATTAAATACAAAGAGGTCTCATGTTTCGCGAATGTGCTGCTGGGGCTTGACTTTAACAGACTGGGCTCAATATACGCCTGAGTTTTAGTTTTGATCTATATGCACGAATGGACAATATATTGTGTCATATCATATCCAATACACCACTTTTAATGTGTAACATCCGTGTCCCTATTGACCAGACACTATTTTGTTTCCAGTATGAATGAAGCAGCAGTGTGAAAATAGAATGTCTTGATTCTCTGCTTTAAGAAGTTATCTATTTCTATTATTGACTTGCCAAAAAGCTATTAAGCGTTATCGGGAAGGTCCATAGCATATTTATTCGCAAAATCTGTTTGTTGCAAAAATCTGCTTCTTGGGCATAGAGTGCCCTGTTTCCCAGTTTGAGCCATATTTGGATGCTATGTTCAAATGGAGTCAACACCAATCTTTCAATTATATAGTTTTCTGTACCATTGAAAAAATATATTGTTTTCTCAGTCTGATAAATAAAAAAAAGGGCCAACTATTTCTTAATTTGTTTAGTTTCTATTTCTTAATTTGTTTAGTTTCTTTGAAGATCAGCATTTGGCTTTGTTACTGACTGGCTGGAAAAATTGAGTCTATTTGGGCAAGTTCGGAATTTGATCAGAAACTTTTTTAACCTATCGGGTGCACAAATGTTTGCACATTCTGCTCACTAGATGGTTAGTGTCGTGAGATAGCCTATTCTTGAATTGCAGTTCCTCTTCTGTTTTACAACTGACTGCTTTTGATACTTAAGGTATGTAATAAATTTAATCAGTGAAGATCATTTACTACTGATAGCAAAGAGAAATGTGCGAAATTCATATACAGTTTCAGTTAAGTTCATACTCCAAGAAATAGCAAAACTATTTCTTCCGATTCTATTCTTTACAATGGCCTCTTTGTCAAAAGAAAGAAAGTTTCTTCATCTCTCTGTATGTTTATCATCCCTGAATGCTAGAACTCAAGCTTCAACTTCTGGAAATGCAGTTGTATTTCAATGCATCGGATCCCTTGAGCGAGCTGTGGGAAAGGGCTTGGATCATCCCGACTTTCTGGAATGTCCTTGCGTACATACTACTTGTGGTGATCTGCCTTCTCTGGGCTCCATCTCAAAACCCAACGAGGTATGCTGGAAGCTTTTACTTCTGATTTGTTTTTTCCTACTTGTTTGATCTTGGCCAAGTATTCGTTGGGTTTAGGAGATAGAAACAGTATACACTATTTTGGGAGGAAGATCAACATCATCACTTAGCCATCCCATGACAGCAGCCTCACCATTTCACCATCAAGTACAGTGATGCATTTTACCTCTCTGTAATTCACATACCAAATGGGCTGATAAATCTCATCCTCTCAAGTTTGGGATCCTTGATTTGTGAGAGAGATGGGACACTCTTATTGAAAATATAGTAATGGTAATCGTTTTCGCCATGAAATTGGACTCATTGGAACCTTGGGCTTTAGCCTCCTTCCTTTGGCAACTAGCAAAATAACTAAGTAAACTTGCAGACTCATGGGTCATTGTTGGACAAGGACACAGGATGTCAAATGATGGTTTGCCTGGAACTCAGATATATCTTTTTAACTCCTGCTTATCATTGGTTCGATATTAGCATCAATAAAAGTCTAGGTTGGTTTGTTTATCGTTAGCCTGTAGCAAAGAGACAAAAGAAATAGTGGATGAGGTTACTGTCTGAATGCAATATTTGACGTGTTACTGGCATCTGTTTTAAGATGCTTGTTGATTCTCCATAAAAAAAAGTTCACATATGAAAGCTTTTTTTTTTTTTTTGAATGGTAATGAAAAGCTATTTTTTTTTATAATAAAAATTCTGCTAGTAATATCAATCCACAAACTACCATTCAAAATAAAAATATCAATCAATGAACTGATCAAGAATATGTCACATTCTTATCATATATTACCTTTTAGAGCTGCGCAGAGCAACAAGCAATGATATTGTGTGCAATTGTCGGCGGTTGTAGTTGTCGATTATTGTTATGAAAGAGCGGAGATCTACTAAAAAAATAAAAATTGCATTGAAAATTGAGCAATTGTTCCATTCTTGTGTCTGAAAACCAAATAAATCAAAATAGAATTGAAATCTAGGAATTTCCTTGCACTTTAGGACATCTAACAGGAAAGAGCTTGAAAGAAACTGTAAATAAACTGGCACAGTTTTCTAAATAAAGGAAACTAAGAGCTGAACTTTCATAGCAGGAATATGCTAATACAAAGAGTTCTTAGGATCCAGGGAAACTTCTTCTTTCTGCAATACCTTACTATGGGTAAACTTGTTGTTTTCCTTTTTATGGACATTCCTAGAGCTTTTCTAGACTTCCACAAATAATGCTTTACTTGCAAAGATGACTACCATTCGCCTGCTACTTGCCATTGCTTTTGCTCAATGCTAGACCCTATCGTAGATGGATGTGAAGAATGCCTTCCTCCTCGGGAATCTACGAGTTTCCTCTTCCCGAATATCAGTGTTCGTTCGCCTGGCACGGTATATCGGTTAAAGAAGTCTCTCTATGGTCTAGAACAAGCCCCAATGCTTGGTTTGAAAAGTTTCGCTCTGCCATCCTTCAGGCTCATTTTCAACCAAGCCCTAATGATCACTTTTCAGTCCTACTACATCACATTGTATCACGATATTACTCATGTATCTTAGTGATATTATCGTCACCGGGGATGATTCCTCATTCCTCTTAAGGCACAACGTGCATGGTTCTTTCACATGATGGGCACGGACAGCTTGCCTACTTTCTAAGGCTTGAAATTCAACATTACTCTGCAAGAATACGTGCACCAAAGGAAATATGCGGCAGATTTGCTCGAACTGGCACTTCTCACTAATTCTCAGACAGTAGACACCCCCAAACGAAACATCAAATATTGTAAACATGAAGGCAATCCAATTAAAAATCTGACCCTATTTTGACGACTCATGAGAAGCCTTATTTACTCAACTATGACCTGTCCTGACATACCCCATACAGTTCAAGTGGTGAGTCACTTTGTTTTTGCGCCATGACAACCTCATCTAACAGTTGTATATCACATTATATTGTATCTCTTTGGGTTGTTTTACTCTTTTTGCTCCCCACTTGTCCTAAGTGGCTATGCTGATGTGGATTGGGCTGGTTGTCCCGAGTCCTAACACACAATGCTTCACTAAATGATAGTGTACGTTCCTTTGTACGTCTCTCGTCACATGGAACTGCAAGAAACAAACCACAGTCGCCAAATCATATGCGAAATCATAATATCAGGCCATTTCATTTGCCACCAATGAAATTGTTTGGTTAAGAATACTTATTGCAGAATTCAGTATTCCTCAATCAGACGCTAGTATGCTACAAATCTTTACAAGTACCATTTGAATAACGTCCAATCCCGTATTCCATGAAAGAACAAAGCACATCAAGGCTGACTACCATTTCATCAGACTACATATCCCTATCTGAAGATCTCTCTCCCACACATCTCTGACGAACATCAACTGGCAGGCCATCAAAATTCATCCAAAATAATCCTCTTCTCATTTATCAATTGCTTTTACATTGTATACAAATTTTTTCACTATTTTACCACATGGTACTCTTGGAGGACACACGAATCTATGTTCCTTCACTTTGACCATGAATCTTTAATCCAATTTTAATCTTGGAAACACCTGGACTTTTCAACTGTGGTTCATACGGGTGCACTCACATGTAGGGCAGATGTGATGCACCATATGCAGATGTACAACTGGACAACTTCGATTCTCAATTTCTCATTAAGATGGAAGGCAAATCATACTTTTGCCTGGCGTATGGATACAGTACCCACCCAAATTGCTTCTCATGAGTCATGAAGATGTTTATCAGAGCTTGGCTTCCAGATACAGCACCTACCTGAATTGCTTCTCATGAAGATGTTTATCAGAATTATCGTGAATAAGCAATCGTGTTATTGGGTGCACTAAGGCTGTTTTCAGGGGTTTTTTTTTTTTTTTTCTCGACATTTTATACAGCTAATATGTGAGGAGGAAGTGATGACGTCCTTGCCCTCAAATTATCTGTTATACTTCTGACAAGTGACCTTTTGTGTAGAAAGACCATTCGTCTAGTATCTTATGATCAATGTGTAAGAGCCTAAAATTGACACGATGGGGCAATCATAGCCATTGAGGATTTTTTTTTTTTTTTGCCTAGAAGAAGTGAATGGTCGATGGAATTTTAATTGATTCTCTCAGCAGTCCATTTCTTTCTCAAATCCCTCCAATCAAATGGTCCAACCATTGTGTCCATTGGCTGCCATAGGCCATTAAGGGGAAGGCCTGTCAGATGAACCAGCTGCTAACTTGTATGAAAATGGTGTCACTGGAAACTTGAGGAGAAAAGAGTGAGTGTAATACCAAATCTTGCACTGTTTTATGTTTATTATTTATTTTGAATGGGTTGTTGCAGGTATGCATATTCAGAGGAAACAGGAGAGGATTTTGATGAGGAAGGTATTTCATTGACAGCCAGTGTTGCGAAGACAAAGGGAGAGTTGGTGAGCAAGCTGGAGAGGAAGGAAAGGAAAACAACAGGCCCCGCAGATCATGTTTTCGGGCTTGTTGGAGAAAATGAAGAGGACAAAAGAGAATGACAGATCTTTGCTCTGGCATGGACTTGCAGTTCGCTTGTATAAATATGCTGGTATGTTTTTGTCACTTGCTTTGTTTCATATGCAAAATGCCCCCAGAGAAGAAAAAATTACAATAATTTACCACAGAAGGCCATGGGAGAAACTTACTGTCTCGGGGCTCAACGGCTGCCTCTGAATCAATCGAAAGTCTCGCCGCCTATTCAAGCTATTCATTCTCTTTCTATAGGCTTTTGTAATATGTTGAAAGGAAACAGAACAGATGGGGAAAACTGATGCTGATGTTTTAGGTGTTATATGATGTAAATTTTATGTTTTGCAATGGTGAAAGTATCCTTTGATTTGCTGGCTTAGTCATAATTTTTCAATATAAATCAATACAGAGAACGGATTTCTTCTGATCATGGGAGATTTTTCATCTTATGGAAGGCACTCTTCAAATTGTTTCCCTTGTTTATGAAGTTTCTTAATCTATATCATTCCCAGTTTTAATTCAACATAAAGGGGATGCAGAGGAAGTTTCAAAATATCCCAACAACTGGTGGAATGGTTTGGATTTCCAATTTCAAAATTAAGAATCGAATCTACATCTTATAAAATTTGATGAGTTGAAGGATGAGCGCTGTTTGTTTGTTCGTCTTAATAAATTATCAAATTAGTTTCTCAGTAAACCAATTTGATGATGTTAATGGGTCTTCCGATCTTTTTAGATAGAGAAATTTGCATGATAACAAAGGACACTTTCTAAGGAAAATATTCTCTCGTGCACTATGATACAATACAACCGTACATCAGCGAAGAATGCAACGTCACCCATATCTTTAAATCAATTTGCTGTGGTCATTTTCAGCGAAGAATGCAACGTCACCCATATCTTTAAATCAAGGGTAAGCTCACCACCATTCTTATTGTGATATTTTTGCAAATAGTTGTTTGTATCCACTATTTTGCATGAAAATATGTTGAAGGGATACATATGTTTTGAATGTTATCACATATTTGCTGTGTATTCACACAGTAGTGAGTCATTCAAACTTCTTTTTATTTTTTATTTTTTATTTTCCACGCGATATGTCCGATCCTGAAAGTTAGAACATATTGTGAATGTTCGGAAGTTACAGTTCGAACATATCTTGAATGTTCGGATTTTACAGTTCGAACATATCTTGAATGTTCGAAAGTTATTTTTCAAACATATTATGAATGTTCGGATTTTAAGTTTCGAACAATCTCTGAATGTTCATAACTTAAAATTTGAACATTCCTGAAGAGTTCGAAGAGGTAGTGTCGAACAGTAACTGGTTAATGTAGTTTTTGTGTTTTACACTTTTCTTCCAATGTTCGGAATTTAAGTTTCGAACAATCTCTGAATGTTCATAACTTAAAATTCGAATATTCCTGAAGAGTTCGAACAAACAGTGTCAAACAGTAACTGGTTAATGTAGTTTTTGTGTTTTACACTCTTCTTCCAATGTTTCATCAGAAATGGATAGGCCAAGCAGTTCCAGGGTAAGACCGACAGCTTCCAACAGGAGGCGTCGTCGAAGAATTGAAGAGGTGATAGAAGAAGCTGAGAAACCGGAATATAATTTTGCAGAGGGCAATGAAGAGGGAGCCCCTGTTGAACAACTTGATGAAGAAGAAGCTGTCGGTGAACAAGAAATAACTGCGGGGCCAGAAGATCGTTTTTTGTTGCCCAGTTTCAACACACACATAGCTGCATACATTTGGCATTCACATGTATGTTCTTGTTTTTTACTTTTTATATCAAGATCAATGCATTAGTTATAATCTTCAATAATGTGCCATTTTTTTAATACAAGAACGGGTTGCGTTGAAGTGTTTGAGCCCTGGACAGAAAATACCACACTGGTATTTAAACGAGAGCGATAGGTTTAGAGACTTAGTCGCTAGATCTAACTTGAGTCCACTTATCACAGCATCATATCGCTCTGTTAGTAAGATCATTGTATCTTGTTTTATGGAAAGGTGGCAATCTGAAACAAACACCTTCCACATGCCGTTGGAATATGCTGTAAAACAAATTATGAATATAACCTAATTGCATTTTTGATTCAATATGTTGTCCATACATGGGGTCATACACCAGGATAATACATGAATTGTGCCAACCATGTGGCTAAATAAACGTTCGAAAAAAAAGTACAATTTTCTCAATCCAATGAGACGGTCTCACATGTGGCTACATCTGGACTTATAATCTCTTTAAAACGCCTGATTCGATCTTCGTATGCTAATTCCCAACCGCTCGCGCAAGGAAGATGAAATTCTCTCCATTTATTGGCAATAGGTGGAACAGGTTGACCTGGGATCATGAATACCTTCAAAAAAAAAAAAAAAAAGAAATAAACATGTCATTTACATTAACATATATATTGTAGACAAATAATCTAATTTTAAATTCAATACCTGAACGAAGTGGTTTTCATTAACAAAACCTATCGCTATCTCCAACCGAGTAGATGCAGGCAAACGTGGTGACCTAAGAGGAAGAAAGGTCAAACATTGTGGCCTGCTGAAGTGAAATAGAACCAAGTTGTAACAAGATGCAATGAGATGCCTCATGTCAGGCATAGTCAACCAATGGTTATATAAAGGATGATCCTCATAGTATGATAGTGTCTCAATGAGTTCTTTCACTCTGTTTTCCATTCCATATAATGCTTTGTGACTTTCCACATGTGTCAGTAGCTCCTGCAAGAGTTCTCTTCTAACCTGTCTCCATCCATCTTCAGTATGACCAATCAAAGCAGCAATCGCTCTAAACCCACAATTACCATCGGCTGCAACATCTTTGATAAGGTGTACAAAAGGCCTTAATCCTTCTGAGAACTGAATTATATGAACTGACATTTCTTAATCTTTTTCTCAGTGCTCTAGGTTTTACTTGTTTTTTTTGTTTGTGTTCCAATGATGCCTTAATACTAGTGAGAGCAGGTGAGTGACTATCCTGTGCAGATTGTACCATCTCAAAAGCACTTGGTTCTCTTCTGGTGGATGTATCAATCTTACTACGTGGTCGCCTACAGAAGTCTTAACTTCTGGTTTTAACAAAAAGGTACTGTCTGGCTTTGATAGCTCCCTCATCTTCTTTAAGAGTTGCAGTTTTCTTGTTTGATCGTATTTAGTGAACCACTGTTCAAGTAACCCCAACTTCGCCTTGCAGTCCAACTCCAGAGTTGACCGCTTTGAAATGGTATAAGGATGCATGTCAAGCTTGGCCCAATGCGGGTGTATACATTGAAGGGGAATTGACCGTCCCTCTGAAACATATGTAGCGATCTCATGTGCACATGGCAACTCGTGTGTGGCACGAATAATACATCCACATGCAATCCTATCTATTCGAACCATACTTGATCTCTTAGTTTCTACCAATATTTTCTCCAATGCATTTCGTGAGATGTTCCCACAAAGCTCCTTAAATTCTGAGGGCTTAAAACTGTGTTGCATGATTGTCTTGCTCTTCTCGAATGATGCTTTAATACTTGTATGCTGTAATACAAGCAAGCTATGTGTTTTTGCCCAATTTGACTCAAAAGTACCCTGAGATGATCCAAGCTGCCTCTTCAACTGTGAATGTGAAGACTCGGCCCTATAGCAATAACATTAAAATTAATTGATTTGTAAGAAAATATTATAAAAATACGTATAAAGTATCAATTATGGGATAATGAAAGTATAATGCTTACCTGCTTGTTGTAGTATTTACAAAATGCATGCATTTATCTACCCACGCTGAGATAAATCTCTCCTTGTATTCATCTAACCAAATATCCGTCACATACTGCAGTGCTGAATGATATGTTATGAACTCTTGATTTAACTTACAGAGATTATCAATATACTCTTCTTCTGTGGAGGAATGGACCAACATCAATACGATGTGAATCTATCCCACTTTTCCTTTGTTTCAAACAACTTCTTACATTTCGATAGAACATTATTGTTTATGTGCCATTTGCATAATAAATGCCTTGCATTAGGGAATACGCCTTTGATGGCTTTCATGAGTGATAATTCTCTGTCTGTCACAATAACATTAGGAAGAGCATCCTCACCAATGATAGAACGTAATACACTCAAAGCCCATGCATAGTTGATTTCGCATTCAGCTTCAATGTGATCGAAGCACATAGAGAAAGTTACGTCTGTTGAAGTCACTCCAACAATCTCTAATAAGGGCATGCGATACTGGTTGGTCTTGTAAGTGCAATCCAGTATTAAGACATGAGGAAATGCCCGCAACAACTCTATCCTTTTTGGATGAGCCCAAACCAAATCAGTGATAGTGTCACTGTCCTCACAGTTCCTGTGGCACTCAATGTACTTATGCTATGTCAACTTTCCCATGAGTTGTTGCATCTGTGTCCTCCCACCTCGCTCAACAACTTTGTGCCTGTGACGAGCATTGTAAATTGTCTTAATTGTTGTTACATTTAATTCACATCTTTGTTTTAACGTAATCAGAATGCCTTTTGGTCGCACCATGCTCTTAGACATATCAATCATCAATCTTGTTTCCTTCTTTGTTAATCTCCCTGCAAATGAATGACCCTCTAGATACTCTGCAGCAGGGTGATTATGTACACCACATGCAACTTCCAACATCCAATCATCAAAAGTTTCCAACTTTTTACCCTAAAATGTAAAAGGGCATCCACATTTCTTCGACCCTGTTTGCTTGATCTTTTTCTTAGAAGGCCCTTCATCATTGGCCTTACTATGCTTGAAATAGCCGCTTCTCTCACATGCTAAGACAACTCTAGCTTTTATTCCAGGCCTTGCAGCATTTGATACCTTTATGACGATGACGAAACCGTTTCTTTTACCCACGTCACGAGCCCAGTTCACCATTGCATCTTGACTGTGGAATATCTGAACACATAACCATTGAATAAAACATTAGTAACACAGAATATTTATTCAAATTATAATTTAATATGTTTTACTTCTTCAGTTGTAAACACATTTGTAAAGTCCGCCACATAGGCTGACTGAACTTGGCTTTCATCTGTGGATATCTATAGTGAGGAGAAAGAAAATGTGAATTTCTGTGGACCGTTTGGACATATACAACCGCACATCATAGATATTTTCAAAATATTATAATCGAACATATAATATATGTTCGGTTGAAACTTGCTGAACATTTTACATATGTTCAGAATTTAATTACCGAACATTCTACATATGTTCATAATTTAATGTTCGAACATACTACATATGTTCGGAATTTAATTGCCGAACAACTTAAATATGTTTAGTCGTATCAGACCGAACAGAACGCGAGAAACAACGTAAAACTTGAAAAGAAAAGGTGGCGAAAAAACTCAAATAATCAACTGGACTTACCTTTTCGCTGCTATTAGAAATGAAAGACACGATTTCCTTTTTAACTTCCTTCTTCATTGCAACGTTTTGTTCGATTAAACTATAAAAAATAGAGTTTTGATTTGATAGAAGCAAGAAGATTTAAGATATAAGAAGGAGAAGTGTGGAAGAGTTGTACAATACTGTAGAGAGAGTGAAGGAAGAAGGAATTGTGTGTAGTGCAGTGGAGGAAAGGGAGATGTGTGAGTGTGGGAAGAAGACCGGTGGAGAAGGAAGGAGAGATGAGTGATTGTGGGAAGAAGGAAGGGAGAGAGTAGTTATGTGTGTGAAGAGAAAGTTATTTTTTATTTTGGATAATGAGATGTCCATTTTAATGATTTCACATAAAGATATTATTGTAAAAAATATATATATATCTGCAGTGGGAAGAACAATTTTTGTGATGCCAATAAAACTCCCCTTCTTGAAAATAGTTTTAAAATTGAAATGCGGCGAGTGAGAGAGCATACTTGCAGTTCTAGTAAAGGGTTTGGCGGATATACAAATTTTGGCTCATCAATAATTTTTCTCATTAACAATTCAAAACGATTTGTTATGTTTACTATCCATTTTCATTTATATTAGTAAACATTGAGTAATACCTGATGAGTTAAATTTTCATAAAATAATTAAGCTAACAAATCTTCTTTCGACTTTTACCATTAAAAAATATAATGACATTTTAAATATTATTATATTTAACTTGGATCGGTACTTTTCTATAATAGCAATATGTTCAAGTCTGTGAGAACATTTTTAAAAAGTAAAAAGGGGAAAATAGGGAAAATAATTAAAAAAAAAAACTAACTAGGAGAATGTTCTCCTATGAGTCTACTTTCTTGTACGATCAAGCTTTATGGCCACTTTCGCAGGCCTTGAGTCAGTAAGTCTTTTCTCACCCTTGAATTGAATCTAAATTTTTTTTTTATTAAATGCCACTTAACTTTGAAGTGTTTTTTTTCTATTGATAATGATAAATTAAATTAAGGATAAAACAATAGTGCAAAAAATTCTCCCAAAAAAGAAAAAAGAAAAAAAAGAGTTAGCACAAAAGCCTTAAACAAATAAAAAAAAAACAAAACAAAACAAAACTAAGCAAGAGGGCCACAAGCGACTTTAACTTTGAAGTTGTTGAATTAATGGCTATATAATTTGGTGGGGCCCATGAGGAGACCATTAGCTTTTCCTTCTCTTATTGAGAGACACTTTCTAAGATTTTCATAAGTAGAACCCATGCTCATAGGGAACAGACTTTTGTACTTTATTATTATTCAAAACTATTTTATTACCGGCAACAATATTTTAAGGGGTAACGTGGACCCCATCTATATCCCTTCCGTTTTCGTTTTCGTTTCTGTTTCCGTTTCCGTAAGAAGAGTGACAGAAAAAGTCCCCATTGAAAACCTTTAAAAAGTCACGCACGTATCTTTCAGTCGGTCCTACTGAACAGTTCCACGTGGACAGTACTACCAAAAGCAGAACAAAATCTCACTCATCCCATCCAAACCCTTCACTCTTCCACGTGGCCACACGTTCACCGTACGATCGCAGAGATTGACAAAACTTCCTATAAACAGCCAAACTCCAAAAGACATAAAACTCCTCCCCTCTCTCCGTCAAACTTTCTAGGGTATCAATCTCTCTACTTCTGCTCTGGTTTTCCATTGGATCGTTTTTCAGCTTTTGAGCCATGGAATCCATGGAGAAAGAGCTTCTTGAGTTTTTCGAAGCTGCAAAGAAGGCCGCAGATGCAGCGGTGGAGAACGATGCGGAGGAAAACCGGTGCGTCGATGCTTTGAAGCAGCTGATGGCTTTTCCCGTCACTTTGCAGGTGTTGTTGTCTACTCAGGTGTGTGATTGATTCTCTTCGCGTTCTCTCTCTCTCTCTCTCTCTTGGAATGTCTTCGATTTGCTTGTGATATTTTATTTTTTATTTTTTGAGATTTGATTGATGGTTTGGGATTTCGTTATTTCTGGAATGGTAGATGACTGATATAAGAATGGAATGTAGGAGAGATCATCTTCTTTTATTCTTTTTTTTTTTAATTTGGTTATGTGTTTCTTTGGGCTTTGGGTTTGTTTGGTTGAAAACTGGTTGGGTTTGTTGCAAGAGATGAATGAATGGAATGAGGTTATAAGCAGTTGGAATGTATTAGTTGTCATAGTCATTGTCATCTTAGCCTTTAAGAAAATGAAAAAAGGAATTTCTGGTTTGTATTTTTATTTATTAGATTTGATGCTTTGGGTTGCTTGATTTCTTGGAATAATTATGAGAATGTAGGCAGCAGATGACTGATATAAGAATGGAATATAGGTAATAATTTCTTTTTTGATTTGGGTATTTGTTTATTGCGGTTTGGATTTTTTTTTCTCTTGTGGAATATAGGAATGGTTTGGATTCATTTACTAGTCTTCGCAGTTGCATTCGTGGTCATTGTCATCTTAGCCTTATCCTATCAATGTTTTAGTTATTTTATATAGAAGAAAAAAAAGAGAATATATATATATATAAAAAAATTATCTAGGGCACGCCTCATAGTGGGGCCCATCTGATGGTTCGGAATGGATCGCACAGAGAGGACACCTCCTAAATTACACCGGTCCGTTTTTTTTTTTCACACCCATCTGAGTTCCGAATGGACTGCACTATTGGATCTCCGGGTCAATTTTTTAAGAGGTGAAACTTTTGGCCGTTGATGAAGGGGTGAGGATGATCAGATGGGGGTCATGCTTTGTATATAGGTAGGCCCCAACCAGATGAAGAGATGCCCCTGGTCGCATCCCCAAGTGGGGCCCAAGTGAGATGTGTAGTACCAGGAAGAGCACAAGTATGGATCGGGTACTAAGTGACAAATGAAAGGAAGGAATGATGATACAACTTAGAAGGGATTGGGATGTTTCTGTTCTCTTCCTTGCATGGGAAATGGGAAATACATGTAATCAGCCAAACAGGTGAGAAGCAGCACTTATATGATGAATGGAAGATTACATGTTCAAGGAGCTAGGAGGAGGATTTGTCAGGATTTTCTTTTTCCCTTTTTTGATCAGTGAGTTGGAAAGGATTAAGGATTGCAGCAAGCAGATGGCTGATATTGATAAGAATGGAATGATATAAAGGCATCTACTCTATTTCAATATTTGTTTCCCAGGGCTAGGATATTAGTGCGATGGAAAGTTTTGTTGGAGGTTATTGTCAAGAACAGATGGATGGAATGGTGGATTGGTGATAAAGCAAATGGACTGCTTTAGTTGTTTTGTATATAGGGAAAAGAAGGGATTTTTTTTTAACCCAGAAGAGAGTAAGGTTGATTTGGGTCCTAGCCATGTGATTTTGTGTGCGGACGCATGAGAGAGAGAGAGAGAGAGTCCTTGAACTCTCTGCTGGAAAATCCAAATCAAGGCAAAAAAAAAATACTATTGAAATAGAATCTCCTACAGTGAGTCATTGGGCCTGCGGGCTGAACCCAATCGCCCCGGCCAGTTTGACCCATAGGTCATGGTCTGGCTCCGTTGACCTAGGCCTGGCTTGTACTGAATCAGTTTGTGTTTATTTATTTGTGCTAAACAAGGACTGGGATGCGCAGCATCTATTCATAGTAATGTCCATATAGCGGGAGTTTCTAGGGTCAACCACATGCCTTTTCAGAAGATGTTTGTCACCAATTGGGATTCCCCCTCCACCTCTATTTAAAATTACATCCACACATGTAGAGAATTTGATGGTTTCTACCCTTTGCCCTTAACCCCTGTCCAACCTTTCACTAACACCTGTTCATTATAGCAACCACGAAGTTGATGGTGTCGTGTGTGTGTATAATGCACCATACTTGTTATTGATCCAGGTAAATGGAACCTTAATTTTATAATTCAGCCAGGTGACAAGGATTGATATGATCCAAACTTGAGAGCCCTACTAAAGGTACGTTTTGCTTATGCATGGTTGGGATGAAGAAGATTATGGACTGTCTAGCCCATACTGATTGGACAATCCTACCCTAGCTGATCTACCATTGGCCTTCAGAGAGAAGGTATAAAACGAACTCATTGATTGCTGATTTCCAGAAGGCAAGCCAATGGTCAGGTCAGTGTGATTTCTTAATCATCGTCTACCCATTGTGAGGCCCATTTGCCAATAACCAAGCGTACATGTAGCAAGGTATTGCTGCTAAAGCAAGGATTCATAGCTGGCCCCACATGGATCGATCCCAAGATGTTTCCCATAATTGGTGTGTGCCTAACATTGGCTATCTGCTGGTTCAGTGGAAAAGTTACTCTTTTGCATATGGTTTTTGCCACATATCGACTTTCTTGATTTTAAGTTTCATATGTGAAGTCACTCTTGACTGATTAATTGGAGAAGTTATTCTTTTTTTTTTTTTTTCATTTTTCTTTAATTCAGCATTTTGGTGAATATAATGTGTAAATAATGTGAATCTCACCTATAAGTTATACACTCGATTGAAACTTGAAAGCCAAGGACTGGAACATCTGTTTGCTCATTCTTTCCTAATCCACCAAAGAAGCAGGGAGATCATCATAGCTTGCCTTATTGAAACCTTATTATCCAAGAAAAGGGGCTGCAATTGCATCCTTTACAGGAAAACAAGGCTTTAGGTTCAATCAAAGGGGCTACATCCTTTACAGGATAACAAGGCTCTAGTACTGAGCAAAAGTTCTGCATCAAGGCTCAGGATTTTGGTTGTCAAATATTAGGTAATTGTGACACTGGAGCTGCTTATCTGTGAATTGCTTCATGTCAGTGATTGTCACTGAGCTAAGTTGGCAGTAGTCCTGAGATGCTTGGACGGACAGTAATGCTTAGGAGCTTGCAATGATTTATTAAACATTGTAAACTAGTGTACTATGTCTGCTTGTAACTTTTAGACCTTTCTAAACTTTGATATTGCAATTTGGTATTGAATTAGAAAAATGCATTATTTAGTAATAAGCTGAAAATACAGAAGCACCAAAGTTGCACCTGTTTGGACTCCTGCAATTTTGTATCTGTTTTCTCCTTAAACTTTCATGGTATATTTTCAAATTTCAGGTTGGGAAGCGTCTACGTTCTCTTACCAAACATCCTAGAGAAAATATTCGAGTGATGGCTTCTGACTTGCTTGACTTATGGAAGAAAGTAGTAATGGAGGAGACATCAAAAAACAATAAGAAGAATAGCAATTCAGATGGTAAACAATCGATGAAGGTTGAAGTTAAATCTGAGGAAGCTGGTGTTGTAAATGGTGGAACTGTTAAGGTTGACAAGTTTCAAAATCGTGACCCAATGAAGGTTGATAAATTTTCAAGATCAAAATCTTTTAATGCTGAAAACGCTGATCGGGCCGAGACAATAAAAATACAGGTCTCCAGGTCTCAGTCGTTTAAAGTTGAGAAGGTTAATTTGGGTGAGACAATGAAAGCCAACGTCTCAAGGTCAGAAACTGTCGATGTTGAGAGGGTCAGTAAGGGTGAGCCTATCAGGGTTGAGAAGATTGATGGAGGTGAGACTGTAAAGATTGAAAAGATCCACCAGGATGAGAACCAAGTTACTGCTGATATTAATAAACCATCTCGTGCTCCTCTAAAGCTGACTTCAATGATCAAATGCAATGATTCTGTGCGTGACAAGTTCCGCGAACTTCTTGCAGAGGCGTTATCCAAAGTTTCTGGTGAGGCTGATGCGGACATAATAGATAAAGTCAATGCATGTGATCCAATATGGGTGGCTGTGTCAGTGGAGTCTGTAATGTATGAAAAGTTAGGTCGTTCTAATGGTGCTCAGAAGGTCAAATATAGATCCATCATGTTCAACCTTAAGGATGCAAACAACCCGGATTTCCGGAGAAAAGTTCTTCTTGGAGAAATTAAACCCGAGGAACTCATTAGTATGGCGCCTCAAGAGATGGCCAGTGATAAGAGGAAATGTGAGAACAACAAGATAAAAGAGAGAGCTTTATTTGATTGTGAGCGTGGGTTGCCTCCAAAAGCTACTACAGATCAATTCAAGTGCAGTCGGTGTGGCCAGCGGAAGACCACATATTATCAACTGCAGACTCGGAGTGCTGATGAACCAATGACGACTTTTGTAACATGCGTAAACTGCAACAATCACTGGAAATTTTGTTGATGATGGTCATCGATCAGCTAATCTATTTAACAGAGCGACTTCAGATTAGTTACTAAACATCTTATTTTCATTTTATTGCAACTGCTTTATCTATTCTATTAGTCTTGAATCTTAACAGTAGAAATCTTTCTGTATCATATTTGTTAGTGGACTATCTCAAAGTTAAGAACGTCTGACGGAGCTGATTTTTTGGCCAAACCCCAATCTGTGATAAGTCCTTTCCATCCCCCTAATCCAGCAATAGGAATTCATTGAGGTGGGCCCTACAAGCCTATTTCCAGATCTGATATTTGCCAAAAACCCCTCTATAATATACAGACAGCGAAGTCCTGTTAGAGTTGGATGAATGGAGGACCCAAGATCTTGGGCTTGGACGATAACTGTGTTTGGCCATCTTAATCTATTTGAACCAAATCAGATATGGCCATACTCATGCCTGTTGACATCCTTATACCATGTCTTGGATCCATGACGATGCCCCTCATATTTTCCATCAATGAACCATGTGTGTGGTGGCTTTTTCATGAGAAGAGAAGGATCACCGGTTCTGGATTATTAGGGGTTTGTCTATGGATGGCCCAATGCCCTGTGTATCATTTGGTTTGGTTTTGGGTCATTGACCCCTTTTGCATTTTGTAGATCAGCATGGAAAAAAAATCTTCCACAGTTGGCACCACAACAGAAATTAATGTTTTCTTTTTTCTTTTTTTTAATAGGCTGGACATTGGGTAGGATCAGAATCATTGCAATATTCACATACGATCTCTCTAAAATGGGAATGCCTTACCCATGGCTTTTTTTTTTTTTTGGGTAAAGTAACCATAGAATTATTCTCATGGTTGCCAGAGAAGGGGGTTTCTAAGAAGTTCTCTTCTATTGTTGAGATTTGGCGAGCATTAAAGTCAAAATTTAATGTTGTTTTGGCATCACAATTTGGACTGCAGGATCTGGTAGCATTGTTCCAACATTTTTTTTTTTTTTTTGTCTCATATTGTCTCATGAGATGTAAGGAGAACATTCTAGAAATCAAGAATTTAAGAATTCTAGGAAGCAATCATATATAAACCAGTCACTTAAAATGGATTATTCATGAAGGAATTTAGAAATTTTAGATAGAATTTTGAAGCCGTACTTTTCGATGTTTAGTTGGTTTTTTTGGTTTGTTGGGGTTTTTTCCTTGTAATTTTTTGTTCTCTTTCTTTTTTGAGCAATAAATTTTACCATATTAAAACAAAAAAACATGAGGCTATGAAAGATTGGTGATGGGAGATTTCTATGAAAAATTCACGAACAGTTTGTTTACCCAACGCAACCGTGTCTTTAGAAGTTAAGTTGCACGGTTGGAATCACACAAATGGAGATTCTTAGTAGGGCTGGCATTAGGATGCTTTGATTTCCATTAAATCCTGTTTGATATGCATGCAGGTGACACAAACTTGCCAGGGACCCCAATGAACTGGATATATCTTATTTATTTATTTATTTTTAGCTAAAGTGGCTTGTATAGTGTGGGCGTGTGGCCTAACTTGTCTGATGTACTTGTTAGCTTTGAAGGTTTCTTGTTTTATTCTCTTTTTGGTTCTTGAATTTTAGGGGACGTTTGTGCAGCGCCAATGCCGTGGAAATGGGTGGTTTGGTGCCTGTTTTTCGTCACCGGAGGGGATTTGTAAATCCTACCTACCCAAGTAGGCTGTGGGTTTCCTCTTGCTTGGCTCTGCACAAACGCCTTAGTTAAATAATTACTGCCTGCAACCTGAACTTGCATCTTTGATGTCTTTATGCAATTGTGCCGGGGTACGGTTTGTGCAATATGCTCTAATGAAAATGTATAAATTGTTTATAAATACGGCAAGGCTGGTCTGGGCAGCCAAAACTTATATCTGACCTGGATTTGACTCGGGTCAAAATCTATTAAAAGGGTGCAAACACTTATTATACTAAAATGCATTGTTGTTGCTGGAAAAAGAAAAGGGAAAGACTTCGAGTAAGGGTTGAAACTTTAGAGCCCCTAACTCAAGGGTTAAGATGAGTGGTTGGGACTATTTTCTGTTTGCCCTTAATCTCAACCCATCAAAGTTCCTTAAAATAAAAAAGCTACTGTTGCTTGCAAAATGTTTCCCTCTCTCATCCAGGAGGGCCCTGTATGTATCAAGTTTTTCACTAAAGATTTACCTCTTTAGTAGAGAGATATAAGAGGGAGAGATCTCAGTCATTGTTATCTTAAAAATCATCCAGAAACAATTGAATTAAGCCCTTTTGGAGGAGATTTTTTTCATGTGCTATTAAGATTGACTGGCTTTAAGCCCTCTCACATGGCATACTTGTCTTACACTGATCAATGAAAGCAGACGCAGCCATGCCCAAATGAAACAGAACCCAATGTCCCTCTGCTACATTTAGGAGTTTCATGTGTTCAAACTTATGACAGCAATTTTAAATTTCTTGTTTGATTGCTAAATTTTTCAAAAAAAACAAAATAATCAAAATACCAGCATTTTGAATGTTGTAGATGTACTTTAGAGAATTTGAAAATTCTTGCCTCTGGACAATATTTGGGGAATTTTAAGTTCCTCTATAAAAATTCTCCAAATTCCAGCACACAATCAATCCCTTGCTAAACATTATTAACCCAAAAACGCAAGAGAGACTTGGATACCTCTTTGAGACCAATATGAGAGTGATATTTTAAGAGAATAATAATAGAATTACATGACTTGGTTTTTTCCAATTATTTTATATAGAACCATCAACATCATTTAGTGGTAAAGCTCTCTCCAAAATCTAGTGATGGAAATAATTATGGGCTTGCAACCAACAGCAGAATTCAATGCTCGTGGATGACATTCACCAACCTATCGTGGTCCAACCATGATACAATCCCTCAAAAATTGGGTATTTATATTTGACTCTTTGTTTGTTTGCAGGTATTTATAGTTAGAATTCGAGAATCCCCCGCATTAAAGAAATCTTTAAAGTGTTGATAAATGCTATCCTCCAAAAAACTCTGAATCCTTCGTATGAATGGTGAAAGTTCACAAAATCAACCTTGTGAAATATTCATACCAAGAAAAAAAAAAAGATTCCCTTATCAAATGTCTCTTTATAGAATTCTCAAAACTTGAGTTTCCAAAATATTAGCATTTGTAAAACCTGCGGATGAAAACATTTGATGAATTCATAAAAGCTCACAAACACAAATTCTAAGAATTCTTACAAATGAGGCCCTAAATATGATCGGATGGGCATCTCCTTGGAAAGGATAAAAGGTGTCTCAAAATACCCTTCCAATTTTTTAATATTGTAAATGCAAAAGTTTTTGATATCACAAATTGTGTGTGTATGGGAATTCGTATATCTGGTGGCAACTCTACTAATAGAGTTAAATGAAGTAAAGTTGATTTTGAAGAAATAATAAAATATAAGTAGATTATTATGATATTTTATTTTTAGTTGTTTGTTATGGAATCTTTATGACCTTTTGTATGGAAAAGTGGATTTTTTTTTGTATTTTAGTGGATAAAGGTAGTTTTTTTATTAAAAAAGATGAGGAGAGTTTTAAATTAAAGTGCTTTTGATGTAAAATGTTGTCTGAAAAATTGAAGACTTTACTTGATTTTTACTATATTAATAAAGTGACAAACAGAGAAAAAAAAAAAACAAAACAAAAAAAATTTAGAAACTTACAAAACTGCAATTAGAATTTAAGCAATATATTCACGTAAAGACGCCCACAAACACAAACCATGAAAATGAATGTAACGGGCATGAGCGCTCGAGCTCGACTCAGTCTCAACTCAGTTTTAGGCTTAAACCATTCAAACTTACGGCTCACCTCACACGAATGTCATGAAACGAATTAGAGCTTAATCCAGGGTTAAGCAGTTAAAAAGGCGCTTGCCAATATCGTGCGCCTCCCACACATGCCGTCCTCTGCTTGCCACGTGGCGTTCTCTCTCCCGCTTCCTTCTCCTACTGGAATAATAATAGTAATAAAGAAAATTCTCCAAGCCCTTTTCACTTCGTACACTCTCTCACAGAAAGAGTGCAAGAGAGGAAAAGGAGTTCGTTAATGGCGGTTTCCGCTTCCAGAGGCGCATGTTATGGCCGTCTCCCACTCTTCCACCCCACCAAGGCGCAGGTTATTATCGTGCGCATGCACCCTCTTTCTAGGGCTCTCTTTCCTTTCTTCCCTTCCTTCCTTCCTTCCTTCCTAGAATCTTCTAGAAAATCTCATTTCCTAAATCTCTTTTACCCCCTCGATTTCTATCCATATTATTACAAATCCCTCCTTTCCTTATTATTACAGTTTTCTTCGATTTCAGCCTCCTTTAACCATGAATGAATTCCAATTTATTCTATGCAAACAAACAAGCCTTTTTCCGCAGATATAACAATTCTGATATGTTTAATATATTATGGAGTGTTCTGTGCTTTTCATAGGATTCCACTGCAAATGTGGATTCAATGTGCAATCTTTCTTTCTTGGGGAAATAAATCTTTGATCCCTTTTGTTTGCAGTTGCCTATAAATTCAGTCCGATCGAAGAGATTCAATGGCCACTTGAATAGATTATCTATCTTTTCTCGGTACTCGCGGGCAGAGGATTTTTCTACCCGAGTTCAAGGTATTGGTGGTTTCATGTGGTTTCCTACCATCAAACTTATTTTTGAAGTTTCTCTGAGCTTTCTTCCCTTCTACTCCAGACAGCATTGGGAACTTGCCCAAATTGGTGGAAGACATTCTCCAGACATCTATTAACACGGGTCCACGTGGAGCCTTGAGGCTAGCTCAAGGCATCCAGGCTGTGATTGGGGTTGGTGGGGAGTGGCTCACTGATGTATCAAAGGTAATGATTGGAATCTAGCATCACCACTTGTGTAATATAAATGCAGTGCTTCTTATTCATCAATCATGATCATTGACACTTAACCATTTGGGACTAGTTTCACAAATTAATGAGTATCACTTTCTATTGTGCCATCCTCCTTCATGAGAATGATTCAAAGCAAATAGTGCACAAACCTTCAAGTCATGGTTGTGTTGACTTTGAATTTCATGCCAGCAGTGCTCAAATGTTTGTCTACTGGGCTGAGGGACTTGTGACTTTGGAAGCTGATGCAATTTTGGTGTGTTAATTAATTACCATATCTGTTTCTCTTCTAAAAAAAAAGGGGGTTTTGTAGATCTTGTTCCTGTTCACAGTTCAATTGTTATTGGAACAGTTCTTAAAGCTGCTTGACTTGTTTCTTTTACCTCCATTTCTACAGACAGTGAATACATCCTCGGAATTGCCGTCTCAAACGCGCCTTGGATTACTTTCCCCGCTTTATCTGCGCAAATTATTTGAACGGATGGGGGCAACATATATAAAGTTAGGTCAGGTAATTAGTTTATAGGTAGCTCTCATTCAGTTGAATGCATTGTTTATTTAGCCCATGTCCTTTATTGTAGTATGATTCATTCATCTTGGCCATCTTATCTGGTATGAACAACAATGGGTTTTTTTCTTCTTTTTTTTTTTTCCTTTTTTCAACTAAAGTCTTTAAGATTAGAAGAACTTAGCCATCAAGTTTTCGGCCTTCAATTACCCGATTAAGGAGAATATCGGGCAATGGTCTGGACCAAAGCCTGCAATGTTTTTTTGTGTATTTCCATTCACAGGTAGTCCAATTGAATCAGTGGTCTCGATCATAAATCATGAACCTCACTTGTACAGTGTGGAATATGGATGTGTCAGGAATGGATACTAAACACACCTTCATTCATCAGGATGCTACTTAAAAAAAAAAAAAAAAAAAAGGATAACAAGATTTCATTTCTATGAAATGAATCTACAAGCATGAGGAGTTGACAGTACAAAAGAATTGTGCAGTAAAGGTCACAAAGAATCCCAACTAGAATCCTGCTTTGTAAATGGATTGGTTTTTTACTCATCCATTATTATTCAATTCTAGCTTGAAGTGATGATGCTTTTTGTCTCCGCTTTTTTTTTTTTCCCAAATTGAAGTGGCTTGTTAATTTTGTTTCTCGAGATCACTTTTCGGAAGTTCTTTTGTATCTTGTTTAATGGGTACTTGAATGAGCCATTGTTTATTGTTGGCCGTCCCATAAATGATAAAGTTAGGGCCACATTTGAATTATTATCTTTTGACCTGGATGGTTCCTTTATGGATGGACAGTACCTGAGTATCTCCTTTACTCTAGAATCTATCGATCAGAAATAAACTATAGAAACAGTGGTTCATGTTTACAGATGCCCAATCAGACAGTTTCATATGAGAGAACATTTGGTGTATCCTACAGTACATGGGGCTACTTTAAGAATGATTTTGCCAACAAAAGATGGCCCTTACATTGACAGTTGGTTGTGTAATCATGTGTTTCGTTCTCAGATTGGCTTGGCCTAAAATTTTACTGTCAGAAATATATGAGAGGCAATCAACTCTTTAAATTAGTAGATGTGGGTTTTTTTTTTTTTTTTTAATACAGAGAATGAAAAATAATATATCTATTGCTGGTGTCCTCATCATCAAAGTCTATCCCATCTATCTGGGTAAGTTCCTGTAATTATCAGCAGATATGAACTCTATCGTTTGAGGATTTAAAGTTATCGATCTGCCAAAGATTACCTTTTTCTGTCAGTTGTTATCTTCCCAAACATTTCAGTCATTTCCAAGTTTCTATGATATCCGTCATGGCAATAGTTTTTCATTACTTTAATGTTGAATAACTATGACGTTTCTGCAGTCTGGTTTTTGCTATGAGTTTTCCTAAATTTGGAGCGAAACCATCCTGTTATAGATTTAAAGCCTCTTAGGACACTACATTTTCTAGGAATTTCTGTGGACACACATCAGCATGTCTAAAAGCCTTAATTCATTGTTTACTCTTTTACATCAGCACTTTTTGTGTGCTCATGATATAGTTCTTTTGTGTTTCTACCTTTTTAGTTACATTTTATGTTTTGTGTGCAAATACGAACTTAAGTCTATGACATTTTTTAGTTCCATTATGGAATCATATGGATGGTTCGGTGAGTCTTATTTTCCATCCCATTGTCACAACTCATTTCCATCTCTGAAATAAAAAAATTATCTATTTTCAGGTTACAGAGTTATTAAGTTTGGTGATAAGCTATTCCTAGTGTTCATAGATCTCTGTGTTTAATGCTTAAAATTGAGTTGAGATTTTATGCTTTCAAAGGAAGTGACACTTGTTTTGCTGCTTATTTCATATTGCAATTGGCATTTGGCAGTTTATTGCGTCTGCACCAACATTGTTTCCAGAAGAATATGTTGAGGAATTCAAAAACTGCTTTGATAAGGCTCCACCAGTTCCTTTCAACGAAATTGAGTCTATTTTACGGGAAGATTTAGGGAGACCAATAAATAGTGTATATGAATACGTAGACCTGGTACCTCTTGCATCAGCATCAATTGCCCAGGTGTGTACATGCTGATTCTTGGATGGTTCTTTAATTCGATCAGCTTTCTGTTTTGGGGAAAATTCCAAAATCAAAGATTGTCTATGTAGGTTCATGGTGCAAGGCTTAGAGGTTCACAAAAAGATGTGGTGATAAAGGTCTTGAAGCCTGGAATAGAGGACATATTAGTTGCGGATCTGAACTTTGCGTACATTGTTGCACGCATATTGGAGTTCTTGAATCCTGAATTCAGTCGGACATCACTGGTATGTAGTTGACTAATTTTCAGCTAACTTGTGTAAGTTTATATGTAATTAAACATGAGAAAATAGGGATGTCTCTGTGGATAGGAATTCCGCTCCCACCTTCCCTCCTTGGGATCAATCTCTAGGCGGGTAGGTTTAGGTAGTCCCCCTTGGCCACTAGGCCAATCAAGCATAAAAATATAAGTGTGTTGTGTGTGCGTGCGCGTGCGCGTGCGCGCTTTTAAAGGAATGGCTTAGAAAAGTTGCCATTTCCAAGCACCTCTATGAAACACGCCAATTTGATGTGGAGAGAACAATTAGGGAAACCTTCATTCCTGCTCTTGCGTTTTAGCCTACAGTTTCATGTTTTAATAACTCATTTCATTGTTCTTTAAAATAAAATAAAATAAAATATAAAGATAAATCAGCTTGGGTGCTTCAAACCTCAATTTGATGGAAGCTCTAAGGGAATCTACCCTAGCTGGATTAATGTGACTTGGAAGAACAGTTCTAAGTTGCCTTTTGAGAGTCTTTGCGGTTCCTATCCTGCAATGCTGACAGAGGTGTACTGTGCTACTTATTGGGTGTAAAGAGTTTATATTGTGGTTGTTTTACATCAAACCATCTAAGAAAAAGTGCAATTTTTATTTTTATTTTTATTTGAGCTAGATACCTTTACACAGGCAAACTTGTTAAAGAAGTCTTTTTTTTGTTCTTTTGGCCGTAGACACTTGTTTTCTGCTTTTATTTGAATGCATAATTAGATTCTGCTCCAGATTGTTTTCTAGATTAGGAGTATAGCAAATCAACTGTGCAGCTTTAGAACCAGAGGATTATTTTGATTTTAGTGTTGACTTTCTTTCTGTATAAATTGAATGTTGTTATGATCTTCCAGCATCGGTCTTATATTCTCTTACACTAGGTAGGTATCGTCAAAGATATTAAAGAATCAATGCTTGAAGAAGTTGACTTTCAAAAGGAAGCTACAAACATTGAAACCTTCAGGAGATATCTAGAAGATATGGGACTCACAAGGCAGGCCAAAGCTCCAGAAGTCTATCGACACTGCAGCACTCGGCGAGTTTTGACGATGGAGAGGCTCTATGGAGTTCCTCTCACCGATCTTGACTCTATAAAATCACTTGTTTCAAGTCCAGAAGCGAGTCTAATAACTGCACTTAATGTGTGGTAGGTTTTCAAGCCGTATGTATGTAAAACACTGTAATGCCTAGCCATATGTTTGTTACTTTGAGTTTATGATCATTGAATCTCATCTGCTCCCTAAAAATATAGAAGTCTGGCTTTTTGTTGCATTTAGGTGTCCTCTACGTCTCAAGCAGGTTGAATGTTGTTGCAGTCCCATTGTGTGGTGTTTTTGCATTAGTTCTTTTCTTCCTGCACTTACTACTCCCAATCGCTTCTGAATCAGATCACATATCAATTTAGAGTGGAAAATCAGTAAAAACTATACCCATTTGTGATTCCCGGTTTCTTTATTTCCACAGATGCACAGGAAACAGCTATCCGTTCTGCTAAAATGATCAAGCTTGATTTTCATTTGGGGTGCTAATCAGAGTGCACTGTTTTTTGCATGAGATTTTCTTTGCTGCAGATCGAGACTCAATGTTGTAGCAGGCTTCAGGAATTTCCATCATCTAATGCTGATATAAGGCCCTTTTTGTGCAGGTTTGGAAGCTTGATTTCTTGTGACACCTTCCATGCAGATGTACATGCAGGAAACCTGTGGGTGCTCCGTGATGGCCGTATTGGGTTCCTTGATTTTGGTTGGTCCTTTTTTCCCCTCTTCATGGATATTTAGCTTGTTCTTTTGATAGTTTAGACATTAGAAAGTAATTTTAAACACAGTAGTTTCCCCATGATCTTAAACTTTTAAACATGTTGGGCAGCCGGTTAATGCGTTTGTGGATTCCTTTCCTAACCAAGGAGTAGATAGATCTATCCCCTTTTTTGTTTGTTCTTTGTAATGTTGTTTTTGTTTTGGTATAATGTTGTTGTACCGTTGTTTCTTTTGTAGCTGGTTGTTTGGTGCTGTTTTGGTTTTTCTATATTAATGAAATCTTTGGAATGCTGCCATACAAAATATCCTCTGACTTCTTCTGAACTCTTATGTAGTCTTATGAATTTAATGTCAATTTAGTCTAATGAAATCATGAAAAGGGTAGGCCAAAGGGGACATGGATGGAAGTAGTACAGATAGATCTGAAGAAGTGCTCCTTACTACTTCCATCCGTGTCCATATGACCTACCCCTTCTCCTTCATGGGCCATCAACCTGCATATAAAACTTTTCCTCCAAGCCAACCTATACATATTTGAGACAAGGCTTTGATGATGATGGTTGTTTTATCCCTTCATGCACACCAAAATGCCATCTTACAAGCTATCATTACTGCTTTTATGGCTTCACGTTTGTATATCCCTCTCCTATTTCAATATAAAGGATTCATGTTCATTGATGTTTTTCAGAAATCTTGTATCTTACACCATGGTTTCTAGGTGTTGCCTCTTCATATAGCATCATTATAGTTTTGGATTGAAGAGTAATGGCTCTTTCTTTGGATGCACGTATCTGAATGAATTTGGGGCTGCAAAGTATTTGGAAGCTATGTTAGCTGGGAGGGTCACTAATTGCTTTGATGCCTCACATGAATATGGGGATGATCATTGATGCTAATGTGGGGTAGAAAAAGAGGTCCAAAAGAAAATGTCAAGAGCTCTTAACGTGATTTCTGGTTGTCCATTTCTTTGGTGATTTCTGATTTCCATTGTATGCCAAGGCCAAAAATGCAAAGGAATCAATACTGTCTACAAACTGATATTGATTTAAGATGCAATAAATTGAGCCCTTAATGCAAAACATGGATATGTATTGTAGTCGTAAAAGCTACTGGTATACATCATTCATTTCCTTTCCCTTTTCCTTTCTGAATGGTAAACTTCATTCTCTATAGCACAAGCTTGTCACTCTAGCAGTTGGGACTGTTTTTTTATTGTTATAACACGTAGTGGATTCCCAATGGATGCATGGGTAATTTTCTCCTCTGGAAATCTGGGGCAGAAGCCATGAGGGATTTCTGATGGAAGCCTTTAATTAAGTGGAGTCCGCTTTTGTGGGCAGTGGGGATTGAAAATCCCACACTATCCCTTGTTTAGACTCCCATAAGAGTGTTTGCATGGATGTATATGATAATTGTTTTGTGGTAAATTTTTTGTAAAAATGGCAGGAATTGTTGGACGCATATCCCCTAAGACATGGGCTGCTATGGACATATTTTTGGCATCAATCGCAACTGAAGAATATGAAGCAATGGCTTCTGCTTTGATTGAAATGGGTGCTACAGGCAATAATGTGGATTCTAAGGCATTTGCAAGAGATTTGGAAAAGATATTTTCATCGTTACAGGTACATCTATCTGGACTTTTAGGATTGCCCAGGTCAAGACACACACAAAGAGAGAGAGAGAGAGAGAGAGAGAGAGAGAGAGAGAGAGAGAGAGCAGAAAAAAGTGTGCGCCTGTGTATGCAGATGCAGAAAAAAGTGTGCGCCTGTGTATGCATCTGCATGTTGTGTGCATGCATGTTTGCGTGTTATGGTTGTGATGCAAAAAATGAAATTGACTGAAAATTACGAATTGAGTAGAATGCTTTTGTTTCTTTTGTTAATACATGTATATATTGACTTTTAGGCAATCATCGAGGAATTTGAGGATTATCATGGTTTTGATTCCAAAATACTGTGTGCTGCCAAATTGAAATCAACTGGGTTGGGTGCATTTACTTTTAGTTACTTTTAATGATGTAGTTACTTTTAGTTAGTCCTTTACCATTAATGATATTGTCAAGATCATCTGAACAGTGTAAGATCATGCCCATACTCCATCCTCAGTGAGGCCCATCGTTTGAATTATCTGGATTGATGTTCCTGTAACCTGTTTGCAGCTAATACACCTGGATACTTACATATGCTAAGC
This sequence comes from Cinnamomum chago, assembly GCA_038049695.1. NCBI lineage: Eukaryota > Viridiplantae > Streptophyta > Magnoliopsida > Laurales > Lauraceae > Cinnamomum > Cinnamomum chago. The sequence goes on from CP142453.1 coordinate 13,844,031, forward strand.
CTATGTAACTCATCCTGGTCTACAATCATGCCAGCAAATGGACTTTTAGTAAATAATGATCTGAGGTCCAAATTCAACAAGTAAAATCAAATGGGCAAGACTGTAAAATCAGTCAACGAGAACTGTTTTTAGGTTTATACTTTATTCAAATGAGGCTTCCAATTTGGAGACTATGATTTGATGTGATACTCTATTCAAATAAGGCTTCCAGTTTGGAGATTATGAATTGATGTGATTGTTTCCCTATGTATATTGGATTATTCACCCCAAATTTCTGTGATGTGCAAGACTAACTTCAGAATCTGCCTTAAATGCTTATGGGCATGTATACATGACATAGTACTAGTAGTGATCCCATGTATATGTTTATGGATGAATGTATAGGCAAGGCTGTCCCCAGCATATGCAATTCATCTTTTTAACCGTAAGATACAGAACCCTGAAACCCAACCCAACCCCCACCTACCCACCCTAAAAAAAAAAAAACCCAAACCCCAATAATTATATAGAGAGAGAGAGATAAAAATTTTAAATATTAAAGCTGAGAAAGACATTCTGAACCTATGTATCTTCTCCATGATAACATGTTGATGTTAGGCACCAGTGACTTCACTGTAAGTCTAGCAGAATGAAAGGGTAATACACATGTTGATGAAGATCCAGTTTTACTACTAGCTGGAGTGTATGAGGGCATATGATTGAGCATATGGGATCCTAACCCATGTGTGATTGTCTGGCCTTGATTGGGACCCAAAACAGCCCCAAAATATCCACTAATTTACACTATCAGGTGCTATATTAAATTCCAGAAATTACAGGGTGTTATAGTAAATTCTGAAATTCAGTTTCAGAAATAAAACTGACAGGGCAGTTCATTTGGGCTGGGATTAGAGGGCCTAAATGGACCCGACCCCAAACGGATCCAACACCCCCTGGGTTGCCCAGGCCCCCTTCAGATGGCAGGGCCCAGCCCCATGGTCAGAAACATCCAAGATGGTCCTGGACATCCATGACAGGGCAGCAGGCAACATTTTCTAATCTGTCTTGCTATTTTTTCTTTCAATTAAATCCTAATAATATTTGTCATAGAGTTAAGGAAATAATCAGGGAATGAGTAGGTCGTTGAATTGAATTGATTTGATTGGATTTTTAGTGCATTAACTATCAAGGATGAAAATAGCAGTAGCGGCAGGCATAGCAGCCCGCCGCCAAATCGCTACGAAGCGGGCGATACATAGCGTAGCAGGGATACGTAGCGCCGTAGCAGTGCGATTTGAAAAAATAGCCAAAAAAATTTGAAAAAATTCTAGAAAATCCAGAAAATTGTAAAATGAAAAAAAAAATGTGCTTCTTTTGCAAAAGTAAATAAGAAAAGGGGGCTTAGCGGTGCCCTCAATATATGAGGTCCTGTATCGCTGTATAAATAGAAAATAATAGTAATGATTGATTTTTTCACATGTATTCATGTTTCTTAGTCATGCTAACTTAAAAAGTAATGGAAAGCTCATAAAAAAAAAATAGAATATGAAATAAAGGCATAAGAATTAAGAAGACTTAAGAGTTAAGAGTTAGGTCATTACTCATTAGTGAACATTGAACAATCAAATATCAATACTTTAACATTTAAGGTTCAAATTCAATCAAGTGAATGAAGTAATGAAGTATGAAGTGATCAACAATCAACACCAATTTAGAAATGACAAAGAGAGTAGAGAGTTAGTGAAGGAAATAGGAATACCTTAATCACCACCAAAAGGAATGTCTACCAAGATTCAAGGGGCTATGATTATTCTCATCCCCATCAATGTTATCATTTCTATTGGCACCATATTGAATTGGATATTGATGAGCATTGGGATCCACAAATCCAAAAAAGGCAGCCGCACCCGCATCATAGGAACTTGGAGGAGGTGGAGGTGGATATCTACCATATTGCGTTTCACCATAGTCACCATATGAGTAGGACCCCGAAGCTGAAGACTGTTATTCTCCTTGTTGTACTTGACCATATGGAAAATAGTCAAAATACTGTGAGGGTCCTTGTCCACTGTAACTAGGGTTCCACGAATCAGTCCATGATGCCGTTTGTTGTCCTCCAAAATCTCCACCCATATTTCCTTGCTCATTACTACCTCCAGCTCCAGGTGGTGAATCTCTTCGGCGTCATTGATAACCACGGCTTGGATCAAATCTTCCAGATTGAGGTAACTCCTGTACTTCCTCTACAGGAATGACACCGTCTTCATCATGTTGATAGTAGTCACTAGTACTACCTGTCCCACTGTCTCCTCCTCCATCTCCTCCACCATGGCTACTTGAAGAGACTGTGGTGGAACTAGCTTTCTCAGAAGCAGGTTCTTTCCCACTCCTCCTAGTCCTACTACTAGTACCTTCTCCTTGAGGTGGTTGACCTTCTGCAGGTGCCTCACCCATATCCTCACCTATCAACTCTTGACCCGTTTCCTGAAATCCCGGATCTGAATCTAGCAGTGGATGCTCTATCTCGGCTAGCCATGGGAGTAAGGGATCGTCCTCTCTAAATATGTGATCCAAATTAATGGGACAATAATCAGGATTATCCCTTGCCCTTCTCTCCCTAATTTTGTTTCTCAACTTCAGATTGTAATGACAATATACAAGCTTCTTGAGTTTTTGCATGGTAAGCCGATTCATGACCTTCGTGTGGATCAAAGAGAAAGTGCTCCAATTTCTTTCACAGTTGGAAGATGTTGTTTGACTAAGGATGCGAATAGCCGCACTCCTTAGATGTGGAACATTCTCTCCAAAATTCATCCACCAATCAGCTGAAATGCAAAAAATAAATAAAGAAAATTAGATCGTATCACAAGATATCTATAATGTGGATTTGTCTTTTGTTCATAGTCATACCAGGTGGCATCCTTCCAATCGATCGTATCACAAGAGGGTCAGCAAAGGTTCCTCTCCTTTGTGTATACATAGATATCTACAATGTGAAAATTAGATATAAGTCAATAAACCCATACAGCATGTATGACAATTGGCACTTGGCATCATAATTAAATTCTCTTAAGTAACCACCCACTCACCTCTTGTATGGCTTCAATTTGATCATTTGGATTTAACAATTTCTTCAACACCTCCCGTAATCCTACCCGCAAGTCCGTATCTATTGCTTTGGTGTCTAGTTCGACATTGCGGTAATAGAATTCGGGATTCAAAAAATAACTTACATTATAAATATGTAGAATGTACTACGAGCAAACAAGATACATTAGTTAGGAAAACAAAAAAGTATCAAATTCAAAGATATATATTAATTATCTGCAGCATGCAATGGATGGTGCAACTGATCATTCCAACGGGCATCAATAATCTTTATATATTTCTCGTGATACCTAACATTTTTAATAATGGATTGCTTTGCCCGATCCATTGCTTCATATATAAAGCCCATTGTCGGCTTGTCATCACCATCTACAAGCCGCAACACTTTAACTAATGGCTCAAAAACCTTTAATATCTTCCTCACTTTCTTCCAAAATTTATTGTCCTTCAACAGGTTTTGGACTTCAAACTCCGGACCACTAGTTGCATTGCCCCATTTCAAACGAAGCCATTCTTCTGATGCAAACATCTGAATGAGCTCCGTTGTAAACTTTACAAGGCTTTCCATAGCCAAAAAATGGGTTGCAAATCTAGTTAATCCTGGACGCAGCAAGGCATGGTTATTTGTGTATCTCTTCATGAAGCTTAACACCCATGAATGATCATATATAAATCTTGTAATTCCTCTACATGCCTTGATCAATGAAGCCACTTTTGTCTTCCTTCTAATCTCTTCCAAGATGAGATCTATGCAGTGTGCTGCACATGGGGTCCAGAATAAATGGGTCCTCTTCTCCATTAATTTCAAACCTGCTGCCTTGAAATTGACGTCATTATCTGTTACAATCTGTACAATATACTCCTCTCCCACACTCTACAACTTTATCCATAAGAGTATATATATGTGGTTGTCCGTCTATGTTCAGATGCATCAATGGACTTCACAAAGACGGTCCCAGCGACTGAATACATCAAAAAGTTTATTAATTGTGTTTGGGTGCCGCTGGTCCACCTGTCACACATGATGGTAACACCATTCTGTTGCCACATGGGCTTAAATTTTTCCACCTAAGCCTTTATTTCTTTATATTCTTCTTCAAGATATTTAGTGCCCACATTATATACGGAGGGCGCCTGTATATCACGCCCAGCTTCAGCGGCAACATCAAGAATAGTATGGAAATATGGGGAATCTACTGCTGTAGGTGGTATATCCTTGTGAATTAGCCATTTTGCTGTAGTTTTGGCCAATCTATCTCTTGTAGCCTTCATTACCCCTTTCACAACACTAGATATTTTTGGTTGTTTATCTCCCTCTTTTCTATGTGCTAGAGGATCAATAGGGGGAGGAACTGCTCTTCTTGTAGAGATAATTTCTACATCAACATCCTGTTCCCGGGTGCTAAATGCCCTACGTATGGACCCCGCAAGGCTCTTCCAGCAAATGCACGACGTTCATATTATTCTTGTTGACTCATCAAAGAGTTTCGGCGTGCGGCCTCCATTTGTGCATCTTCCTCATCATCAAAGTATTCATCACCAAATACATCGTAACGGGCAACATCAAGATCTTGCCACCTCTTTTATTTTATCTTTACTTTTTTAGCTTTGTTTTGGCCCATCAAAGCTTTCATTTGTTCTCTAACTTCCCTTGGTACTTCGGTACAGCCGGCAACATATGCCCCCATTGGTCACTTTCCCACAGAACTTGCATTTGATTTTCAACCTATCATTCTCAACCGCCTCACCAAAGCTCCATGCGGGATCAATATCACGATGCATTTTAACTTATCAATTGGCAAAAACAGATAAACTGAAATTGAATACATGGCTGGCTATAAATATAAACAAGTAGTATACTAGTATGTTAAAAATTAAAAAAAACAAAGAAACATGTTAGAGGAAACTTATATCACAAATCTAGGAACCATTTTTAAGACATTTGATTGGCATTCAAATATTAAAAATTATTTAAAAAAATAAATAAATCTGAAAATAAAAAAAATGAGAAAAATCAATAAACATTCAAAATGTGATGGATTGATTTATTGGAAACATAGATCTATCATTTACAAGCAATTTCCAAGTGGTTTCATGGGTTGTCAATGAATATTCACATTTTTTTTTCAAAAAATAAATAAATCCGAAAGTGAAAAATAGAGAAAAATCAATAAACCTTCAAAATGTGATGGATTGATCTATGGGAAACATAGATCTATCATTTACAAGCAATTTCCAAGTGGTTTCAGGGGTTGTCCATGAGTATTCACATTTTTTTTTCAAAAAATAAATAAATTCAAAAATAAAAAATAGAGAAAAATCAATAAACATTCAAAATGTGATGGATTGATCTATGGGAAACATAGATCTATCATTTACAAGCAATTTTCAAGTGGTTTCATGGGTTGTCCATGAGTATTTACATTTTTTTTCAAAAAATAAATAAATCCGAAAATAAAAAATAGAAAAAAATCAATAAACATTCAAAATGTGATGGATTGATCTATGGGAAACATAGATCTATCATTTACAAGCAATTTCCAAGTGGTTTTATGGGTTCATGAGTATTCACATTTTTTTTTTCAAAAAATAAATAAATTCGAAAATAAAAAATAGAGAAAAATCAATAAACATTCAAATATTGTTGGAATGATCTATGGGAAACATAGATCTAACAATATGAAGCTATTTTCAAGTTGTTTCATGAGTTTTCCATAAGTGATAATGTTTTTTTTTTAAATAACATAAATCCGAAAATAAAAATAACAATATATAAAAAAAAAAACAACAAAAGATATGCATGCAAGATCAAAAGGAAGCATGGATCTATAATAAAACAAGACAATGATGCCATTATGTTGTGATTCAAAATAGTTAAAGACTGGTAATCTCAAAAGTTGAAAAAAAAATCACATACCTAGATGAAGAATCTTTAGATTTCTTTCAATAGTTAAATGTTGGTGATTTGGTGGCAAGAAATCTTGAAGAAATGGACTTGGGAGACACTTGGGACCACAAAGAGTAAAAAACAGCAAACATAAGGGGGAAGAGAAGGGTAAAAAACCCTAAACCTCCCCCCCCCCCCATCGTGTCGGCCGCCACGGGTGCGATATCCCGTGGCGGCCGATAATTTGGTCGTAGCGTGGCGGTATCACCCGCTACGGCCGATATTTACATCCTTGTTATCTATTGAACACAATTGATTGTGCGCATCATTCCACAGTCAACAGTTTATGAATGAAATAAAGTTAGCTTTTATCTCTCTTTCTTCCCTTCCATTGCTTCCTCCTGTTTCCCTTTTGTCTTATTGTGATTACACATGAGATCTTGCCCTGGTAGATCTAAATCACTTATTATTACTCGCCTTCTTCAAACCCTAAGAAACAACGAGTGTAGCAGTGTTAGACAGTTGAATACTGTTTTTTGGATTCTTTGGGAACCACTGATTGTGTCACGTGATGCACAAGGTATGTTTCTTCAATAATATAACAAGGGGTATCATCCAGAATGAAGTTCTTTATGTAGCATTTGGTTCGATGTAATGAAGGTTGGTATGGAATGGTCATTCCAACATAATGATCATTACAACGTTTGGTTCACAAAAAGGTGGCGGAATGACCATTACCTCTGGAATCATCATTCCTTTATGTAGAGGAACGGCCATTTCACTGGGGAGGTAGAGCACTGGCCATTCCATTCCTTTATAAAATTTTCTTGAGACCAAAATGCCCTCCACCCTCCTCCGCCGTCGCCAGCCAGCCAGATTTCAGGTAGAGATGTCAAACGGCACGGCCCGCCAGGGAAATACCCTGACACGGCACGGCCCACTGGCATGGGGCGGGCTGGGCTAGCGGGCCAGTGGGCCTTTTTTTTTTCATTTTTTTAGAAATAACACTAATATCCAACGCAGCCGGCAAGCCTTTCAAAATTATAATGATATAAAAAGACCAATGACTAGCAAGAGGTGTCTAGAAAGGGAGAAGATACCAAAAGGTACCTTTTATCTTTTCTATAAATGGCCAATTGTAGTAATAGTATTAAATATTTCCGCATCTTCCAGGTAGGTTCCCACAACACTGATGATAGAAAATTAGAAATCAGGAGCAAGAAACTCCAATAGTGTATCTAATTTTGTCTGATAAACTCCTACACCTAGATTAGATCTGCTTCCATGAGTCAAAGGGCACCACCACTGGGCATCAAGAAATAAAATTCAACAAGGTCATCATGATGAAGGTTGAGTCCACTAGTCCTATCACTTGAGGGTCGGGGTTTTACTCGGCTTCTCTTTAGGTCCGAAGGGATTAGTCCAACCCGGAGAGTTTCTTAGCAAAAAAGGAAAAAAAAAAAAAAACCAAGATCACAAAAAAATGTGTGCTCAAGCTTGAGCATGGCCTTTTAAGCAATTTGTCACGATATACACTTCTTACGTAGAAATATTCGAGGGTTAGAGACTTAGAGTAGTATAAATAACACTAATAAATTTAGAAAAAGAATAGGAGGGTTAGGGTATTATAGACTTTATAAAATTGAAAAGGACACAAAATACCCCTTATATGATCGTTTTATGGCTCTTTTTTTTTTTTTTTTTTTTTTTGGGGGGGGGGGGGGGGGGGGGGTTGGACATTTTTTTTAAAAAAAGTCATTTTTTGGGCAGGCCAGGCGGGCCCATCCTGGCGGCCTCCTCGGCACGGGTCGGGCCGGCCCAGCCCATTTGACATCTCTAATTTCAGGTGGGAAAAGGTGCTATTGCAGGACTGATTTCAGGTGGGAAAAGGAGCTGTTGCAGGGCTGATTTCAGGTGGGAAAAGGAGGGTTGCTGTGAATTTTAGAGGACTAGCTGCTGGGATTTTTAAGAAGAACAACCGCTGGGACTTAATGATTCTGGCTGCTGGTACAGGGAAGAAAGTTCTGGCCGCTGAGACTTGATGAATTCCTGGCCATTGGGATGAAGAAATTCTGGCCACCAGAAATCATGGGAAAAATTTATGGCCGTTGCGACTGTTGTGCAGGTGGCTGGGTGAATAGGTGCTGGCCATCCATAATCTGCACTGTGACTGCTGCAGTAGGCAGCTAGCAGCAGCTACATCTCTTCCTTGGTAGCAGGGGTAGGACATGGCCACTGGGCCTGTTGGCAGAAATTCTGGCAGCTGGACTGGTGCTTGGGCTGATGGCAGCTGGCAGCAGGAAGGAAAATCCTAGCCACTAGGAAATGGGTAGCTGGCTGCTGAAAACAAAAGAGGGGTCTTGACCGCTGGGAGGGGAGAACACCTGGCTGCTGGGAAAGTTTGGGGGCAGCAGCTGCTGGACGCTGCTGTTGCTGCTGGCTGGCAGCTGGTAGTGGGGAGGAGGAGAAGGAGGAGAATATTTTGGTCAGTCCGGGCATCATTCCAGCGTACCAAACGAAAGAACATGAATAAGAATTCCATTACTGGATTGATTCTTCAGTCTAACCAAACGTTGGAATGGAAATGACCATTCCTGCTTCATTCCATTCCAGATTCATTTCACTCTCCATTCCATTCCTCCCTAAAACCATTCCAGCGAACCAAACGCTACCTAAGTGAATATTGTTTCTGGACAATTTAGTGCTTCTTTTTGCAAAACAGAAATCAAAATGATAAGCCAGAACTTTGAGTGAATGCTTTTGAGTTGAATTGTTTTGCATGACAAGGAAAGGATATCTAGAATGTAAGTTTAATGGATCCGAGTTTTGATTTAAAATTAATTAAAAGAAAATATTAAAAAAGTGGATCTTAGAGTAAGGGTGTAGATTTGAGCAAATTTGAAAACCACTTGTGTCATGCTTTGATGATTCCAATGTTCATTTTTCTTTTCTCTTCCTTTCTTTCTTTCTGTTTTTTATATCTCAGTTCTCAAGTGATATGTATCATGTGTAGATCCCCATCAATGCAATAAATTGGAGTGATGTGATTGGATTAAATGATTACCAGATACACGGATATATATTGGCCTCATGTTAGCTGCCTTTGTACTCAAGGTGGAAATATGAAAATTTTTGAACTGTTTCAACATCTTTTTTTTAGATGACGTGTGTGGAACACATACTGGGGTTTCGAGGCTTGGATTTGTAAATAAATAAATAAATAAAATTTAAGCTTTCACCGATTGAAGTAGATATGCATCAAGAAACCCAGTTAATTTAGTTAAGGTAAAAAGAATTCCTATTTCTAGCGGCTGAGATCGCCTAGTAAACACAAATAATGCAAGATTTTTGTGGGTTTTTTTTTTTTTTTTTTTGAGATTTAGCAGCAACTTCATTAAAAGAAAACAAGTAACACGGGAGGATAGACTGCCCAAGGACAAGTATAACATTCGGAAAGAAGAACAAAGAAGCAGCACACACAAACAAGGACCCCCCATACAAACCAGTATACATTCTGCCCACAACCTACAGACCGAGGCTACAATAGGGGGCCTTGGTCGAAAATAGGTCTGTCAATTCCTTAGCCAAGGAATATGCACCTCTTAAAGAGTGTCTAAATACAGCCTCCTTTGGCCTGTTAGAAAGCACTGTCTAATTGGAAGTAAAGTGAGATTTCCAATGTGATTCCCCACCATTCTTTGCCTTCTTGAGATTGTAGCATGATTTTCTCAGTTCTGTAGGAGTTGTGGGATTTTATAGCTATATATTATTGATGCAGTCATGGGTATCAATCCAACCCAAGACTGACCAGGATCAGGTTAAATAACAACCTGATAGAGTAATGTGACTGTCGGAACTGATCAGGATCCATTTATACAGCAACCTGACAGTGTAATGTGACTGTCACACCTTCAATGGACAACCAGCAGGCATCTGACCAGCAATTCCATTACAAAACACCATTCACTAGCAATAAACAGATTGGAAGAAGCAGGAAATTCTGCTTTCTCCTTTTCTCTTTTAAAAAAAAAAAAAAAAAACAGAACACGAACAAAACCATCATCCCTACTCCAATAAATTAAAGACATCCCCCTAAATCTTCTTGATCCCATTACACCCTTGATAACAGCTAACATTAAATCCATAATATCAAGAAAAAACATTAAATCCATAATATACTAGGAAAATCAAATAAAGGAGATTGGTAATGGCATTGACTGTCCTTGGCTGTGTGCATGCACAGTCACAACCCAGATCTCTCCCTTTTATGATTTAGAGCATTCAAAATCCTTCCATTTTGGATGAAACTTTAAATCACTTCCCATTGGATTTAAATTTCAGACTTTGATGATTTTTTTCCAAAACAGGATCATCCCAGTTGCAGCTGGGTTTGGGCCCATTTGGACCCTCAACTAACTGCTCCAAACAACACTCACGAGACCCACCTTCTCTGCACTGCTTATGAAGTGCAGTTTATTCAAAATTGCATAAACACCCCTGCAGTTTATGCGTTTTATAAAACAGCCCCTGTTTTATTCAATTCTCACATGTTAGGGACTGTTCTGGGTTCCTTTTCTGAGAGATGGGACTTTACACATGGGATCGGACCCCATGTGCTCAATCAAATGCACTCATGAAGGTCAAAGCCTGCTCAATCACTTGATCCACATCAATTATCTTTCTTTTTTTTTTTTTTTTTTTTTTCTGGTTTCTTTGTTTTTTTGCATTAAGAAGAAGAGGTATATGATAACCGTTAAATGTAAGTGAGCACCATGAAGCTTGAGGATTTTGATAATATTTTAGGTATCCCAAGAGAATACTGTGTTCATTGTGCTAACAAAAATTGCATTGAAGGTTTACGCTTCATCAATGTTGACATCTCTAACTATAATATGTTATCATATCCTTGTAATTTTGTTGAAAAATCCAGAAAAAAAAAATGATATTAGTAAAGATTAGAACTTAGTATAATAGTGGTGAAAAAGGACATGTTTGATTCCGGAGGTTTAGCACTAAATAGGGATGAGTGGATAAAACTCAGAAAGCTGACCCCAAATAGATGGGTTACGATTTCCACAATGACAACGAGGACGACAATGATATCTGTCCTAAATTGGGCTAGAACTATAAAAATAGTTTTCATATTCAGAGTCATATCGAAAAGTGTTACATTCTTGCGGCCAAAAAGATTTAATTGTCTGTACTCTTTTTGCTTCCTTTTTTTTTTTTTTTGAATGAATGAATCAGCTGCACACCTTTATTTACTGCAGGATTTAGATACAGAAATTGTCGTTGCAACTTCAAGGGGTCCGAATACAGCCTCTGTATCAGCTAATGTAGTTGTTGACGAGAGGCAGATGAATGCTCTTTTCCTTGATGTGGTAAGCTATTTCATGGGAATCTGCTAATTCTATAATCTAGGTACTTCTCTTTTTGTTGGTATATAACCAAATGAAAGTAAGAAACAGCAAAAATATAAGAGTTAAAACAAGACAAGAAAGAAGGAAAAAGTGAAGGATTTAAAGAGAGTTCTAAGAGAATTTTTAGGGTTGGCTGTCCTTTCATTTTCTAGGCAATCAGCTTTCTCTATTTATAATTTTATATCAGTAAAATATGCACAATTTACAAATTACAACCCAGTGTCTGAGGTTTCATAAAATTCCAAAACAGTCCTTGTAAATTACCAAAGAGCACTTATGCAGTTAAAAAATTACAAATTAATCCCTGTATAAACCATAACAATCCCCATCGAGCTGGTGCATGGTCCACTATGACTAGCTTGGAGAAAACACTAGATAGAGGATTTTTCACAAACACCTTTGTTAGAAAATCTGCCATTTGATTTTCAGACCTTCTATCTTTTGCTCAGAAAAGGAGGACCATTGAATGAGGGACTTTCAAAGGAGAGGTTGTCTCTTAGGCAGTAAGAAGAATGGATTAACCCCATTGGAAACAATCATTGAAGGGACTTATTTAATCCCATTCATATGACTGTGTCGCTCTAAAAGAATCCTTCCCCCTTTAATATAGCATTAGACGCGTTGCCTAGTTAAAGTCCTGACAGCCCTGTTAACATTGTCAACACTTTTGTCTCATTAGCGTCACTTTCAGATATAGCAACATGCCAAAAAGTGACAAGAGTTCCTAAGTAATCGCGGATAATGTTACAGATCATCACCCTCCCACTCGCCAGACAAGCACTGCCATCAAAGTTAAATAAATTATTCAAGCAAACTTCCTTTCCCTACTTAAATGAGAACTGTTGATCCTTCAGTGGTAAACCTTCCATCATGGACAGTGCCATGGAAGGGAGAATGCCTCAAACCTATCCAATCGGAAGATCCTAGCCATGCATTTAGCTTTTTTTTTTCCCTTCTATATTCTTTCTCCCAATTGACTGTTGGTGGTTGCTTTTATTCCTAACCATCTATTTGTAGATGAGAGGTTGAAGAGGTTGGAATCATTAGATATCTCATTGATTTTCAGGTCATCCTGATCCATGGCAGGGCCCAGCAGATTGATTGTGGGAAATGTCTGTGCTTGACATAGGTGTGTAGAATAGGGACAAAATGATCATTCCAGCCCTGGTTCCGAAGCCCTCAAATTTGAATCTTATTTTTTTTGCTTTTAGATTAATACTGCTTGTTTTCACATCCAAGAATGATGAATGATTGGGTGGGTGGGTGAGAAGAGCCTACCACTCATACCGAAGACAAATGAGCTGTTGCTTGGGTTTAGGCTTGGTGTTTTTCCCGCTTTTGATCAGTAATGGTTAAGTTTCATTTAAAAAGGAAAGAATATACAAAAATAAAACAATCAATAAAAGTTAAGACTTAAGACCTTTTTCTCCCCTTTCCATTATCGACACAAAAGTGTGCTTCTTAGGAAGAAACAAGCTCTACCTTTGGGTCTTCTTAGGCTTGTGAAGTAAGGCTTACTTATTAAATGTTTAAACTACAAAATCTAATCTCTCTATAAAAGCGTCTTGACCAAATTTCATACTAATAGCAGTTAAGCAGCAATCAGATTGATCACATATATAATAAGGGTCGAACGTGGTTACGATTGATTACGGGTTAAATGATCATTAGGGGTACTAGACTACTAGTATATCTAATCGCTTTAGAGAATGGTCTTTTGTTTGCCCTTTTTGTAATGTGGGCCGGGTAATCAAAGAGGCAATCGAATCTGTTTCCGATGACCTCAACATATTCTCTTGAGCTAACTCAGTGACATTGATCTTCCTTATATGGCTTATTTAGCAATGCCAATTCTAAGGACTCGCAAATATTATGGGTAGAAATAAAAGGAGAATTTAATTTCAAACCATGTAAATTATCCAAAGAAATCATCAAAAGCTTACTCCAAGAAAAATGACATGGTTTTAACCTAGCTAACAGACGCTATTCCTTAAAAAAAAATAAAAAAATCATGACCATCCATTTTAAGTGACTTATCTTATTGCAACTGAAGCAATCTAACAAAAGAAGTTAATGGTGAAAAACTAAATCAAAATACTGTACCTTAAGAAAAATGGTCAGTACTCAAAGATACATGTTTCAAAAAGTTCAAACTGGTACAAACCAACAAAAGAAGTTAATGGTGAAATACTAAATCAAAATACTGTACCTTAAGAAAAATGGTCAGTACTCAAAGATACATGTTTCAAAAAGTTCAAACTGGTACAAACCAACAAAAGAAGTTAATGGTGAAAAACTAAATCGAAATACTGTACCTTAAGAAAAATGGTCACTACTCAAAGATATATGTTTCAAAAAGTTCAAAAGTTTAGATATAACATAATCATTTTTAACTTAAAAACTGATATTTTTTAGGTTATTAATATTCTTTTAGGTTACTTCTGCTTATGTACTGGCATTTTTGTCCCGTGGTTGGAATGACATGAACTAGTTGTTTTAACTGTTTTGGATGGGTTCTACATTATGTCCCTTATAGTGACATAACTGGACTGGCATCTAAATGGGTTTGGGCCCACCCATTCTTTATTTTCTGATCTCCAGTTTGGCATTTAAAAACTGGTGGAAATGGGAACTACTAAATGGATAGATCAGATTGACAAATGGGATTTTTTTCTGTTAGCAAATTTGGATTGTCCATTTCTAGGAACATTATATTTGGTGGATAATATTAACTGACCAGTCTATACACTTTTCATTTTTTAACAGTTTACTTTTCTACTAACCAAATGATGGAATGGAGGGCTATAAAAAATCAAGGAAAATTTTCAAAAAGTTATAAACCTTTTGGCTCACTTTCAAAAAAGTACATGAAGATTTGAATATTTCAAAAAAAAATACAGAAGTTTGACACAATTTTTTCAATCTAGTCCTTTCCATGAAAAAATTCTAAGAAATGATAAAAATACCCTTATATCATTTTTCAAATTTTCCCTTTAATAAATCATTTAAGAGAAATGATCAAGTCCAACCCAAATGACCCTGGAACCCACTTCAACTAGGGTTAAGAAAGGGGATTCCAAATGACTAAAAAAACTAGCTTCATTAAATGGTTATAATCATCAAAATCAACTGACTAGTTTTGGGGAGGAAAGTGGCTAAGAAAAGCAGCCAAACAAGGGGATTTTTTTCATTTCTCAAAAAAAAAAAAAAAAAAAAAAAAAATTATGGAGAGGACTTGAGTAAAAGAATTGTGGAAAGCTTTTATACTTTTTTAAAATATTCAAATCTTCGTGTACTTTTTTGAAATTGAGCCAAGCGTTTTATACTTTTTTGAAATTTTCCCAAAGGTCAGTAATAACAGTAACAATAAATAATACTATAAACATTTAGAAAAATAATACTATAATAATGGTAATGATTATATTCCATTATTTATGTATCCGTTTATGTTATATGGCTGTCAATTTCGTTTTAGCCCTTGTTTTGGTTCACTCAAGACTAAAATGATTCAGCTAGTTTGGCATTTCATTGATTCATTTCTGAGTTCTGTTATGGTAGAATCTAAAAACTTAGAAATATATCTAAAATATGAGAAATAGTAAAAATAAATTAAATTGACATATCTACTACATATCTTCAATTTAGTCTAAAAATTTAGAAAATTTTGTACTATTTTCCCTGTTTGGCCAAAATTTAGCCCTCTGAGCCCTGTTCAGATGAACAGATCAAAATTTGGACAGAAAGGGCTGATCGAGCCAAACATTCCAAATCTGGGCTGAAATTGTTGCGAACAGTTTTGGAACAGGTCAGATTTTGGATCAAAACTGATGAATAAGGCAGAACAGGTTTAAAATCTAGCCTGAATTTGACGGGAACAGTTTCGGCCTGTTCAGACAAGACAGACCAAAACTAACTGTTGAAGTATATGTAAGAAAAGGAACTTGCTCACTTCTTGATGATCTTACAGGTTCGAGTTAGTGAATCATATGGGCTGAGATTTCCTCGAGAATTTGCACTTCTACTGAAACAGCTGTTGTATTTTGATCGCTATACTCGCTTGTTGGCTCCAGAAATGAACATGCTCCAGGATCAGAGGATTGCTATAGTCTCAAACCGGAGAATGAACCGCACAATTGGAAACCAGGATCTGTATATGTGATTTTTAGAGTTCTGGTCACCCCCTTAGTTATCTCCATTTGTAAATAAAATCAAGCAAAACACAAGTCTGTATCCCCTATTTTATTTACAGGTAACAGGAAACATCATGCCAGAAGCAAGAATTGTATTACAATTGGATCTTGAGAATCTTCTGTAATTAGCATCCAGAAGAAAACATTTACCAATAATATTGCTATATTGCAGTCTTGAAAACTTCATCTTGCTACTCTTCAGCCTCTTGCATCACCCTATCTATGATTGTGATGAATAGAGAATCGTTGATATTCCATCATTGAGGCTTGCTCATTGAATTTTGTTGACATTTTTTTGTTTTTAAACTCTGCCCCTCTTTACTCAGTTCATATGCATGCCCATATATATATAAATTATGTATGGGCTGTACACTTGTTTGTGTCTGCTATTTATTATGCAGAAATGTTTGCTCCTGTCTAGAAAATGAACGTCGATTTGCTGCCTTGATGCTTCAATTGCAGCCAACCCCACAATCTGCATGTGGGTAGATATTTTTGACACTCAATTCACATATTGCGCCATCAAGTTGTCACATGCGTTGAGCCTAGAAGGTTTTCTTGTCTGTTTTGAGGCTATTTCCACACGTGTGGGTGGTCATTGCAGTCAGAGAAAAATAGAGCGAAAGTGGAGACTTCTGTTGGGATGCTATGATCTCTCTTAAAGAATTGATAATTCATTCACATGGGAAAGAAGAAAACCTAAACCCAGGAAAAAAGATGGGTGAACAGGATAAGGAAGACGACCACTGGATAATACAGATTCAAGTGTACAAGTAGGTGCCCGTGATGTGTGTGGCTTAAGTAAAACTGTCAACCTGGCAGTGGGCCCTAGCATGGACAGATCATGTACAACAATCTTGAGCATGATTTTATTTCTTTGTTGATGTAGCCCCGTTTTGTGCGTGGCTGTACGTAAGGGCTGATGCATATACAGTAATAATGTATGGGTTATTCGCCTGGTTCTGATGGGGTTTCAATATCCACACGAGACAACTCAAGTGGGGCAAGATTGAAATGAAGCACTGATTTTACATTCTAACGTAGAGTCTGACATAACCCCGAGGGGTAGCTTAGTTAGCGTATGACCACGGTTTAAATCTGGAGGTTGTGGATTCGAAACTGCACCACCACACTGGGACTACTGGAGAATTTTACCATGTTTTCTCTCCTGTGCCCAGCAAAGGATTGTTCTGAGATTTATATAGGGCCTAGACTTTTGTAGGATTTAATTTGCTAGCGTGATAGCTGAGTATCTATTTTCCATCTCCCCTTTATTATGTCTACTTAAAAGCGGATTATTTAGTGGCCACATGTGAATCGGCACCTTTGTTTCATCAATTTTAGCCAAAGTTCAAACCAAGAATGGTAATATGCTATTAGGCTCCTAACTTGTTGGAGCAACATCCCCTCCATCAATATACTAAAACGTTTACACCTCCTGGACCTAAGCTTATCCCCAGGGTTCTTCGTCCGGGATCTGGAAGAACACATGATTACAGCTTTGAAAAGAGAGAATTGCTAGGAAGTCCTGGCATGCATGCAGTGAGACTCCCGTAGTAGGCACGGCTGCTCATCTAGTTGGTCTCCTCATAAGGCCTGGGAATGATAGGAGTTGGGACAGGGTCGCATGATGATGCAAGCTCAGATACATTAGAGGATAATGTTCTCCTGTGAGCGACTCGAAGTGCAGTTGGAATCCACCTTCAATCGGTGCAGTCCCTTTAATACTCTTTTCATCTTATGACCTGGTATCAAGCCCAATTCTATACTCACCTTTGGATTGAATCTCAAGAAAATTTAAGGTTAGCATGCCATTAAACTTTAGGCCTGTTAAATTAGGGGCTAGAATGATATCTGGTGTTGCTGATTTTTTGGATCCCCTTATCCATCGGGAGACCTTTCCATCTGCGCTCCCCCCATTTATAAACATGCATCTAAGTGGGGCCCAGGAGCTTGACATGCTTGACATGCAACAACTAGGAAAACGAACATTCTCCTACATTACATCCCTCTTACCTCAAAAGGATAATGAGGGACAATTTATGCACTCGGTCTTGCCTTAACCACTATCTAATACTCTCCCATGTTTCGTAGACAGAAAGAAAGAGAGCCCTTTTGCAGCCAAATGCAATGTGTAGCAGCACTGATTAAGGCCTTGTCCCAGCAAAGGAAAATGGCAGGTCAAAAGATCCATACTTCATGAAGGATGGACCAATATTCTCACCTCTCCTACAGCACAACCAATTAGAGGAAAGGGCATACATGCATATTTATCATACAAGAGTGATGAATACCATGATTGTTCGCATTGATGCAAATTAATTCTAAGCACACGATTGATTAAAGAAAAAAAGTTGTCCAAATGGAATTCCTTTAACTGTATTAATGATATTCTTTACAAGTACTTTGACACCAAGATGCTAAAACTGTAAGAAGTATATCATTCTCCTTTACACTCTTTAACTTACACATACAAATATTACTCACAACATGAAAAAAGTTAAAACTACATTGCAGATGGAAACTAATCAATCACCACTGTCTAAGACAGGAATAACAAATCATACAATCTAATGGTGTCGAAAGGATGATAGTTTGTAAGGTTGGACTATCAACCCAGAGTTAAGCAAGCTCTGGTTTTTATTTTTCAGACATGAGACTAACTCTTGCAATGGAATCTAATGAAAAATTAAATAAAATGAAATAGAATGGTTATGCAGCACCAATGATTCCTACATAGATATGAAATGATCTTTGCCCTCATTTTCCATTTTGAACAGCTTCTGCTTTCTCAGCATTCATAGCCAACTGATGATCAGGGATATCTTTTACATCCGCAGAGACTTAGAGCTGCACTCTCCAGCCCATGATTCATTCTCCTTGGACCTTTCTTCATGACCACTGGGAGAGAGAGATCTCTGGTGTTCCTTACCCTATTTAACAGATCATCTTTGTCATTCATTTCAGAACAGTTCCAAGAAAACCTGGATGCTGGGTCCCTCATGCACTAGGGGACTCGTTCTGCTTTCTGGCACTACCTTGTTTGTAGGATTTGGAATGATAGTTTTCCGCTGGATTAAAACCATTTATCATTGCACTAGGTGAAGAATACCCCATTAGCTGATGAAGTGGCGATCCCCTGATCAGTGTCCCTGCAGTTGCTTCAGATGATGATTTTTCAGATTCAGTTGCCTCGGATGATGGAATGGGAGATCCAAATACCTCTTTCAACTTCCCAGATTCATGTCCAAATACTTTGGAAGCTAACTTCTTTTGTGGCATTGGCCTTGGATTGGTGCTACTTGAGGCATGATTATTTTTGTCACGTGCAAAACTTGGATGGACATGAAATGGAGCGTCTAGCAATGCAGGCTCACCCTCTGTTGAATAGCTTTTAGAGAGGGAATTTGCATAATCATCGGAATATGAAACAGGGTCCCCCTGAAGATAACAATCAGCAACATGAGACAAAGATGCCAACTCCCTGGTCACAGTATCTGTACTATGATCAACTTCACTCAGTGGATGCTGTACTCGACTTGGACTATTAGGAGACTTATGGATGCTGTCATTCACTGAAAACATAAGCTCCTTAGAGCAGGCGCCACATTGTAACTTAGGGTGCCGCCTTCTAGGCAGTAGAAAATCAGCAGGCATCTGCAGCACTTTACAGCATTTGTAGCAAATGACAAAGGGGGCACCACCTGCCATGGGTCTGCAGTGGCGCTTCACCGGCTGGTGCTTCTCTTTGATATGTGACTTCTCCATTTGTTCATGTGGTTGAGCATTATGATAATGTTGAGGGAAAATGGAGTTCAAATGCTGCTGGGAACTGCTAGAAACTGAAGGACTATAGGAATGGCGGCAACTATGACTGGCACAAGCCCGACTTGGCCCTTTTTTGTGGTGGAAGCTTGGTGGCAAATGTAAAGGGTATTGACTGTCTTGGGAATAACAATGCATACACGAATAATCAACATGATGCCTGCAGTTTGTAACCTGTTCTGGTGATGGAATTTGCGCGAGCCCATATGGAAGAGGCATGGCTTTCCTTGGACCATATGTTCCAGGAGGATTCCAAGGATACTCTGCATTATAGTGCCACAGAAGTTGCTGTCCGGGATTGTAACTAGAGCCAGAAGGCCTCCAGTTTTCTATTTGAGAAACTCTACCATGGACCTTCGATTGTCCCTTTTGCCTATATATTCTTTGGAGCTGATCCGTCAATTCCTCCACTTTTGTCAAGAGTTTCATCTGGTCTTGTTCAAGCCTCTGGAGCTTACCAGATGCATAGGAACTAGAGCTTGTACAGCGTGAGAGCTCCTTATGCCCATAACTTGATGAACTGCCAATTCGATAGAGACTTGGCAATTCATTTCGGTAACGTAGGTCCCTCGAAGGAGATCTACTGGGCACATCCCTTTCTGGTTCGATCCAGCTTCGTACCGAATGGAAGACATCAGGTTCCTCCAGAGTCCCTTTCTCTTGTGCTTGGAACCCATGGCCACTGTGTCCAGAAGGCTCGTCTTGATTCTGACGGTTGCTGCCTGTGATGATCGAACTGTAATTCTCATTTGACGGCATTGACACAAAGTTCCTTTCTTTAGATTGTAGTTCTGAATCAGATTGCTGCATTGGCCACACTTTATTATTCAATGAATCCACACTCCTTTGCTCGGTCAATGACTTTCTTCCCGAGTGCACATGATGGTCTGGGACATGATCATCCAAGTCATCACCATAAGAAGATACGCTACCATAGTAAGCACAAGAACTTTTGGATGTAGGAGATTTCGAAAGAATTCCATGAGAAGCACTGTGGATGTTAGGTTCATTAGTTCCCTCCAGATCATCTTCCAACGTTGTAGAATCAGAGATACATTGGCCAAGCGTCTGGGATTGCTCTACTTGCTCATTCAAAGAGGATTTATCTACCTTCATTTGAATGTTCATGTCTGATTGCATTGCAGGCACAGTGGTGTTGTTCATACCCATTGAAGCAAGTAGGCCACTACGCTTTGAACCCCCAGGATTAGAACCGTTTCCCAGATATGGATCCGATTCGTGACCATTGTCTCCAGTTTCTGCTATGACTTCCTTTCCATGATAATTGAGCTCATCTGAAGAAGAAATTGCATTCAAGTGCATTCCCTCCAAAGGAAGTTGACCATTAGTTACTGGGATTTCTTTCGGATTTCTACCTTCAAGACAATCAGATTCCACTCCAGTTTCTACTATAGCTCCCTTGGTGCGGCTGTTGAGTTCGCCCGAAGTAGATATTTGAGATGAATTGCCCCTGCACTCGGGCATATTATTTCCGCAATCTGTGGATTCAACTGGGCCCTTCCCACAGTTTGTATCTGTAGGGCAAATAATCGTCTGATTACTTGAAGTACTCGATTCATTATCTTCATGCCCTGATTCATTCTTCTGAACTGGATCTGTTTCATGCCTTGTAACAGTACTGCTTCCCCTGCCGCTTCCGCTGCGTTTTCTTGCTGTGCCCATAACAAACATGTCAAGAGATATCTCAAAGCAAAAACAATGGAAGCAATCATCAACAGAAGTCACTTACATTGGAGAATTGCATTACATCCACCGCAAACGTACAAATATACATTGGCAGTTACTTTGAGAAGTTGACCGCATTTTGGGCAATGAACTAGTCGGCTTTTTGAGACTGTGCTGGCCATCTTTATTCAGAGAGCTAAATGGATCACCCTAAGATTTCATCGAAGGACCTTGGCACAGGTTACAACAGGATACCTCATCCAATGGTATCTAAATCTTCATATGACGCTGGCATACTGCATCTGTGCTGAAGAGAAATCAATGAGTCACATTCTCATGTTTCAGGGAAAAAAATTAGAATTTCCTATATAAAACAACATACTGAAGCCCTGCTTTCAATGTGCCAACTCCCTCAACTATACAACTGTAACCATTTTACAAGCAAGCAAACCTGCTCTGAGAGCCCCCACCCCCACCCCCACATAAACTGGACCAAATCATCAAAAGAATAAGATACAGGAAGGCCTTGATCGATTCCCACTCCATGGGACTCATACCTGAGTACATAGGACTCAGCCGAGTCCCAAGCGACTTGGGTGAGTCATACAAGACTCGACCAATTCCCATGTGACTTGGGTGAGTCAGCCTATGACTCGGCAGAGTCAGGTAGAACTTGGGTAGCTTGTGCCTGGGGCATCTTGTCTATTTTTTAATGATTTTTTGGTAGTTCTTAGGATTTGGGAAGAAGCGGTGTGATTTGGCCAAGTCAACTAGGACTCAACCTGGCCCAAAGGGACCAAGTTGGGTGCCGAGTCTGATTTTATAATCCTTGTTCAGCATTGCACTTCTTCACAAAAACATGGAAGGTCAGTGAATACAACAAATTAAATGATCAAAGCCTGAATGAAATCTACAAGAGCCATCGTCATCAAAGATCCTTATCCCATCAACTTGAGGTTAGCAATACTTACACAAGAGTGTACTAGGAAAAGCTGGCAAATTGATTTGTCAGGGAGCAATGAGAACAGGATTATGATCTTAGGAAAGAAACAGATGAAATTGATCAACTACCTCAAGATAAAAGAATAAGTAGCACCACACAAAGACATTATAAGTAAAAGTAAACCAAACCAAACCAAGCATTTTCCCACTAGGTGGGGTCGGCTATATGGATTTGACGACGCCAATCAAATCTGTTTAGAGCCATGTCCTCCGTTAGATCCATGTAGGCAAGGTCATGTTTAATAGTTTCTTTCCAACTTCTCTTAGGTCTCCCTCTCCTACTCCGGGCAATCTCCATGCTTTCACACCTTTTAACAGGTGCCTCCATTGGGCGCCTTCTAACATGGCCGAATCATCTCAGTCGATTTTCTCTCCTTTTATCTTTAATCGGTGCTATTCCTACTTTACCCCTAATCTCCTCATCCCAAATCCTATCTCTTCTTGTGATCCCGCACATCCATCTTAGCATTCTCATCTCTGCAACTTCCATCTTCTTACCATGATTATGCTTTACT
This sequence comes from Cinnamomum chago, assembly GCA_038049695.1. NCBI lineage: Eukaryota > Viridiplantae > Streptophyta > Magnoliopsida > Laurales > Lauraceae > Cinnamomum > Cinnamomum chago. The sequence continues at coordinate 13,866,643 of CP142453.1, forward strand.
GCCCAACACTCTGATCCATATAACAACGCTGGACGTACCGTCACCTTATAATACTTTCCTTTAACCTTGAGGGGGACTTTCCGATCACACAAGACCCCCGAAGCACTCCTCCATTTGGTCCACCCGGCCTGAATCCTGTGACTTACATCAGTATCAATCTCTATCCTGTTGCACCATAGATCCAAGGTTCCTAAAATTTTCTTTCTCTACAATCTTTTGTGTGCCCAAACTTACTTCTAAGTTACCAAGTGTCCTACTTTGATTAAACTTGCATTCCATATATTTCATATATTATAAGTAAAAGTAAACATAATAATATATCTAAGAAATATTTTAGAAATATTTTTTTGAAAAAAAAAAGGTAAGATCTGTTTAAGATAGTTTAAAATACACAAGGAAAAAACCTCAAAATGAAAGAACACTACTGAATTCAGTTCATTGAGTCGGGTAGAAATTTGACTGATTTAAATGGTGATTTCTGTACAAAAGGGCAAAATATAGTGACCCACCAACCCCCGACCTAGTATAGTATACACATAATAGGGAAATTAACATACATCACTTTTTCTGTTTAACTATTACAAATTATGATAGATAACCACCTTGTTAATCTCGGTCAGCCACCTTGACTCGCTATCAAAAGCCTGTCCTCGATAATTTACTATAAAAAGGATAAAAATCTCCTTAGATCTGACAGGATTCAGCCTAATTAGAAGCATTAATCCTAATTAAAATGACTCGACATGGTCATTTTGAATTATCACCCTTGAATCAAATATGAATGAGGCTAAGACAAGAAAATATTTTGTCATTTTGATCAAGATAAAAGTGGATTTCATCAATCAATAGAAAACCCACCATTGATTGATGATCAAGGTGGTTGAGCAAGACATTCTAGGTAATAGGTGTTGGTTATTTTTAAAAATACAATGGAAGCTGGTTATATTTAGATTTCCCCGGATAAAAACCCCCTAGCAATTCAATTGAGTACAAGGAATAGTCCCACAACTAAAAGGTTGTTGGTAGTGCCTTTGCACTCCAACCTGTTGAGCGCATACATGGGTTGGGTGCTGCAATTATGAAGGCCCTGGGACGTGACACTGCCATTCTGGCCCTTCCTTATCTAGAGAAGCAATTGCAAACCATCAAGCAGTGCACAATAACTATGGGCTGGGAGTGGTCGGGCTGAAGATAAAAAAAAAAGTTTATGCCCTTGTCTGTTCAAGACCTACCTGAAATTAACAGAAGGAGCATTTTACATAATAGAACTGAAACCCAATTTGGTTTATAACATAAAGGGAAAGTGGATTGTTATGGGTGTTGTTTTGTGAAGGGAAGAAACTACCGTTCCACAAGGAAACATTGGACCGGAGAAAGATCAGAACCAATAGAATCTCAAGGGAATAAATGACAAGAAGATAGCAATGTAATAAAAAAACAAATAATTAATTAGCAAATTTCACATTCAAATGAACATAGTGGTGTACAAATAAAAAACTAAAAACTATAGAAGTCTTAACAAATTAACACATCAACTAACTCAAAGCTTTCTTTAGAGAGAGAGAGAGAGAACACACTTAAGCCACCAGCAAGAGAAATCCATTTAACACAAAGTTGGTTTTATTCAAGAAAAAAAGAAAAAAAAAAACTCAAACTCACAACTCGGCCCTGATTGAGTAAGGCTGAGTCCGTCCCAATTTAAAATAAAAATAGTTGGCCGGGTCGAGTCTCGCTTGAGTCCAATGAGACTTGGCCGAATTTCATTATTCGAGTCTGAGTCTCATAGGACCCCACTCGTTTACGGCCAGACTCAGCTGATTTTTTAATCCATCATTTTATTTCTCTACCTTTGTCTCTTTACCCAAAAAAAAAAAGAAGCAAAATTCTCAACTCTTTCTCGAAACCCAAGAAAGGAACCATGCAAATCCAAGAAACAAACCAATGAAGCACCAACAACCGTGCGCATAGAGGGAGAGAGAGATCTTGATAGGTAAAACTGTAGATTTAGGAAGAAGAAAAGAAAAAATGAGAGAGAGAGAGAGAGAGAGAGAGAGATTAAAAAGATCAGTGAAGATCCAACATATAAATGCCGCATAAGATTGCAGTAAATCCACAAGCAATTACAACTCTACTTAAACCAAAGTTATTCCAAAATTAATCTTACAGCAATCCAAATTCATCGAAGCTCAAATGAAACCTGATATTCAAATGCCTACCCAAAAAATTCAGATCCAGATGTCCAACCCAAAAAATGAATACATAGCCGGCACAAACCGAATTCAAATTCAACCAAAAAAAAAAAGCCCGAATACTAACGTAGTGGAGAAAAACTCTTGATACTCGATAGGCCGAGGCCACGACCAAGTGATCTTTCAGAAAGCCAGCTCTGTTTCTTCTTCCGAAGAACCAACTCAAAATCAAAACAAACACACAACCAAAAGCAAAGAAAGAAAGAAGAACAAGAAGAAGAAGACGAATTCCAGATCAAATCAGAAAAGCTTACGGAGGTGTCGATTTGATTTGTTACCTCGAATAACGAGAGTAGAATCCAAACCGAATGCATTCAGATCGAGAGCCGGATAAAAGACCGTAAAAAGATTGAGACAAAGCATGAGATCAAAAACCAAGGAAGCTTCTTCGAATTCTATCTTTTGCTTTTTTTCATGAGAGAGAGAGAGAGATTTTTCTTTACTCTCGTTTCTGCGAACTCGTGATTCTTTATATAAATCCGTATTTATTCAAATCTCTCTCTCTCTCTCTCTCTCGCTCTCTCTTTCCATGGATTTTGAACTCGAAAGTCTCAAGTCGTATCCGCGGAGAGAGAAAGAGAGAATCTCTCTCTTTCTCTTTCTCTATCTCTGCTTGGTGCTTGCGAAAGAAGAGAAAGCGAAAGGGGAAAAAAAAACGGAGGGAACCATTAAAAGTCAATTAAAATCTCGCTCACTGTCGTTTCAAATATCGTTCGCGGATAAAATGGGTCGGACTCGGATATTTCCAAATTTTTAGATTTTCTATGGAAAAGTGTTAGAAAAATAAAATAATTAAAAATAATTTTACATTTAGTACATATTAAATAAGAGGGCAATTCTCCTAAACCCGAGTTTATGATAAGGTAAGCTCAACTGTATGGTGGGGTCCACCTAGAGACCCACATGGGGAATGAGGATTTCAAGGACTCGCTCGGACTCTCATCCTCTTTGAAAAAATTCAGCTCCAACCATGATTTCTATCATCTCCATCTGGGCCTCCAAAGTTTAATGGTCGACAGTCCGTTTAGATGATTCAGTAAAATTCAGATCTTACTGAAAGTTTAATGGTCAACGGTCCATTCGGACAGTCCAATAAATTCAGATCTTACCAAAAGTTTAATGATCAACGGTCCATTCGAACGATTCAGTAAATTCGGATCGTACCGCAAGTTGTTGGACATGTGCAATTCAGAGGGATCATGTGTTTGGTCTTTTTAGATGGGCCAAGAGTAGGGCCCTCAAGCGTGAGCTTACGAAATTTTATTCTAAGCTTTTGCCTAAGAGGACCCATTTAATAATTTAGAATATATTTTTAGATATTCACTTTTTTTTTTCCTTCTCATTCACGCACTAAGTGCATTCAGGGAATTAATAATGTTAAATGAAGTACCACTGGAATATCCTCGTTAGCAAAATAATAATAATAATAATTTAAAAATAATGTAATCTTAAGAAGAAAATATGGTTTCAGGGTCCTCTCAGTTGAACTATTGAATTTAAACAATTCAACCCATCAGTCAAGTCTGAGTTTTTAAACCCTTTCAGCAAGCAAGGTTTGTGCAGAAAGAATTCTAGATATTCTTAAACCCAATATAAGAACAACATTTGGCTGGCCCACAACCTTTGAAAATAAGTTATGGTGGGTTGTAATTGCCTTGCTTGCCAGGCAAATCCCTGTCTCCAAATAAGCATTAGGACTTTTTATTTGTGCATGTTTAATAGGTATCTTCGAGGATTTGTGGTGGGAAAATTCGATCGTTACTTAGACTGGTTCAAAAGCTTTGGAAACACGGCTTGACCTACAAGCTGCTGACCCAAGTTGACTCGGAGATGGGTACGAGTCCTTACCGAGTCAGTCGAAACGTCAAAACTCAGTCTGCTAACTCATATATACAAAATGACAAATATAGAACTTATTTATTTATAAAGTAATATCTATTACTGAGATTTTTGCTATAAGTAGCACCAATACTATAGGGATCAGCGAGATTTCTTTCTTAGAAACATCGCGATCCAACCATCAAAGAGGCAGGGACCACTCAGAAAATTGGAACCCCTTAATTAAAGGCGCGCCTGTCAAGAAATTCGCATTCAGATATACCATAGAAGAAAATTCACCCTAATCACCATATGTTGCAGAACACGTGATATAGAGGCGGGGAACGCTGCATAAACATGGTCATGATGGATTATTCTTATTAAGACCAATGAGGTAAAACACTATCTGTTTCTAAACAATTCACCAAAGGTTGGATGTATCCAGTGTAGAAGATTTCTTCTAGATCTCCCATCCATAATGGACTTCCCTAGATCTACGGAACGGATCGATGAACGACGGGCCCGCTATTTGAGATGTATGAGTCAGGATCACAACCCGGCCCACAATTTGATCTTCTAATCTGTCAGCCCTGTAAAATAAAATTAAAAAAGAAAAATCTGATTTGATCCATCAATCTGGACCATCCACAGCATGGCCTATCATATGGACTGTGTGGCCCATGTTTTTGTGGAGAAGCTGGAAAGCTTCTTCACATGGTAAAAGCAAATAGTAAAAGTGTAAAGATAAAAGAAAGAGATTTGTTTGGAGTAACTAACATGTCCGAATCTCATTTTTTTAAATACACGTCGAGATTCCTGCCTATTGTGTAAATAGACAGTTGAGATTGGTGTATATGATCTCTTTATTTGGGCATTTCTACCTCCTTTGGATCTTTCAATATCACTCATCTTTACTATTAAACTCAAAAAATCACCAAACATCTCTCACCACCAATAGCTGGAAATTACTGGAATCGATTTAGAACTGTTCTGGAATGACACTGACCAATGATGAAGAGCAATGATGCACCATGCTTGAGAAATGTGTTGAGCCCATCAAAAAAATCAAGAAAGAGAGTGGTGAAAAGATTTGGATGTGAATGAAAGAAGAGTAGTAAATGAAGTATCATCTCAATCAAATGATCCTAACCTTTGATTTAAGATTTTAGATTCACAAACATTAATGGTTAGACATCATATAAACTTTCCATGACTAATGTTCGAATATAAACAAGACCTTGGCCAATTCAAGAGGTTGAATATACGAGTAAAGGGATTGGATTGATTATTGGACAAGACCCGTATGAAAATCAAATATAGTGACATCAAAGAAAGGGGGATAGTGGAGAATTTGCAGATTATAGTTTTACAACTCGCCGTGATATTTTTAATGGTGCAATGTAGTTGCTTCTAGGCCTTTTTCATTGAGAATCCTCATTTTATATGTTAGTAAGATGATTTATGTGATGGTTCAACACACCTCGTGCTACATGTGATGTCCTATGCTACTTTTTATACAGAAAATGAGAATAAGATGTGTTTCGATCGCTTTACATGTATGGGAACAAGTTTAAAAGAAAGGGGAGTCATATCTTTTCTTCTTTTTTAATTGTTGGCATGTTGTACATTTCAGATATTTTGATTCGTTATTGTCATTTTTTTAAAACTTCATTGTGTTGTCGAAGTTGAACATTGTGAATTTTACTCTTCAAGGTTTATTAAGATCGCTTTTAAGTACATCTCATATTTTTAACGATCTCATTTCACCTCTCATCTCATATGTGATACTTCGAACATAAAGAGACAGCCCAGTGGTTGGAGTCCCATTCTAACCAAATTGATCATTGTTTGATCATTGAGTCATCTTCCTTATATGTGCAGGCGGTCTTATTCACCTTTTGTGCTAGGATTCTCTCCCGCATTAGTTGGGTTGACTCTCAAGGTCTAACGACCTTTACCCAAAAAAACTACATGATACTTCATATTTTAGTGTTCTGAACTTCTGTCTAAACAATCTCAATCATGCTCCATTTAAGTTGGTGGGACATAACATTGAGATAATTTCAAATTTGTGTTTTTATCAGGTATTATTGGGAAAATACTAAAAAGGATGAGAAATAAATTTGGAATCTAAAAAAAAAAACTAAAAAAAAATATTGTCTACATAATTTGAGTACTAATTGTTTATTATGTCTACCAATGTTGCAAACATCACCAATAGTTTGAATTTATTGTATTAACATCATGATACTTTCTTGAAGATCACATCTTCAATTTATCATGGAATTTGTTTTATCTCTTGCCCTTTACACTCCTCTATCAGTAAATACAGCCAGGACTGTCTACTTTTCCTTAAGTCCCTTCTTGTTCGATATGGTACTTTATTTTCTTTTTTCTTACATTATTCAAGTAATTTATAAAAATATATTTCTATATTTTAAACTTTTTAATGATATTTGTCCTTAATGCCCAATAAAAGATCAATTGTTAAATTACCTTGACATTATCTCTTGCCAATATTAGCCAGTCAGGGTAACGATCCAGATAAGGAGATTGCAATACAGATAACGATATTATTATGATGATGTTTTCTACTCAAAATAGTCGTGCCAGCAGTGTACATTGATTGGTTTTCTCTTCTTGTATTTTACATTTTTCTTTTTGTGTGTAGGAAGTATATTACATCTTTTTGATGACTTGTTTGTGCAACAAGAGGGTTCCGCACCTCATGAATTTTCGTTTCCGAGAGAGAGAGAGAGGAATCTCACATTTTGTTCTACCCCATTTTGTAAGAAATCAATATCTTTTCTATCAAGGAAAATCAGTTCATTTTTCCTTTTCCACACAAAAAAAAAATATAGCATCAAACGTTGAAAGAATATGCTTCATTTAAAATGAGAATGATTTTCCTCTCTGCTATTTCTGAATCCTCTCTAGCACAGGGTTGAACGTACATATGGGAAAACAAGTTTATCAAATATCTTATTGTAATGGATAGATTAGTAGATTAGAAAGAGCTACAAAGGAATGTGTCTTGACCTTCTCTTGGGTGATGATGGTTCGTAATTTTTTGGGACTTCAATACTTTTTTAAGTCATGATAGTATTGTTCCAATTTTATCAAATATCTTCAAGAAACTGCACTAGCTAGTAGTAATAAAAGTAATAGCTGAAGCAATAATGCTAATGGTTTTCTTTTCTGAAAGGATGGATGATCTTCATGTTTTCGGATTTTTCAATCTTTTTAGAATGTCATTGTTAACGTAACAATGACTGCTTGCTCACTTTAGAAGGAGAGTGCCAAAAAACCGTGTTTACATTATATAAAAGCACAGTACAGTAATATTGACTCATTCAGAAACTTGTCTCATTAGGAGTTGGGAAAAACAGAGGTTTCTTTGTATTATGGGTTAGCCAAACATCACTTTTAAAGATATTATCCCCAACTATTGATTTTAGGAGTCTTATAATTACGTTTTTTTTTTTATTGTGACTCAATCCAACACAAATGAGTCAAAGATCTCGGAGAAACCCGTGTCATCAAAAAGGAAAATTTCCAGCTGCAAATGATCATTGGATCGGTATGAATTAGGATGAGTACAAATTTACAGGAGATTTATCATTGGAGAGCCCCACAGTATGACATTTATGATTGTTCCCGCAAGAGAGTTGTCATGTGCTTCAAGTGGGCTTTTTTATACTAACAATATATAATACTACTTCTATATAATAAAAAAAAACGACAATGACAATAATATGTTTCTAAGGCCAAATCTAAGGCCGCATTTGGTTATAGGTGAAGAATTCACAGATTTGATGATTCCTCTCTATAAACACGAATTAGATATACGATCACGACAGGATCACTAGAAACCATGTGATTCATCGCATAATGATAATAAAAGTATGGACATATTTATTTTGTTGGTTGGTGGGTGTTGCATCGCATCAATGGCTCTCAACCAGTTCGTCTGAAAACAAAAAAGTTTTGCTGAACTGTCATTTTCCTTTTCTAAACTCAAAAGGAAATTATATTATACAATTACAAAGCTAGGGACAAAAAGAAATGTCCTCTATCAAGATATTAAGTGTATCCAACTAAAACATCAGGATTCAGGACTCAGGGTACAGGGTACAGGGTACTGCTGCAGTGTATCTAAGAGATGTACTGAAGTTCCTACTTTTCCTATATCTCACACTTCTGTTCATCATTGTAGGAAGTTTGCTCAAACATCAGTAAAACGGCAGAGTATTTGGTAACTAGTGGATTAAAACAGGGAAGAACAAAGAGGGTTAGCTATTTGGATATAAGAAATATGTAACAAAGCAGTTTCTTAAGAGCGGCTACTTACCGGAGTAGTATGGAGAGTTAGTTCTTATCTGATTGTCCATAGTGGCAGACCCAAGTGTTGCACCCGCGTGATTCAAGAAACGCCTTTGATAATATATTAAAATTTTAATTTCTTTTATCAAATCTCTGCACTTGACTATATATATCGCACCACCCAAATAAAAATCTTGAGTCCGCCATTAGTTGTCTCGGGTCGAACCCCAAGCATGTCACCTATTTTTGTTTATGCGGGCTTCTTTCCCACTTGTGTGGACTCCAAGCCTTGTAAGTGGAATACAAAAAAAAAAAAAAAAAAAAATTTAAAATATGTTGTTGTGAACTTGTGATAATATCATGACCATGTTAAAATGGCGGACCTGGCACGCCCATCAAAATAGGAGTTGGTGTTGTGGATTAGACTCTGAAAAGGAAAAAAAAAAACTACAACACTAAACATTGCTAGTAATTAAGACAATTAAGTAAAACTTACATAAATAATTAAATTATATTTTAAAGGTATTATTTTTATTGATTTAAGAAAGATGGCTAATGAAATAAATAATCAGTGATAATTTTTTTATAGATGTAGTAGCAATACAAAGAAATAACACAAAAATCAGGTCTCCCTTTATTTTTGTTATCAAGAACAAAGCTAAAGGCAAGACAGAGGCACAAGGATTTTAAACCCAGTTTTCAATTGTGATCCCATTTTAAGGAAAATTAGACACTTCCACTGGGAAATGCCTTCCATTTTCTCAAATGATTTTTCTTAGGTGCAGAAGTCTAGCACTGTATGAGGCAACAGGTGCATTTGGAGCCCTCCTGTGATCAATCCAATCCCATCATCTCCTACGTATGTCACGGATCTCCAATTTTTCACACTGGTTTTACAGGACTGGCTGTTGTTGGATTGAGATTTTTTTTTTTTTGAAAAAAATGCATTTTGAAACCAATAAACTTGAGAGCCACATATCAAGAGTTAGGATAATCTGGTGAACTCGAAATATATTTCCACCCCACCCCCCCGCGACTGGTGATCAGGCCTAAAATAGGCCCGTCCATGCAGTATTCCATGCTAGACATATGCATCTGGAGCATGGATCAAGGTGCTATGTATAAGAAATCGTGTGGCCAACATATCATGAGTCCCACGTCAGATCAAACAGAGCTGATGTGTGAGGCCCCACCCTTAGTGGGCCCTCTAATTGTATTTTAAATGCTAATTATTACTAATTATATGTTAATTATTAGTTCATTGTGCTAATTAGGGGTTAATCAGGGTAATTAGTTAGATTTTCCTAAGTTATAGTTAGACAAGCTTAGTTGGGTTAGTATTTTGGTTAGTACGTTGTTTTTGTTAATCCTAGGGTTTATTAGTGTAGAGAGGCCCTTAGTATGGTTTTTAGTTAATTAGAGGGGGGTTATTACAAAAGCACATTCTCTAGAACCTTCCAACCTAAAGAACCATTTGCCCCTAACCCTAACCCTAACCCTAACCCTAATCCTATGCAACCCTAAAGGGTATTTCAGACTTTAGCCACCCCCAAATCCTATAAATATAACACTATTTCCAAGAAAAACCCTAGCAACTATTCCTCTCTCATTTCTCTCTTCTTCCTCTCTCTCATTTCTTCTCCCGTAGAGCTGTGAGTGAGCTACTGTTGTGCTGGAGAGATACACTTAGGAGCTGCTACTACTTCATCTTCTTCCTCTTGCATTTGGATTGGGTTTTCTTCTCTTCTCTTCTCTATCTCCACAACCTTCTCTTCTCAAAGGCAAGTGCACTGTACTATTAGCATAGAATGTATGTGGTTGTTTCCTTTGATTCTGTGGCTTTTAATTCATGTATGTTATTGATTAGTCTTAGAAATTACCTGGAGCAGTAGTTGTTTTGTTGGATGGATTGGATATTGATGGATGGGGGTTTCACCCCCCATTTGGAAGATCAATGGGCCAAATTAATGTTGGATGGAGGTGCATTGGAGTATTTCTGTGTTTTATGTTGGTTTAGTGATGTTTGGGAGTGATTGGAAGTGATTTGGTGGAAAAACGGGTTGAAATGGAGAAAACCTGAAAACAGGTCTCAGTATATGGCCGAGACCAGTACATGGCCGAGCTAAGTGTATGGCTGAGATCAATGTATGGCCGAGACCAGTGCAGGACCGAGCTCAGTGCAGGACCGAGCTCAGTGCATGGCCGAGACCAGTACATGGCCGAGCTCAGTGTATGGCTGAGACCAGTGTATGGCTGAGACCAGTGCATGGCCGAGCTCAGTGCAGGACCAAGCTCAGTGTAGGACCGAGCTCAGTGCATGGCCGAGACCAGTGTTGGCCGAGCTCAGTGCTGGACCGAGCTCAGTGCATGGCCGAGCTCAGTGCAGGACCGAGCTCAGTGCATGGCCGAGACCAGTGTTGGCCGAGCTCAGTGCTGGACCGAGCTCAGCACAGGACCGAGCTCAGTGACTGGAATTTCATGGAAAAAGATGACCTGGTACTTAGGATTTACAGTAGAAAATGTTTAAAGCTGGGACATCTATCTTTCTAGGGTTTTTGGTGTATGCGGTCAATCACCCAGGCCAGGAGGTTGACCGGACACGCTGGGAACCTTTAGAAACGAAACAAACTTTCCAGGAGGCCTGATTCAGTTTATCCAGTGCACTCGGTTGACCCACCAGGCCAGGAGGTCAACCGAGCACACTACACCTCAGGTCCACCTGGGAAACCCTGATTTTCCAGTTTTCAACATTTAGGAGTTGTGATCAGTTGTGGGGCCCATTGACCATCCAAATGAACGTTTATCGATGTTCTGAGCCCGAGTCAACGGTGTGGCTCAACCTTGACTTGCGGGGACCACGGTTTAGGGTTTTGGTTGTTAATCTAAAATTATTCGACCTCTAAGAGTTGTCAATGATGCCCGTAATTTTCTAAGCACCAAACACAGTATTATATGGCATCAATGAACTTCGTTTAGAGATCCAATTTTCGGAGATGGACCTGAACCTGAACGTGGCCCATTACCCTAGGATTGGACAGTTGCTTTTCCTTGTTGATTCCCTCATTGAAGTTCATACTTCACTTCTATTATATACTGTCATTCTTAGATCTTTAGAGTAGCTGTTAACTGTCAATTAATGGAAAATGGATGACCTGAACGTACGATATCTTAGAGGTGACCCGATAGTGTGATTTGGGAGAACATTGACCCGTGTCTGTGTCTAGGCAGACCCTTATTGGGCCTAAGTGTGGGATGTGTACCTTTAGCCGGAAGAGGTAGTTTATATTGGGCTGTTAAGTCATAATGGATTAAAATGAACTGTTTATCAGTAGTAAATGGATTTGATGCCTCGTTTGGACGGTTTTAGACCAGGCCACGGATTGATGGGCCTTGGTATGGATCCAACGAGTGGGCTTGGACTTAGAATATAATCCATAGACTGATTGATGTACAGACTTCTTAGAGACTTGGATAGGACCTTGTTCATGCAAGGCAAAGCCTAGACAGACACAGACCCTTAGAGTTATTCTCGAGTCGGCACTAGACATTCACTCGGTTGATATAAGCTCAGCCTGTGGACTGATCATCCCCGGTAGGAGCTATTTGAGTGTTGAGGAGCTGTCATGATGAGCTGTGTGGTTAAGACGGACGGTCCGATACCATGTCCGGTCTTGAGTGATGAGTGTGATGAGATGATGAGTGATTTGCGGGATTAGTAATTCCCAGCACTGGTGAGGTTTTCCCGCCGCAACTGTGTTCAGTATGGGAGGGTCGCGGCATAATATCCCGCGGTATTCCAGCTCGTGTGAATGTGCCATTTTGTAGTAGATTAGATGGTTTATATTTATCCTGATTCTTTATGATTATACTGCTCAACTGCCTAGTTCTTTACCTTGTCATTCTTTAATTTATTTACTTGTCTCTATTCATTTGATATATATATATATATGTTCTATGTTAGTAGTATGTTGTGACTTGCCAGATCTTTTAGATCTGACCCTTCTTTGGTGCTTAGGCCTTGACCCAGAGATCCCCGAGAATGCACTAGCGCTAGTAGAGGCGCCGATCGTTGGAGAGTACGGATGGGGCCCGGCCGACCCGGATGTCGAGCCGGAGGGCGGAAATGATTTACCAGGGTTTTGAGAGTTCTCTTTATTTTGGGCTTTGAGAGGAATTTTTGTAGTGACTCGGGTAGAAATCAAATATGTACTTAACTTTGATATTGACCACTGATACATTTAACTAGACTACTGTTCAGCTCTTACTTAATACATATATTGATACCAAATGTTTCCGCTTTAATTGTTATGCTTCCGCAAACTTAACCATTGATAATATATTGTTCAAAAAGTTTTAAATTGGACCTCACTGCGGGCCTACGATCTTGGAAGTTCTCGGTTTTTCCGGGAAGTAGCGCGCCAACTTCAGATATTCGAACGGTTTTATCGGTATCCGGAATTGGGGCGTTACATGATGCCAGCAGAGAATACAATCTCACTCAGTCCCACTAATAAGACTCTCAATAGAATTAGTGGATGTAGGTTTCTTGACTCTTTGAAACTTGTTTATATAAGATAAAGGAGCCCTAAGATTTGAAATTATTCCATCCCATAGGAGAGACAAGAGGCGAAGAGATCCGCGGAGCTTCCCAATCGCAGGAACACATATAGATCTCCGATCGTGTGTCAGAGTCTCCTTATCTAAATCTATTATTACTATACTGGTTCAAGTATGCCCATCAACCGTGAGGATGTCCAACATCAACGGATTAAACTAACCATGATCACCAAAAAGTGGGCATTGCATTTACAAAGTCAAGGGCAGCAGGGTGAATTTTACCTCCACTTTTGAGCCTATATATAGAGATATTTTTGTGAGAAATAGTGGAATCAGATAAATCCAATATCATAATGACACTTTTTGCAAAAAGAATTCAACAAAGTGTGTATTTTAGAACAAATATGTGTAGACTTCACGTGGCTTGCTCCCAATTTAAAAATATGAGATCATCCACTCCTATCTGTCCCACCTTTCATCAATGAAAGCATGAGTGAGAGGAGTAAATTAAATGGGGAAGAGGGTGTATAGATTTATTAAGCGTAGGTTCATTGCAAGGATTTTGATACTTTTGTATGGGCGGAGAGGATCTGGATCCCTGTTTGGTCCAAATAGGGGCCTCCACGGCGGGGGCAGAAGGGGGGGCAGAGGAAAGCGAAATTGACTTTTTCTTTCCTCTGCCCCCGCACGTGGAGGCCCCTGTTTGGTCCAAACAGGGGATCCTTTTCCGGGCGGGAGAGGGGGCTGTGAGTTATGAGTAGATTAGAATTGTCATAGGTCAGACCTAGGAAACACATTTTAAAATGTACATATAAATTTTTTTATTTTAGTTAATAGAGAAATAATCTGCCTTAATTTACCATATGCGGGCCCCAGGCCAACCTTGGTGTGATCTAGTCCACTCTTACCAGATAGGAAGCTCTACCTAGGGACCCGCTCAAATTTTACTTCAATTAGATTGATATGAACCGGTCGACTAAAACACATATAAAATATAAATATGTTTATTAATAATTGATCCAATGAGATATATCAGTACATTTGGTGTAAGATTTGGAACAGTGCCTATAAATCTTGAGAGGGTGCATGTGTTATGAGCAGCTTTGATAAGGTGAAATAAGCTTTTCACAAAGTAAATTACATTTTAGCTACGGACAGCTTAATTATTTATCCCATAATGTCCCAGTTTATGGTAGTGCTGACATGGGGAGAGTTTTCATTGAATCTAACCAATCAAGTCTTTCTCTGAACAACTACTAATCGAAATTATAGATCTTAGCCTTATGATGGTCCATTTGGAGCCAAAAGATTGAATTTATCTTCAAAAAGAAACGGCCTTAAATCCCTTCCAAATTATTCTAAGAGCTCAAGAGATGATGCAAAACCATAATCCTTCAAAAGAGAGTGAAAAATAATGTTACTAACTTTGATCCATAATTTAGGAAGCTAAAACGAATGTTGTTTGTGGATTTGGTGTTTTCATCTGTTGTCCTTTCCTGTTTGGCAATTTATTAGGGTGGTAAAAGTAGTGTAGAGCCTTTATTTTTCAGACAACGAGTCACATCAAATGTACAAAATTTTAAAATCTCCTTATTTTTTTTTAATAAAAAAGGTAAAAAACAATATCTTTTCTCCATTAAAAAATAAAAAATAAAAATTCAGTTTTTATACAAAAAGTCAAAAAGACTTCATACCAATCCACTAAAGACAAAATACAATTATAACCCTTTATATTATTCTCTCTTGATTTGGTACTTTACGGTACTTTTACTTTAATTAGTAAATTGCCAAACAGGACTACAAAGTCTGATGGTTAAAATGGATTTATAGCAGGTGCAAGAACTTTGGCCTGAGATAATCTCTCATATGGAAAAGCAGGGGTCATCTTCCTAATATTAACGTAGGATAGAATCAAAGGGCGTCTTTCTTTTTTCGCTTGTACATGGGAGGAATGGTAGACAATCTTAATCGTAAACTAGCTCACTCTAAGCCTTAGGAATCATCCCTACAGTGCTCCACCGTAAGACCTTCACCTTTGCTTCGCCAGTGTACACGCACTATTGTAATCCGCACCACAGACATTCCACCTCTACACTCTGGGTCCATCTCTAGCATTGGTGGTGAGATGAGATGCCCTTTACCACGTCACATGGTTCTCAAATGAAAGGTCTTTCTAGCATCTTTCTTGTTGGACTTATAAATTATTTGAGTCATTAAAGGGAGAGAAGATGCAGACGACCTATTCTTCTTGATATTATTTTAGTCTTCTAAATATCTTAGTATGATTAAGATTAGATTTTCTCTAAGAGATATGATAGGTTGCACTGAGTTATCTAAATTAAAAATTTTGTAGTCATTGTGATGTAGAGTAGTTGAAAGCTATTCGGATTGACTGTTCAATTTAACTAATCCACTGTAACCGTTTTTGCTTTGCTTTCCCCTATTTTGACTAATAAGCTTGAAAAATAGGGACATACGATTATACGAAATCGCGGCCGTCCACGAGATGCCACGACGAACGAGTGGGAGCGAGCGACTACGCGAGGAACCGATGATAGTCGCCAAAAACTCGGATTATATCCCTCGGCGCGAGACGAGACGATACGATACGATACGAGAATGCCAGGCCAGCTTGCTTACACGCCAGAAAATAACGCCACGTGGCGTGTTGTAGTCCACGCATCTCTTTTATTGGAACGCCCCTGTATTGAGCTGGAAAATTCAAAGTCACTGGATGTGGGCCCACAACGCGACGGGCGTACTTAAAGCCCAACCGCTATGGGTCAACTAACGACCGACAGTCATCAATGTATCCGACGTGGCAGTGCCAAGAGGGCAATGTGATGCCAGATAATAAATGATGGACGCGTGGAAAGATTGAATTATGTGAGGAAATGACGTGATTGTACAGGCACCATGACGTCACAAATGATTTGCAGCTAATTAGGGTAGATAAAATGTTCTCTTATGAGCTGACATCATTGTGATCGTATCATTATGATCGTAGGTGGACCAGCCCGTGGAACCCATTTAAATGCAGGTTCATCGATTATCATTGGAAGAGGGCAGATGGTGAGGTCTCATCATGGAAATCGGCCGGCCAAAAAATCATCTTTTATCATGCTATTTTAGCCTTTCGTTTAACAACTTCAAACTTTAATATTATTTTTGAGATTTGATTCGAGGGGGCTTAGGCCTTATGCCTCATCATTATGAGTGGACGAGAGTGTCAAAGAAGCTGCAATGATTAAAGATGAGCTCAAGATGAGTTGTCTCAAAATCAAATTTATTCTGGCCATCTTATGTGTATAAACTATAAAATGTGGGGCTCATTTTTTAAAAACCTGAATGGACACTATCCCAGTGGAAAATGAACATTAGCTGTTGTTGGATTTAACCATAAAAGAAAACGCAGTTGGGATTCCATTAAACTTTTAGACTTGAAATCAAGAGTCGGGATAAACTGATCAGAATGATATTTATATTTATCTTGCCAAGCAAACTTATCAGTGCTACCTAGGAATCCCATCTACCTCTAGTCATCTAGAAACTAGGATGAATTAGGGTGGGGCCCACTCGAGAACGCATCATGATGAAAGTGCGCCTAAGCTGGCAGAAGAACGCAGAGGTCAAAAGACTCAAAAACGTCATCAAAAACTCCCACATTCGTCAACCCAGCTCGAGGTCAAAGAGCCTGACCGGGTCCAATTTGCCAATTGCACGCAAACATGTTAGGAAACAACAAAACTAGCCGCAAAAATTGTGGGGCCTAATTTAGATGGAAGTCAATCTTGATACTAAGATTTGATGGCCAGATTGAACTTGAATTGTTTTTTGCTTGAATTAGGGGTCATCATATCCATGGTTAGGATGAAAATGGCAAGTGGGCCAAACTAAATGGACGAGTTGGAAGGATGGGATTGGATGATCCCTGATTCACTACTTGAATGTTTCCAAGTGGGCACGCGATTCAGATCCGCGGTGCAAAATCTCCCTGACTCAGTACTTGAATTTGACTTCTCATTTTCCAACTGACTGACCACTATCATTTTGATAACATGCCTGGTCCCACTCATCCACGGAGATAAGACTCATTCAACTATAAGGATAAAGACCACCCTTATCTCATCAGCTAAGCACAGTTAAATTATAGCAGTTTAATTCATATTTGTATTTTGAATTTCAAGAGAAAAACTTATGTATCAGTATCCTCTTGCACTATTTATACTTAATCAAAATATCAAAGGGCGTGTGTAAAAATACAAACACCCTTATATGGTATCAGAGCATATGATCATGACGAGACCCATCTATATTTGTCATCCTTTCTCTACATTTGTCATCCTGACGAGACCCATCTATATCAGCATCAACTTTCATTGGTGCTGGGCATAAACAAGTGCAATAGTGTGCTGGTGTGCGACAACCTGTTGATGCTGGGCATAAACAAGTGCAATAGTGTGCTGGTGTGCGACAACCTGCTGCCTGGTTAGCCATTCATATGTCCACACACATCTAGTGTTACATTCTTCTTGCTTTTATATTTCCATATTGTTTTCTTTAATGGCTGGTACAAGTTCAACGCCTCAACTCTCGTCAGGAACAATCTCTATTTCTAATATTGCTAGTTTGATTTCAATCAAATTAGACCGGGACAATTATTTGCTGTGGAAAAGTCAATTTGTTCATATTCTTCGAACAAACAAATTGCTCAAATATGTTGATGGTTCAGCTGAAAGCCCGGCACAGTTTCTCCGTGATAAGGATGGTAAAATAACCACCACAATCAACCCCGCATTTGAGCTTTGGGTTGAATAAGATTCACTTGTTTTGTTATGGATAAATGCAACTCTCACGACCCCTGTTCTTCAAAGGGTTGTTGGCCTCCAGTCTTCCCTTGAGGTGTGGCAGCGACCGGAGAAATTGCATTTGATTCAGTCTCGGTCACGTGTGTTGCAATTAAAGCAACAATTTCAGAACCTTAAAAAGGGAGGTATGTCTGTGGCTAACTAGTTGGACAAAATGAAAAGCATAGCTGATGCTCTAAAGGCCATTGCTCAACCGGTTACAGAATATGATCTTTGTAACCAAATTCTGAATGGGTTAGGCCCTGAGTATGACTCTGTTCATACTTCCATTGCAAATAGGGAGACACCGATTTCCTTTGAAGAATTATTTGACCAACTTCTTACATTTGAACTAAGGTTGGAGTTGCATCACTCTACTCCTACCATTGAGCAACCGGCTACTGCTCTATACACCACCACCACTACACAAGGCCGTTCCAACTCTCGTGGACGTTCTAATAATCATGGTCGTGGTTGTGGTCATCAAAATGCAAAGGGTGGTTCCTCTCATAACCCCAATCCATCTCAAAGCAACAAATCTGCACAATCTGCTTCTTGTCAAATATGTAACTGTGTTGGACATTCAGCTCTGAATTGCTTTCATCGGTTAGACCTCTCCTTTCAAGGGCGCCAACCTCTAGCGAAGCTACAAGCCATGGTCACCGCAAAACAAGGCGATACAACCCGGTTTACAAATACGGGAGCGACCAACCATGTGACCTCTGATTTGAAAAATCTAGCAGTTCACACAAACTATGCTGGTATGGACAATCTGACTGTAGGTAATGGTAAGGGGCTACCTATCTCTAACATTGGTTCCGCTACATGTTTATCTCATGATCGTACTGATGCTCTTCATAATATTCTTCATGTTCCATCTATTTCACAAAATCTTTGGTCTGTTTCACAGTTTACTTAATGATTGTTACTTTGTGTTTAATTCCTTTGGTTTTTATGTCAAGGAAAACAAGTCGGGGAAGATCCTTTACCAAGGCAAGATCAGTAATGGCCTGTACCCACTGCATCTCTCTTTGGACCTTCAGCATAGCTTGTCTGCGTCTCCTTTCGCACTTTAGTTGCACTCGTGTCTCTAACTCCATTTGGCATCACCGGTTGGGGCATCCCTCATCTCAAGTTCTCCAAAAGCTTGCGCCTTCTCTCCCTCTTAGTTGGTTATCTAAACTTTCTCATATTTGCACTGCATGTCAGCTAAGGAAAAGTTTCAGGTTACCGTTTCAGTCTTCTTCATCTATTTCTACTTCTCCACAACCGTTAGATCATACAGATGTTTGGGGCTATACCACCACATCTGTAATTAGTGGTTGTAGGTTTTATGTTATTTTTATTGATGATTATAGTAGATACTGTTGGCTATTTCCTCTTCAGTTTAAGTCACAAGTTTTTGATGTGTTCGTGAGCTTTAAAGCACTTGTTGAAAATATGTTTCATAGCAAATTAAATTAAATTCCTTCAATCAGATGGAGGTGGGGAATTTGCTAGTAATAACTTTAAAACGTATTTATCTCAACATGGCATTTCTCATCGACTTTCTTGTCCACACACACCTCAACAAAATGGACTGATGGAAAGAAAACATCGTTACATCGTTGAAATTGGATTAGCTCTCTTGGCTCAATCTGGTATTCCCTTGTCATATTGGGATGTAACTTTTGACACTGCTATTTTTCTTATCAATAGGTTGCCTACCCCAGTTATTAAAGATCTCTCTCTCCATATGAAATCTTATTCCAAAGAAAGCCCGACTATACATTCTTGCGCACCTTTAGTTGTGCTTGTTTTCCTTATATTCGGCCTCATAACACCAACAAATTGTCATTTCGTACCATTCCGTGTGTTTTCATTGGCTATAGTCGGAATCACAAGGGCTATAAATGTCTTGACCCAGTGACTAGTCTGATTTACATGTCTCGCCATGTGGTATTTGATGAAATGGTATACCCCTTTACCGTGCCCAATAGTTCCGTCACAAACCAGAAGGAGCCCTCTTCAGAAGAGCAAGTGTTACTGGGTCACTCACAAGTGTTCACATCTGTCCAACCATCTCAGGCTGCAACAATGCCCACAGATATGCTTAGAAGTAGCATGTCAAATACAGACATGGGCATGATCTCTATTGTTGGAGCACAACCAATTAGGACTACTGGGACAACACTCCAACCTGAGTCTACACTGTCTAGCCCCATGGTGACACATGTGTTAGATAATGTTGACTCACCTAGTTCAAAAGAGCTCACGCCGGCACGTACATCACATGCGGAGGCTTTGCTACCTACTACAAGTGCATCGCCCTCATCCTCTGCCACATTGCGACGCCGGTACTCTACGAGCACACCACGTCATGATGGACCGTCCATATCAATTTAGCATCTAACCAATCCTTTAGAGCAAGTCACCTCCAATGACCAACTAGCTGTTGTCCCACGTCCAACACAAGTGGACACTAGGCCGGCACCCACCTCAATTTTAACAGAACCACAGAGACCACATACTATGCGGACCCACTCAATGGATGGCATTTATAAACCCAAGAAACCAAAGACTTTACAATATGCACTAAGGCCCTACTGAGCCAACTTCCTATACTCAGGCATGTAAATCTTCGGATTGGAGATTGGAGAGCAACTATGGCCATTGAATTTGATACATTGCAACGACAGGGTACATGGACTTTGGTACCTATCAAACCAGGGCTAAACATTGTTGGATGTAAATGGATATACAAATTAAAACAAAAATCTGATGGTTCTATTGAGAGATATAAAGCACGTTTGGTTGCAAAAGGATTTCATCAGCAAGCAGGAATTGACTGTGGGGAGACATTTAGTCCAGTGGTTAAACACACCACGATCAGGTTGGTATTATCTATTGCTGTCCAACTTGGATGGCCAATTCGTCAACTTGACGTTCATAATGCATTTCTTCATGGGGTGTTGACAGAGGAAGTTTACATGGATCGACCACAAGGTTTTGTGGATCCTAGTAAACCTACCCATGTATGCAAATGACATAAAGCCATATATGGACTAAAGCAGGCTCCACGGGCCTGGTATCTTCGTCTCACCAACTATCTTCAAAGCTTGGGGTTCATTGGGTCCTCTGCAGATACATCTCTATTTGTGAGAAAGTTTGGCGGTGAGTTTACAATTTTACTCATCTATGTAGATGATACTGTTGTCACCAATAACCACACTTGCGCCTTACCCAAATTACTATGTGAACTTGGAAGACTATCTACAATGAAAGATTTGGGCCCACTACATTATTTTCTTGGAATTGAGGCGAAGCGAATTGGCAATGATTTATTTTTAACCCAGACGAAATATGTCTGGGACCTTTTACACAAAACAAGAATGCATGATGCCAAGCCAATAAAATCGTCGGTTCAACCTGGCTTGAAACTATCCAAATCAGATGGGGATCCAATTTCAAATACTCAATAATACAGAAGTGTGGTGGGAGCACTTCAATATGTCACATTAACAGAGCCTGACATAGCCAATGCAGTGAATCAAGTTTGTCAATTTATGCATGACCCACGATCTCACCACTGGATGGCGGTAAAGCATATACTCTAGTTTTGAAAAGGATCTCTCACACATGGTCTGCACTATTGCAAAGGCCCTATAACATTCACTGCATATAGTGATACAGACTGGGCAGGGGACCCAGATGATCGAAGAGATGATCGAAGATCTACTTCTGGATATGGCATCTTTCTTGGAACAAATCTTATTTCATGGAATGCGAAGAAACAATCTTCTATGTCGAGCTCAAGCACTGAATCGGAATATCGCTCTCTTGCTCTCACTGCAGCAGAACTATACTGGATTCGTATGGTCATGAAAGATCTTGGCATTTTTCTAAAAATCCCTCCTATTATTTTATGTGATAACATCAGTGCTATCGCTCTTGCATCTAATCCAGTCTATCACGAGCGTACAAAACTTGTGGAAATTGACTATCAATTTATTAGAGAAAAAGTTATTCGTGGAGACATTCAAATTCGCTTCTTGGGTTCCATTGATTAGTTGGCACTGCAAGATTTCAACAATTAATGACCAACCTTCGCGTCGTATCACGGCCGCTTAGCTAGCGGGGGCCTGATAACATGCCTGGTCCCACTAGGCTACCTAGTCCCACTCATCCACAGAGATAAGACTCATTCAACTATAGAGATAAAGATCACCCTTATCTCATCTGCGAAGCACATTTCAATCATATCAGTTTGGCTAAGCATGATTCATATTCGCATTTTGAATTTCAAGAGATAAACTTATGTATCAGTATCCTCTTGTACTATTTATACTTAATCAAAATATCAAAGGGCGTGTGTAAAAATACAAACACCCTTATACATTTGTCCTGAGGACGACGGAATGGGTCAATTTGGAATGAAGACTGGGTTTGAAAATTTATGGGTTTAGTTTTGACCGCAATCCGCAATAGACCTTACATTGTATGAGGGACTTGATAAAAAGAATACATTATGTCTAGGAGAGAAATGATCTATTGAGGATGTTGGTGGCAGAGCAACTAAAACCTTGGGAGAGATAAATCCTTAACAAGTTAATGCCACATTGGGTTAACAAGGTTCGGACTTTCTTGATGGCCAAAACTCAGTAAAAGCTCATTTGATTCCAAAAACAGTCAAAACTTATGAAAGTTAGTTTGAAGTTATCTAGGAAAAAGTGATACATTTAAAAACTGCTGATTTCAGTCAGGTTGGCTGAAGTTGCACATTTTGAATGGAATTTGGTGCAGATTTTCTTGAATTAGACAATACACAAAGTAGTCTCCAAATGAACTTGGCCCAGAGTAGCATTCCAACGGCAGCTGTGTTTAATACAACTGTTTTTTAGTCTCTGCATCTCACGAGCACTATACATATGCATTTCTTACACAAGAACCAGAATATACCCGAAAACAGGAGCATCTGTTTTCAGCTTTCATCCCACTAGACAATGTCTACCTCAGAAATGGATACCACCAAACCATACAATAAATCCCAAAAGAAAAGACAGGAAACCAGCCTAATAATAGAACTAACAGCATAACTGCAGACTCTTCGAAGAAGACCTATAAAAAGACGCGAGTGCAAATCCACAAAAGGATTCAGCAGAAAGACAACTATAGATTTACAGTCACTTTGAGAAGCTGTAAGCTCACACTGCCATGACAGCACGACGCTTGTGCCCATGCAAAGCCTGGCGAAGTTGAAGATACCCATCACGGTAATGCTCAAGTGAAAAGCAGAGCTGCCTTATAGCCTCCCTTTTCGCCTCTGCATTGTCAGCAATGACAGCTCTCTGAGTCTCTGCCTCCTCTTCCAGCTCCTTCACCTTCACCCGCAGCTCATTCACAAGCTTCTGTACACTTTCAGTGCCTGCTATGAGCCGTGCATGATCTAAGTGCAGGCGGTTCAAGTGCTCATCCATCTCACAAATCCGATCTTCCCGTGAACTCACATCAGCAACAAGCGCCAACACCTTTGCAGAAACCTCATCTCTCTCTGCCACCAGCATATCATATTTCAGCTTTTGTGCATCGAGATTCCGATTAAGTTCTTCCACGTTTTCAGATTTCTTGGCATTCTCAATTTTCGCTCTCACGATCTCAGCCTGCATTTCTAATTTATCCGCCTCAAGTTGCACAGTTCTATCAGTTAGCGACAGCCCCTTGAACTCGAGCTCTTGAAGCTTTGCTTCATTTGTTAGACATTTGTCAGACAGGCCAGAAATCTCAGCTTCAAGTTCTGACTTCTCCTGAGCATATCTCGTTGTATCATCTGCCATAGTGACTCTCATTTCCTCGATTTTGCGCTCATGACCAGCAACATTAGCTTCTAACCCCACTATTCGTTCCTGCATTTCTGAAATACAGATTTTCTCCAACTCAAGTGCAGACTGCAATAATTTGTCCTCTTTTCTAGAAGTATCAAGCTCAGCCTCCAATGATTCAACCTGTCTCCGAGCTGAATCAAGCTTAGATTCCAGTGAACTTTTTTCCATGCGAGATGACCCAAGCTGCAACTCCAAGGCAGAGATGATTTCTGAAGATTTGTTGTTCTCGAGCTCACGACTCAGCCTCGTAATCTCTACTTCTGAGAGCTGGAGTTTTTCATTTGTGACCATCAATTGCTGCTCCAACTCTGAGATTTTCACCTGAAGTTCATCATAGTTTCCATTTTCAGTGGCCTTCAACAGGGTGGTGGAATTCTCTTCTTCAGTTAACCGCAGTTTGTCTTTTGTGACCTTGAGCTCATTCTCCAGCTCAAACATCCTTCGATGCAGATTGTCGTCATCGTCATCATCACCATTTTCTAGAGGCCCTGACAAGTGACTCTTGGACGTGGCTTCATCAGACTCAGACCCAGAATCTGATGATGAATATGAACCAACGCTTCCCTTTCGAGAGAGATCAGAGCTGCCACCAGATCCAAGGAATACATCAAAGCCAGCAGCTCTATGACTTGACTTCAGGCTAGGAGTTTTACGCTCAGGGGAAGGAGTCGGCGGCTCAGAGCCAAAGTCAGAGCCAGAGCCCTGATATTGAAGTTCAGAAGGAATGTTTTTCCGTAATTCACCAGTCACATGGTCATATCGCTCAGCCAATGAGCGGTACATGCGGTAGAAATCCTCCACATGGGAAATGAGCTCCGGACGCTTCTGATAATACATATCAGCCTTCTTGGCAAATGAGTCTCCATCCTCTTCAATTAGCTTCAGCATCCGCTTCACACTCCGGTCCATCTCTGCAGTTAAAAGGCTCGTTTATTCCATGTCAAGGTATGTCAAACATATAAAACTTAAACCACAAAAAAGATTAGAGTTTTCCAAGTAAATTTCACATTAAGATTTTCACAAGCACAAATGTATATTTCACATTCACAGAGTTGCCACATGGACAAATATTCCCTTCAATCTGTTAACATAAACTAACCATTTGCAAACAAGAACAGCCTCTCATTTTTTGGAGGGAAATGCGGAAACACGTCACAGAGGAAAAGGAAATTTTTGCATTGATCAAACAATAACAGATTGGAGATTAAATGTCCAGTTTGAGTTTCAACTATGCGTTGGCAGGTCAGTGGGAATCATTATTTTTTAAACAGTTGGATTATATTGTGCCATGGCTTAACCACAATTCCTACTATGAGAGCTTCAGCCTATAATTGCTCACCTTCAAGATTTTCAGCTAGCCATTTCGAGTTCTTGGGACTGATATGACTGTCCCACCACCAGGAATGGGATCTTTTTGATACCACCCTTCTCATTTCCTTGCCTGGTTTTGCCATAAATTACAAACTGGCAACTCAAAGTCTGTCAAAAGAGCAATCACAGTTAAAAGATAAGCATTTAATTTACGTATTAACAGAAAAAGGATGCATCATAACCAAAGCAAAACCCATGCCACAATGCAAGGTGCTCACTGTCGCAACCTTGAGATTACATTCAAGACATGTTACAAACACCAACGCCAACACCCACAACAGCAGCAGCAGCAAAAACAAGATCTATTTTCAAGTTATAAATGTCAACAATATATAGAAAGTGCTAAAATAAATGTTGGTTCACTTCACTTACAGCTAGTTTTCAAGGAACTCATAGCATTGTTACAAAACCTTAAAAACAGCAAAGAATTTGCATCAACAATAGCCCAGCAGAAAATGTGGCTACAGGGATAGACTTGAACATGAGAAAAGTATAGAATGCACTTTGTTGCAAAAGAGAAGCATTGCAGTACTAGCTGACATAAGAACAGAACAATTTCTTTTTAAAAAACATCAAATGGGAATGATTGCAGGTTGCCGAAGTTAGACCTTTGCTAACTGTCAGTATGTTCCTCATCCCCTAGTACTATCAATACAGTAAGAAAAGATGATTGCCACTCTGTTCACTTCTCCTAAAAAAGAGGTGCTTCATTCACTTACTTGGGTTAGCCACCACAGAAACTCAGATTGATCTCTAATAGAATATAATTTTGTATCAATTGATGCTATGTAATCACAAATCAGAGAAGGCAGTGTCGATAGAGCCAGTGTCCATTGAATCAGGTGCAAACAATTCCATTGAATCAGACTCGTAGTATCAACGAAAAGGTAAGAACAGACAGTGTCCATAAACTGAGAATCTGGATAGAGCCATTTAAAGTATCATATGCACAAAGGAGATACCATATAAGGGTTCATTTAAAAAACAGAAGGGAAAAAACACAGAATCTCTTGGCTCCGTGAGATATATAATCAATTGTTTTATCTCTCAATTTTATGCAGGGCAGACCTGAAAGAATCTGCCAAGGAAAGAATGGTCCAGCAGTGCCAGGGAGATTTTGTTCCTAGGGTAATTGTTTCTAATCATTCTGTAAATTCTTGAAACAACTTCCATTTAGATATCTAATGCTTCGAGTAGTTTCATATTTAGATATGGAACATGAAAACAATCAACCTCAGAGTGAAACTGTCTTAAAGTAGGGAGCTTTTTTCCCTATGGGACTCCCGCATACCACTTATGTGGGAGTCACATCAAGAAAAAAGGACCTCTACATGTGACTAGGATCATATAAAGGCCTGAAGCAAACATTTAGCCTGTGGATCTAAATGACCAGTACTGTGATCAGCAGATAATCAACACGTTAAGACAGTTTGTGTCGGAAACCACGAATGACCGGTGTTGCATTTCACATTAAAATGCTTAAACAGGAATCTCATTGAATGGGGGAAAATCTATAATGTGATTAGATATTGAACTGCTGGTCATACATAGTGCTATAAAGCTATCAATGGGTTCGAATGTCAAATAGCTTTACAAGCTTAAGTCCAATAAATTGGGTCCAATGCCAGTATTAGAAGGTTCTATTGAAGCTAAAACCTAGCCTAACTCCAGCCACATTTATCCATTTCTTACAGGATCACATCCAGAATATCATAAAGGAAACAACACGCAACCAATGCTTAATGGAACTCTCACAGAATTCAATTTGAATTGTAGAACATAAAGGAAATAGATATCTAAACTCATGTATCATCCAATTTACCTAGGCTCAGGGATACTGAAGTTGGCTACATTCAACACTTTGAGTCAGACTTAGCCAAGCCCTCACAAGACTCAATCAAGTATTATAAAAATATAAAACTAGAAGCTACATAAACTTGTAATGAAGGTGAGGCTGCCCAGAACAAGTTTCAAGATACAAATATGAAGAAATGAGAAGCATAGAAGAATTCACATTTCACATATTTTTTACAATACAAAACATATAACTTACTCGAGCCCAACTGAACATTTAAACTATGATGATAATATTATAATGACAACAGCAGAGCAGCAACAGTAAGAAAATGAGAGGTATTCATGTAGACATTTCAAACACACAAGTCCTAATTTTCACAATTGCACAAACAGATGGTTCCTACCATGCCTAACATATAACTAACATATCCTTGCTTTGGTGGCATGGAGAGGAGGAACCAATCTGGCAGACCAGAAGCATGAACAAGTCCACAAATATATTGACATCTCGCTTGCATAAATACCAATGCCCATTTCAGTAGAAACATGCTGCTCATTGTATACAAATGCCTTAATAAAAATCTCAATAATGACATAGCTGGAATTGGGGTGATGAATCCATTTTTTAGATTGGAACTTTAGAAGTTAAGGAAAAAAATGTGAGTAAAAATGAAAATTCAATAAATCTGAAATGATTGCAATTTGTTGAAGGATGTGGTCTACATTTTTCCTCCAAACACCCATAATTAAAATAAATAAACTGTAATTACATATCTGCATGCATGACAAATTTGTAACAAATGGCAATTACTTTTTATGAAAAATGATAAAGACAAGACCATCAAGTGTGCATGTGAATGATTCTCGAAGTGCGTATAATCATCCAACTGGTTCAATATAATTGTTAAAAAATAACGTGGAAGGATAATAGTAGCGTGGAAAAGGAGGAGAGGGACATTATTAAAATCAAGAAAGGAGGTTGCTATGTTACATAAGCAGTAAACGGCCATAAGCAGCAGTTCCACGTAAAAGCATTTATGAACGATCAGATGCTATGATGTACAGATACGGCAAGGACACGGCATAGACATGACAGGGACATAGATTTTACACAT
Source organism: Cinnamomum chago (assembly GCA_038049695.1). Classification (NCBI taxonomy): domain Eukaryota; kingdom Viridiplantae; phylum Streptophyta; class Magnoliopsida; order Laurales; family Lauraceae; genus Cinnamomum; species Cinnamomum chago. The sequence goes on from CP142453.1 coordinate 13,894,581, forward strand.
AAAAAGTTAAGTATCAGATACGATACAATATGATACGTTGCCCATTTTGAAGTATCCGTGCATCATAGATCAAATGCAATCAGCAGATCCAAAAGTTACAAAAGGAAAGCAAGGATATGTGTAAACAAACCCAACAAACACAATATGACTGGGACCAATGGATTGTGAGAGAAAAAAAAAGAAAATAAAAGGCTACATATTTGGGAAGTAGCTGATAATCATGATTTTTAAAACACAATTTCAGAAACTATATCAGGCAAGCTAGAAGCCTTACATATCCATTTGCATCAAGTTGTTTTTTAACCTTTACTTAATTGAAATCTTTTTAAAAGGAAAATTAAGGAAATGCTTTAAGCTGTCTCAGACGAAAACAAAACAAGAAATTAGAATATGAATATGGTGAGAATGAAGTTCTCATAAATATTCAAGTTCCAGTCTAGGCACAAGAGAGAGATATAGGTAATGTCAAGACATTTCCGAAGGGACCACTACAGTTGGTTCTCGCCTGATTCTAAAACCATGGTGACAATGGGAACAGGCAACCCAGTGGAAATCCAAAGTTCACCCAATGGGAAGCCCTATAAATGTGACCCAGTTACTGAATAGACAAGAAAGTTAAATGCACATCCCAAAATAGGACCTTAGGTATTACTAACAGCAGTATATTCCAGTCAGTTCGTTACCATCCAGATTCTCAAGAAGATAGTTATTTGCCCACCTGTTAGAGGAGCTTGAGGACGACCAGTGAAGCAAACTGGCAGGAAAATTGTCAAGGCACCTAAAATGAAGAGATGCAAACAAAAGAAGAAAAAAATTAAAATGAAAGTATTAAATAAGAATCAGTTAGACTTCACCCAAGAAAGTAACCTGCAGAAACATTCAGAAAGAAAAGAGTAAAAAAAAAAAAGAAGAAGATTGCAATCTCAAAGTGGATCTCGAAATGAGGGGTATTGTAGTAGGCAAGTCGAGTAGTCGACCCCTTCCACATGAAGAATGATGACCGTACCTAACTGTATGGACCTTACTGTATCTATTGAAGTCTCCGATAATAATTAAGGATATGCCCCATGTGGCTGGATATGTGCTGTCCCTGGCATCCGGAGCAAAATGCCATTTTCTAAAACTTCAGGGTTCAAAATACCAAATTGCCCTCATCCAATCGAAAGAGACAGCATGAAAGGGCGCCAAGTATTTCACATTTGGCGCCAAACTCAAGGTCTTCTCTTTATATTTTATTTTTCTCACCACGTCATCAAGCGCCTTAATCCCGACAGAGGGCTTAAAGGCCAGGAAACCCCGAGGCATATCTGGGCCCAAACTTGACCGCGGGCGTCGGCTTAATGTATTTGCCTATTGACTGAATCCAGGCCTAACAACTACGCCTATTGGTTAGATCCGGGCCTGTGTTAGATCCGGGTCTGTGTAAAGCTCAATAGAAAAATGGGGTGGCACTGAAAATGCTTTTGGACCGACACAGCTGACAAACGGCGTTGATCACAACAGATATGTGATCATCACAAAGCATGGGAGTAGTACTGACGACCGAGCCTCGAGAATGGTAATTGCAGTACTCTTTACCTATAAAAGATCTTCAACAAACCCAAATTGTTGAAATCATTGGCCAGTAACAGCCGACTAGGCAAATCCCCGCAGGAAACCAGTACTACTCATTCAGAAGAGTTAAGTAAATCCCAATCATCTTTGGGGCCGGGAAACAAATAAGGACCGAGAAACATTCCCACAAAATCAAACAAAAAAAATGGATGTCCATGTATTTTTCAAACTTTGTATTTCTTTCATCGATATTATTTGCAAAATGATGTGGAAAGGGAATTGATACTTGATCATGTTCCGTATTTCAGTAGGCTGGGACCACACCTTATGACCCACTTACCCCGGCAAAAACCCGACTTACCTAATGGGTGAGGGAGGCATTCTTCTGAAAATAACCGTATTGAGAAGAAAAAATACAAAATGCAGCTAAAATATTTTACAGATTTTTAGTTCCAATATTTTCTTTTTCAAAAATATAGCAATATTGCTGCTAAATATGATGACATTAATACCATGTTTTTAAAATGTTCCTGATATTTGTAAATAGGTGATCAGGAAGTTTGCATTAACTCCTAAAATCTAGATCCAAGCTAGCCCTATAAATCCACATGTGTGGCCCACCGCAGATATAGAAATCAGCTGAAATCACGGTTGCAGTCCCCCATGTCTTGGTGCCAAAGCAAATTTAATCTAATAGGAACGAACCAAAACCAAATTGATCATGATGTCTAATCTAACGGTAATCCCAAATTCTTATTTTCTCCGTGCCAGAGATGTGTAACATAAAATCCTAATGCCTAGGAAGGTGGCAAAGTCAATACGCGGTTCTAGACAGACCCAAATATTAAAAATCATAAAGCAATCACAGTCAATGAATTTGCCTAAACAACCGGAGAAAATTAAAAACTTTCCATCTATATCTAAAGCTCCGCTGCTCAAAAAAAAGAAATCGAAACAAAATCAATCAATACGGAGAAAGTCCCAAAACAAAAACCCACAGTCCAAGATACAGAGGATTCAAAGATTTCTCAGTTCCAACAGTTGAACGACTCGCTTAATTAGAATCTGAAACAAAGCTTAGATTCATATAAAACAAGAAACCTTTATAGACTGTATATACAAACACTAAAACGACTCGGCTAGAACCTGAAACAGAGCTGAGATCCAAACAAAATCAAACGATTGACGTCGTTAGGTTTTTGATTGAATCTCGAATGCTCTTTAAAAAAAACGAAATGAATTCACTTCCAGCGAAAACATGAGTGAGGATCTCTCGAATTCAGAAGTGAAGCAGGAAACCGTAGAAAATATCGTGCAAATGCAATGAAAACAGAGGATTTCCAGTTTTAGATTATCTTCATCGAATACGGTAAAGATACGGTAAAGATAAACACAGATTTCGAACCAGAAAACCGAGATGAATCCACAAAAAATAGTAAACAAGCATCGCCGAAGCTCCGATTGTTTCATCAAGACAAGAAACTCTGTTTCTTTAAAGCAAAATGCATGCCAAAGATCTTGAACTGAAACAACAAACAATAACAACATCCATGCGAACCGATCTGAAACAGATCTTTTAAAAATCTACGACATCGGACTTTCCAAAAACATTCTACATAAAGAACTGGAAATCCGAAACCCAAAGAACACAAAAGATCATCAAAAACGCCTAAAAATCATACAAAAACGGATTCCGATCGAGAAAAAGGGCATTTCATGAAACTAACCTAATCCGATCGCGAGAAAAACCGCTGCCGATGATGACTCTCGACTTTGATGATCCGGGCTCAGATCGAAAGCTTCGATTCCTGTAGAAATCAGAGAGTCAAATGATGATGGGATTCAGATGGAAATGGTGGGAAATAACTAATGGCATCAAAAAGGAGGATTGTGCAAAAAAGGAAGGGATTGCAGAAAAGAGGGAGAAAGGAAGAGAGCTTTAAAAAAAATAGCACGGATTTCTGACTTGAAATGGCAGGCGACAGTACGAAAGAGAGAGAAGCAACTACTCGTACTGCGGTAATGTCTCTGTGTTTTTGAAAAAAGGCCAGGTTTCTGTGTGCGTCTCCAACACAATTTATCCAGCATTATAGTGGCAGCTCAAGTGTGAAGACGCGGTAATAACGTACGTTATCATAGAGTTCAAATCAATAGAGATGAACGGTTGGAATCATTGGATTAATTTGGTCCGAATAAAAAGGGATCCAATGAGCTTATACCTATTAAATATGTGTCATTGGATGAATCATGTGCAAGAAATACATTGTATATGATCAAATTAAGGGGGGAAATGTATTTCTACAAGCAAATTGAATACGGCTTATATTGAGTCCAACTCATGAGCCCTTCTAGAAGTTACCAAACAGGCTCTATATAGAAAATTGGTGCCATCAGATTCTCCAAATCTTTGATTTAACAGTCTTAAATTTTAATCATATTTTAGTGGTAGATTTTTTTTAGGTTGAATCCAAAGGTGAGTGCGAACGAAGCTTCAATGAGTATAAAATTATTATCAATGTCAAATTATGAGATGAAAAAGATATTAAGGAGGTTGCACCGATAAAAAAAGCCTATTGAAGATTGCACCTGCAGTTGCTCCTACGTGAACATTTGGATTGGAGTTCAACTTGATCCACTTTCAATTGAGAGGGCAGTGTCCCCTCTTTTTTTAGTCCCATAAGCTTGTTATGGTAGTTTGAAGAGGAGGGAAAACAATTTGAAAAAGAAAAAACATCACATGAGTTAAAAGTGTAAAAATGTCAACAATCCAAGCTGCTTTATCTTCTACCCAAAAAAAAAAAAAAATGTTTCTGTTATGAAGCTGTAACAGTTTCTTTTTGTTTTTTCGTTTGGTAGAAAGCTGTAACAGGTTGTATGTAGTAAAATAGTGTTTTCAGAGTTAATTTGGTTTGCAATGACCTTTTCACTTAAATTGTTTATATTGAAATTACTACTGCTATGATGATAATATTGCGATATATTATTAATCAGTCTATCTGTCGCCAAACTAATGCTGAAAGGGTGTGAGTTGTAGACATTTAATGAGACACTTACATATCATCAGACACTATATTTTTATAAATGCAGTGGATAATCATCACATTTTTTTCATGACACAGAAACCAAACAAGACCAAAAACATATGATAATCCATGCTATGATACAGCCTATATAAACTGGTCTATACTGTAATTAGGGTTTGTTTGACATGAAGTAAAAAGATTGAGAAATCATCTAAATTTCAAAGTTGGAATGTAGATAGTTTTTCAATATGCTTTCTCCACATCACACTAAACTCACAAGTTTATTGTTATGGGTTTGTCTGAAAATACTTGAATTCAAAGAAATAATAATAATTTCAATGATAAAAAGTACATGCCTGCAAGTTTTGATGCAAATAACAGAATTGGGAAAACAAATTCAACACGTAACCTGATGAACTTCATCCTTTGAAAACATATTTTAGAGGGGATTTGGTAATAAAGCACTACAGTAGTAAAAAATTATCAAGGCTCTAGAAAAGGTACATTTTTATCAAGGCTCACGTAAGCATACTTTTTGTGATTCAAATGGCTTGTCTTGGTGTACAATAGCAGAAGAAATGCAATAAACTCATATACATCGAAGTGGAAAACCAAACTATCCCCTTTACCAAGCCCCTTTTGGATGGTTGTTGCATTCCTTTCATACCAGGCTAACTAATCAAATGTAATTTTTTTATCAGATGGTATATATAGGATGTTAAATTTGGACCTAGTGAGATGGAAATTGGGCATTTTCGGCTCCACAGTTTCTTGGGTTTTAAACGGCCCAACAACTCCCGGAAGAAAATGATTTAGGTCTATGAGTTCATGCTTGAACCCAAGAAAACCATATTAACTTCGAGGCAAAATTCTCTCATGGGAATATCGGCATGCAAATGTCTAGATCTGACCGTCAAACGGAGAGGAGTAGGTGCAATCAAAAGATAGGCCTCCCCACGAGGGTCTAATTCTTTATCATAATTCAAAGAATTTCTATTTGAAAGTACATGGAGTTCCTGGATTCTCCTTTATATTTAGCATGTAAATATTTTAATAAAAATTAAAGATGTTGGAATTTCAAAGGTCATGCGAGACTTTTTAGGTGGCTAAAGTTTTGAGATTCTAATAAAGAAATACGACATTTATAAATGATAGGTGAAAATCCGTCACCTTAGGTTAATGAATTCCCCACATGTCAAATTCTTGTAAAAGTTTATAGTAAAAGAACATGCCCTAAATGTGCCCAAACGGATTTGCATTTGCTGTGTCCATTTGGCACTCCAACCAAATATGAGCTTATTGATAAATTGCCTTTGGTAAACAATGTGATTTAAATTAAATAATAATAATAATGGCCGCACAATCACATTTTCCTCCCGATCAATATGATGCTGGGCTCTACTCCAACTAGAGTGAAACCTGATCCATTGCCGTTTTCACAAATTTGATCATGTAGAATTTAAATTTTAAAGGCCAGCTCCATTGCATAGTTATGAGGTGGTCCTCATAGGATGCAAAAATCCTCTAACATGTGGAACTCCTAAATCCCCGATTATATTTTGTGTATCCAAACAGTAAAAAGTAAAGATATTAGAATTCCATGAATTTCAAAGGTAATTTAAGAATTCTTTAAAAAATGAAGATTTTAAATAATAGAGATAATCCATCACACCGCTTTCATGAATTCTCTTTTTGTTTTTATAGAGAAGGTGTCCCAGCCCTTTTGGGCCAAGATAAATCCCCCATTATATTTGAGTATTCAAACTGCTAAAAGCAAAGATGCTAGAATTCCATGAATTTTAAGGGTAATTTAAGAAATCTTAAGTAAAAAAAAAAAAAAAAGGATTTTAACTAATATAGACAATCCATCACACCGCTTTCATGAATTCTCTTTTTGTTTTTATAGCGGAGGGTGTCCCAGCCCTTTTGGGCCAAGATGAAACATACTCGTTCAAAGGGAGTCGGGTAAATCTCCTATAGCCCCAATGTAGTATTTCAATTTCGAACCCTCAACTTTCCTGACAAAGCTACCCCTTGGGATTCACATTCATGAATTCTCAACGAACCAAATTCTCATAAATTTTACAGTAAAAGAATAGGACCTAAAAAGGTGTGTTCCGGCTATAGCTGTCAATCGCGTCATATTAACGAATTCGGGTTACTGATTAACAAATTTGGGTTAAAATCACATCAACCCGTACACGACTTGTTAACCTAACGGGTCAAAAAATCCAACCCGAACACGAGCCGTTAATTTAACAGGTTATACGACCCAACCAGTTAACCCGTTAAGTAATTAAGTCATTTAAAAATTTAAAAAATTATACAAAAATAAAAGGAGAAAAATATATAATCCACATGAAACTGTATGTGAGGATCTCAAGTGGACCCCACCTAAAACCCCACTATCAAATAATAAATTTTAATTTATTCTTTATGAATATAAATTCATTTTAATTACATTCAAGGAATAAAAGAAATTTAACGGGCGAATCGGATTGTTAACGGGTTACTAGTTTAATTCGTACACGACACATTAACTTAACGTGTAACGACCCGAATTTATTAGAGCCCATTCAAACTCGTGAATATCGTATGGTTTATGTCGTGTGATATTTTGACAGTATTACTTCCGGCAATTAAAATACACTTCAAAAAACATGTTTAATTTCAAAATCTATGTTATGTATATGTACTTCATCAACGAGACACTAGTATGTATAGCTGGAAAGGAGTTACGAATCGCTTTCAAATGCCAGCGGCGCGTTGCAAAATTATTAATATCTTTTGAACGGAGAGGTTCTTTTAGTAGGATTTCCCGCCCTCGAGAACCACGAGCCGTGTGGGACCCGCCGAGTTGCAACATCTCAATCTGCAGGCGGGAAACCCACGCTTTGAAAATTGAGGCAATGGAGGGGCGGAGCGGACGTGGACGGTGTCCTTTTATGGACGGCGACAGGAAATTGCCATTAGCCATTAGCTTGCCCAATCCGCACAAGGCCGTGGAGAATTATCATTGTCAATTATTATTTTTCCTTTTCTGCTTTGGTAGCATTATCACTGTCGTCTCCTATACAGCGATATTTCGGAAATTGGAAATTTTATTGTGATGTCAAAATTTAGGGGATTTTACTGGAAAACTTACTTTACAATCGGATGAAGACCAAAAAATGCTCTTAAATTTCAACATAGACCGTATAAGCCTTTCCACAACTTATTTATTTATATTCTTTTTATGTTTTGCAGAGCAGTAATATCACTGCTTATGTATAACGTTAGTAGCGACATTGCTACTTGTGCCATCTTCTTTTTCCTTGGTGTTCGACGCCACTATCAAATTCTGACGATATTAATTGGCTTTCATGGCTTCTAATTGTTCAGATACTGTCTCAAAGATGTATCTCTCAGATTGAATGGATGATGAGTTATGGAAAGCCGTATGCTGCAGTCTGTCGAGCGTAATCTACACTCCCATGAAGATGATGAAACGTATCTTCTTTAACTTATTTGATGGTAATATCTCAAAGCAAATCATAGACACGGCACTCTTTAATTGCACGCTAAAGTTCATTCTCGGCACTTGAATCTTACTTTTACTTTTACCCTCCACTTGGAAAGGGTGGAAAATGGGAGGAGGAAAAAAAAGAGGGGAAAGTAGTGGGGAAAAGATTTTTGGAGGGTGTTTAGAAAATGGAGGAGGGAAAATGGGGGGTGGCGGGGATGGAAAAATGGGGGCAAATTTTTTTCCCCCAAAACAGAGGGAAAATGGGGAAAGGAGAGGAAAATTGACAAAATTATGAAATTACCCTTTATATGTAAAAGATAATTTTGAACTTTTTACAAAAGTAAAGACAAAACAATAATTTCCTCTTTATCTCACAAACAAACAAAACCCTACTTTTTTACTTTTCTTCCCCTTACTTTTTGACTTTCCAAACAAGAGAAGGTAAAATTAATTTTTCCTCCCCTCCCCCCTCCCCTTCCCAAACGGAGGGTTACGGATTAGCTCCAACAAGTAATCCTCTCCAACTTCCTCCATTGTTTCATCTCCTATTTCCTGTATGAATCCATTTACAACCCACATCTTGATCAATAGGTATTCCGTTGCAACTTCCCACCATCTCTATTTTTAATCTTCTCTAGATTATTTGGCAGTCGTGGCTCAGACCTTAAGTGAAGAGTGAACATGAGGGGCCGAACTTGAGCTCGTCCAGTAATTACACTTGAGCTTCAAAACTCAGCTCTGAGCCCAAATCTCAATAAGACATACGGGCTAGAGGTGCACATGGGTAGTTCAGATCGATTTATAGGGGAAACCATCAACCAAACCGAATCCATCAATTTTCTATTTTCCCAAAACGAACTAGTTCAGTTTGATTCGATTCGGTTACGATTTTTTTTTTTCACAAAAAAATGACAAGTAAATTGGTAAGAGACGTTGGACTTCAAGTAACGGAGTGAGAGATCGAGTCATCTTCAGTAATTTTTCATATTCCTTTATATGTTATATAAAAAATATATATTTATATAATTGGTTCAGTTCGAATCAGCTTGAGTGGTTTAACTGCACATTTAAACCAAAAATCAAACCGAACCGAACGGTTTGAAGGAAATCTCAACTGCGACTGAACCAATCTACTATAAAACCGATCCAAACCGATCGGTTTGGGTCGGTCCGGATCGGTTTAATGTTTTTTTTTTCTTTCTTTCTTTTCTTGCACCCCTAATATGGGGCCGATTTGAGGTTTTTGCTACCCAACCAAGCACAGGCATAACCAAAGCCTAGTTCACATTGGGTTGAATTTCAGCTGTGTATTTGACGGTTTATTGGTAGTCTTAGGGCTTGTTTGGTATCTTTACTCTTCCTTAGATAGACCAATCAAAATAAAGCCATAAATAAAAAGAACTATACAAAAAAGAGGCTAGAATCAAAATGAGTGTTTGCTAATGTAATAATCTATTTTTAATCGACTTTTTAAAATCAATGGTTGAAAGTCTTTGACGAATTTCTCAAGATCCACAAGGTATTTAGGCTTGAAAATTGATTCCATAGCCATGTTCAGCCTTGAAAGAGATCAATAGCTTGGATCTCGTGTTTGGGGCCCACATAATAAAAAAAAATACTATCAAATAGCTCACATTTTTTGCACATTAATCGAGACTGATGACGATCCAATGGATAAAATTTTGTATCATTGTCGTGTCTGACCTTATGAACATTTCAAACTGTTTGGATTATGATTTTTCCATCTAAGAAATAAAGTAAAATAAAAAAAAGAAAAAGAAAAAGAGAATGACTGATTATGGACTAGGGTATGTTTTATTAATAATGGTTGATATTGTTTTGCAAATATATGGAGATCCGGAATGTATAATCTTTGAAATTTTACCCAACAGCCGTGTTCAGCCAATATATCAATCCCCTCCATAGTCGCACGACCACCGACCTGCTTTAGTGCAACTGGAAAACCCTTGCCGACATCTCCACAACCATCAGGTACTGCGACTTTGCCCGAAAAACCAATCAATCTCTCCTTCATCCAATGAAACCCCGATCAGCAGAAGCAATATGTGGACCTTCTCCTCGTGGATAAAGATGGTGGATGATCAAATTCTGGAAGGTCTCACCCTTCAACGACTAGATCTATCTCTAGGCGGCACAAAGGCAATCCGTGCTGCCACTAATGCTAATGGCAGATCTTAATCTTTATATCTCACGGATTATAATAAATTAACTTCATAGGGTTGTGGTTCAACCACAACTAATACCTGAACCTACCCTAAACTCAACTATTTAGAAACATCTTGTGTCCTTCACTCTCAACCTCTTTAAAGTACGTTTCTCAGTTGAAATTTCTATTAAGAATTTTAGGTGTTGGATTTTTTTATCGGATGTGATGGTTTGTCACTTCCTGTTTACAAATGCCATATTTTGTTACAAAAATTCCAAAATTTCAACCACCTAAAACATCTCAAATGCCTTTCTTAGAATTTTGTAATTCCAATCTGTTTGCTTTTTCGGTGGAATTTCTCTCAAGTACTTAGGGGCAATTAGAATCTAGAAATTCCTCTTTGCTGGAAATTCAGAAATCTCTCATACAAGAATTCTTTGAATTCTAACAAAGAAACATGTACTAGATAAATCTATGAAGTAGTTAGAGATTATTTCCGTATAAATTTCTATGTATTTTAATTAGAACAAACTTGTGCTAAGTGAGATCTTAATCTTTAAACCTCACGGATTTAATCTAATGCCACTAATGCTAATGGCAGATCTTAATCTTTAAATCTCATGGATTATAATAAATTAACTTCATAGGGTTGTGGGTCAACCACAACTAATATTTGAACCTACCCCAAACTCAACTATTTAGAAATACCTTTTGTCCTTCACTCTCCACCTCTATAAAGTACGTTTCTCAGTTGAAATTTTTATGAAGAATTTTAGGTGTTGGACTTTTTTATCAAATGTGATGGTTTGTCCCTTCTTGTTTACAAATGCCATATTTTGTTTAAAAAATTCCAAAATTTCAACCACCTAAAACATCTCAAATGTCTTTCTTAGAATTTTGTAATTCCAATCTCTTTGTTTTTTTGGTGGAATTTCTCTCAAGTACATAGCGGCAATTAGAATCTAGAAATTCCGCTTTGCTGGAAATTCATAAATTCCTCATATAAGAATTCTATGAATTCTAACAAAAAAACATGCACTAAATAAATCTATCAAGTAGTTAGAGATTATTTCTGTATAAATTCCTATGTATTTTAATTAGAACAAACCTGTGCTAAGTGAGGGATTTTGGGTTCAGATGCTCATGTATGGAATTTGGTTGTGCACAAGGCAAGGTTGTTAAGAGTCCCACCTGAACTGAAAATCTTTTAGAAAGTGAAGTCCATCAATCTTCCAATTCAGATTTCCTTTTCATGAGAGGCGACGATCGTATGGCCCACCTTATCCACGGTCGCTATCATTTCCAGATTCTTTAGCCTAACTAACCACCACGTTGAAAGCTGCATGTGAACCTGCTTTTCTATGGCGTCTATCGCGGCATAAATTGAACGTGGGCTGCCCATAACCTTTAGTGCTACTTTATTGTTAGCTTAGTTAATACCTGTGTTCGCCATGCTTCATTTACTAGGAATCTGAATCCTCTGTAGGGGTGAGCGTTTAAGAAACCGAAGTTTCGAACCAAACCGAATCGAAATTTTTTATTTGGTTCGGTTATACGGTTAAATTGGTTATATTCGATTAAGATTTACGACAAATTTGGATAATATAGTTCGGTTCGATTTTCGATCTTTTTCACCAAATTAATTGAATTAACCGGATTTATTAATATACATATAAAAATTTGTATTTTAGATATATAAAATATATAAACTCTTAAGGCTGATAAACTGTTGAATACTTGACTTTAATATCTTTTTTATTTTGGATATTTAGAATTTGCTAGTTGTCTATACTTTGGATTTTTTTTATTATAGAAAGGTTCCCAACAAATTTGGGCCCCATAACAAAGCCCAACATATGGCCTTTCGACCGAATTGACAGAAATTTAACCGAAATATTTTCGGTTCGGTCGAATTCGGTTACAACTCAAAATTCGGTCGGTTCGGTTAAGAATTTCTTCGACCGAAATATTTCGGTTCGGTCAAAATTTCAACCAAACCGACCGAACCGACCGAATACTCACCCCTAATCCTCTGCCGTACTCGTGCTACACAGTCCATATTCTCCTTTTATCTGGTGGTGCTGTCAAAGGATCCGGCCCAAGGTTGTCCAAAAACCCTGCGCTAGACATATGCAATCAGAGGGCCCGCATGGGCTAAGTTAGGGTTCTAGAGCTAAAGAGAAGAGATTTGATCTTTATTTTTTTTTTAGATGATCATTTGCCATCCAATAGAAAACAATTTGGTGGCATTGGTAAATTTTATCTTCAACTCATTAACTTTTGGCCCTTGATAGAATGCATTGGATCCACTTCTCATCAATTAAATACCTAACAAACAAATGGATCCTATATAAAGAAACAAAAGAAGAGAAAAAAAATTATCTTATAATTTCCTCTAAAGTAAGTCCATTGGGTTTCAAACTCAACCTAAAGTGGGCCTGAACTGGCTCAGTCCATGAGCAATTAGATTTTAAAATGAACCTCACTGATTTATATGGGACCATGTCTCTGCAGTTTCTGGAGTTGGACACATCAGAGTTTGTGGGTTCTTCAAATTCAAGACGATTTTAGCAATCTAAAAGTTGGAAAAAATAAAAGCACATAAACAAAATTCTGTTGGACAATGCATGTTATTTATTTATGCTCATTCCTTGTTAAGGGGGTTCATACTCGGGCCAGTTAGGGTATAATTTGTTCAAGCCGGCCCCATTTTAAAAACACATTGCTTGTATCCAACCCAAACCAGACACATGCCATGTGTTCCTTTGCCCAACCAGCCCGAGTCCGCCTATTTAGTCCATTGAACGGGGCAATCTTAAATTGTATCACCTATTTGAGCTTCGTATCACTTGCTTTGGTCAGTAAGTATACAATGAGCATTAGTTATCCAGACCGATTTGAGCTCCGAGCTATCCTTCCGCATCCATTTTTCTCATGACCAAAATACCCTTATTGGAAATCCTCAAATTACCCATCCCTTTGCTTGCCGTCCACCTCTGCCCGCACCCGACTTCTCTCCTTCTCCTTTTCCTTGTCTCTCTTCCTCTCCCTGCTCGCCACCCAACCCCGCTCATGCCCCCCCCGCCCCCCTTTTCTCATTCTCCCTGTCTCTCTCCCTCTCCCCTTTCTCATTCTCCCTGTCTCTCTCCCTCTCCCTACTGTTCGGCCACTCCGGGCAGGGCGGCTAGCGGCGGTAGGGAGAGGAGGAGAGAGAAGGATATTTTGGGGACAATTGGGTGTGCGGAGATAAATTTTGAAAAGAAAAGGGATGTGGAAGGAGAGGCTTGACATGTGGCATTAGCGGCTCTCGGCCTTCCATTACTTAATTCAAGTCTGTCCAAAATATTAAATGGGCTCAAGGTTTAAGCCAGGTCCTGACCAAGCTTAAAACTAAGACCTAACCTAAGGCAGGTGGGGTCCATGCTGGCCCAACAAATGAGCACCCCGATTCCTCTGTTCGTCTTCTCTTTTAAAAAGATGATTGAAAAAAAATTTCATGCCCTCCTTCATTCACTCTTCGTAAAGATAATATAGTCATTGAGGATTTTTATGGGACAATTCCTTATAAGTGGCCGTTGCACGAAAATTTTTCTCCCAGCTCGGGAAGCACAAAAAAGACCCTTATTGGTTCTTTTCTTTCTTTTTTTTTTTTTTAACTTGAGAGGAGCAAGCTCACCATTTCTTTTTTTCCAACTCATCAATTGCCGTCTTCTTTGTTCAAAGCGGCGCAACAACCGGTATTCTCTTGGAAGTAGCAGACAGAGAACACCTCTTTTTCCCACCTTGTGTCTCCGATCTGCAACTGCGACCGATAGCAACGCCTCTCTCTGCTTTGTTGTCGATACCCAACTAAACCCGAGGTCCACTCCTCAAGTTTCCTGCAACGGAGATTCCTTTCTCTGTTTCGTCTTGCAAACATGCAAGAGTTCGGATCCTTCCGACTTGCAGCAAATCAGTGGCCCACTTCTGAATGAGATCCCAACAGAAACCAACTCTCTATGTGTTCGAGACTGCCACAACCCGAACTCCAATCCTCTTTCTTCTTCTCCCCAGTAAACCGAACCCAATATTCAATCTGAATCTGTTATGTGGGCCCTTTCGCGATTTGTAACACATAGCACAGATCCTCGATGATCCGGACCACATTCCAAATCTGACCCTTTTCCATCCGATTGCCTTTGAATTTGAATCTGAATCCTCCGCGGTTAATAGGGAAGACGGTAATAGAAGACTTGGACGAGGAAGTGATGGAACGTCGCTCCTCCCAAGTTAAATAAAAAAAGAACAGTCGACCACGGTTTGACAGATTCCATTCATACTGTCCGAAATAAGAGGGATTTTTTCGTATAATGGCCACCTATCAAAAAATTTCCCGTAAAATCCTCATTGTGATCAATCCTATGAAGTAACTTCCAATAAAATCTGTTCATTTTGATAGCCAATTTAAGGCGAGCCCAATATGCATAGTGGGCTCGCATAGAAGAGTTAAACACGGTCTGACAAATCCCGTTCGTGCTGTCCAAAATAGGAGGGACTTTTTTGTATAACAACCACCTATCAGAAATTTTCTCATAAAATCCTCATTGTGATCAATCGTATGAAGTAACGTCCAATAAAATCTGTTCATTTTGATAGCCAATTTAAGGCGAGCCCAATATGCATAGTGGGCTATCTTTTAAGAGCAGTAAGTCGAGGTGGCCTATTTTCTTCAGAAAGACCAAGCATTAGTTGCCAATCTTTTTTTCTCTAGAGGATTTTATTAGAAAAATCTTGAAATATAGTTATTTATCTCGAAAGGTCCTCGCAAATTTTATAGCATTAATGAGGTCCTCTCGCCAATTTTTTATATTTTTTTATACTTTTTCTGAAGGACGATAGCGTCCTAGCATCGCTCATCACACCCCACCTTCTTCTTCCTCCTCCTTTTCTTTTGTAGTGCCATGAAATGCATGGAGCCGCAAGGACTCCATTTTTATTTATTTCTTGGATTCTTCCTTTTTATTTATTTCAAACGATTGAGTTTCCTTTTTATTTATTAAAAGGACTCTTCCTTTTTTATTTATTTCAAACGATTGAGTTTCCAAAGAGAGTAGAAAGAGGGAGATGAAAATCCTCCAAAAATCCCACCTTTTCTTCTCAAATCGATAAGCCTTGTCACTTTTTCCACTGGATTCTACCTCAATACGACCGAATTCAGAGATGAGTCAGTTTCAAAGAGGAATTTGAGGGTCTGAGAAGGGTAAATAGCAAGTTCTGATTATTGGGTTTTGCTGGAAACAATAGCACTATAGCAGAGTCCATTTTCATCTGAGATTTTAAGTTGGGTTAGCCTATTGAGGGATTTCATATCTGGGTTTGATTGGAAATGGATGGAAATGCGCTCTTCACTTGGTATTGATGCATTTTGGTGGTTTTTAGGAGCAGCAATGTGAAATGGGTCGGTTTGGATTTTGATGTTTGAGTAGTTTATGGTGAATAGAAGGTATAGTCCATGCAAATGTTTTTCAATCCAATAAAGAAGAGGAGGCGGCTGTGGGTGTGCAGGGGAGGCAACGAGGGTGGTGCAACAGGTGGGTGTGTGCAGGTGGTGACGGGGGTGCAGGGTGAGTGCAGGTGGGGAGGAAAAGAAAAGGAGGAGGAAGAAGGGGAAGGAGAGAATGAAGATGGGTGTGACGAGCGACACTAGGGTTGCCCATGTGTCGCCGATGTTGACGCTATTGTCGCTTAAAAAAAGAATCAAAAAAATTAAAAATTGGCAAAAAGACCTTATTAGTGCTACAAAATTTGCGAGGACCTTTCGGTATAAATGACTATATTTCAGAATTTTTTCAGTAAAATCCACTTATCTCTAATAAGAGGGGTATTATATTGAAAGAGAAGTAAGAAGTACATAATAAGATAGAGGACTTTAACATAGACGTAACCAGAGACACAAAAAAAAAAAAAGCATAGACGTACAGTAACGAGAGACACACAAAACAGCCAAAACCAAAACTCCTCCTCCTGAGAAAACCACTCTGCCCAACAGCTCTAAAGTCGCTGTATCAAATTGGAGTAAACTTCTTTCTTGCATATTTGATTGTACTAGAATATATAAAATAGTTAAAAATAAAGACTAAAGGCGAATTTCCAAAAAAAAAAAAAAAACATCAAATAACATTTTTAGTGAAACATAATCAAAAGTTTTTGTCTTTTCGAGATTCACCTTCTATCGTCATTTTTAACGACCCCGTGTGTTTAAATTATATGTGGTAAATTCTTTGTGGTTTGGTGACTCTTTCCTTTTGTACAAAGAGATACGACTTTTGTACTAATTTTTATGATATGCACAAATAAGCTTTTCATATTGGGTGGGGTTAGAAATGAGTTACTATCAGGGAGGACTTTTTTATGCTCTAGGAGGACATTTTTGGTTCACTACCAGCTGCATTCCACAGGTGGACCACTCCTGTCTTGAACTGAGCTTCGGGTGCTCTGTTGACCAAGACCCAGATGGGCCTCGAGCCCATTGAATTGTCAGAAGTTTGGTATTCAGCTGGTGGGACCAAAAACAGAAAAAGGCCTGGCTAACTCAACCAACATCCAAGTCCCAACAAAATAACAATACCAATAATAATATAAGTCCAATATGAGTTTGATGGCTTGGATTGGTTCAACCCCAACATGGAACACAGAGAACCTGGATCCATGAAATGGGTTGAATGAGTCAACTCATTTTGTGTGTGAATCCAATAATGTTCAATGTCATGAATGAAAAGCTTGCACTACATATATGTGAGGTCATGACTCATGCACGTGATCTCAATGCAATTGAAGCAAGAATTGAGTAGATAGTACTGGTGTTTTTGAGTTGGGTGTTGAATGAGTAGCCCCTCCCTCTATTTCTGACAAAAATCCCCCCTAGTAATGGGTAATGAACTGGACTAGGACTGGGACATGTTTCAACCCAGACCTGACCCATTTATAACCAGAGAAGCAAATGGCATCTCACTAGGTATTTAATGAAAATGGTGCCCTTCGGTCCTCACGGGGAGTGTCACTGTTGCAGTTCAGTCAGTATTCGAATTATGTGATTTCCATTTTTATGGGGATCATTTTTGTTGCTTCATTACAAACAGCCCATGGGCAAATGCAACGACCATGTGTTGAGGAAAAATACTTGCGAAGAATGTTCAATCGGAAAAATAAATAATTAAGAAATTAAAATGAGGCTGCACGTACCACTTAAGATGTTTTCTTAAAGACACCCCAAAATTGCTCTTAAGAGGCAGAACATGAAATTGCCTGAGATCACAAAATACAAGGAAAATAAGGCTTTATTTTGTAGAAGAATAAAACTCTATAATCTCTATTTTTTTGTAAGTGCATTTCAGAGTGATTATTTTTTAACTTGAAAATGAGCTTAATTTATAGTGTTGGAACCAACTTTTTGAAAACGAGTAGAATAACTCATGAATGGCCCAAAAGACACATTTAATTCAAATGGCACAAAATACTTTAAAATAAAAAGAAATATATAAAGAGTTTGGGTATTTTGAAAAGGCACACTCAATTGCCTCTTGAGATTTTAAAAATCAAGTTATTTTTAGAAAATATCCAATAATTTACACTATTTTTCAAAAATACATTTTAAACAATAATAATAATAATAATAATAATAATAACAACAACAACAACAACAAATACTATAAATATGCATACTCACAAGTGGTGGACCTTGAACCTAGAGCATGATGATGATTTACTTGATACAAGTGGTTATCAAATGCACATGCATGCTTAAGTGTGTCATATTTAAATTATTTACGAGCACATTCATCATGATGTTATAATTCGTCGAGAGTGAAACGCAAACCTCAATGCTAAACGAATAGAAATATTGTGAAATACAACTAACAAAATAAATTATGACTCTTTATCAAAAGAATGCAGAATAACATGTTATTGACATTTACTCATCATTGCACATTTCTTCTTACAAAGGTATAATACATCGTCTTTACAGTGTCAGGGAAATTTCTATCAATGCACACAAACTGAAAAGGGTGGAAGAAGTTGATGAAAGCATAAGGGAAGCTCCATTAACAAAAGAAGGGTTCAACTTTTGAAAAGAAGGGGAAGAAGAACAAAGAAGATGAGCCTTGCCACATTTTTTAATCTTAAATTTTTTAGCTAGCCATTCAAAGCAAAACCTTGAGGCATCAATAGATGAGGCATAAATACTTTTCAATACTCCCCCTCGGGTGGAGCCTACTTCTCAATACTCCCCCTCAACTGGAACCCGATTAGCGCACTTTTAGTAGCACACATTTTTTTTCCGCGTCGAGTCGTTCATCCTTGTATTCGAACTCGCAACCGTTTGACTCTGTACCATTTTAAATTTCTTTAACTAGCCCTTCTACCAAAACCTCAAGGCATTAGTAGAGGCAGTAGCATAAATACTTCTCAATACTCTCCCTCGAGTGGAGAGGCGTGGAGCCCACTCCTCAATACTTTAGGCATCATATAATCTCTTAGGGGTTTTACCTCTGAAAAGAAGGGAAAGAAGAACAAAGAAGATGAGCCTTGCCACTTTCTTTAGGCATCATACAGTCTGTTAATTGGAAAAATCTGGCCAAACATGATATCTATCACTGTAGCATATATCTGTTAAGTTTAAATTGTATCACTAAAAATTAAGATTCAATGACACTCACTTGGAGTTGTAAAATCCCTAATATGTAGATGAGCCCTCATGAAACCAGAAAAGTGCACTAGGGGTAAGTGTTTGTTACTGACATATCCAAACTCAAACAGTATACATCACACAAACTGCAAATCAATAAAAATTACAATATGATAATTGACTCGCACTTATATCGCGGATTAAATGATACATAGTGTCCATAATTATAGATACAGTGAGAAAAAAAATTGCCTGCCTGGTTAGTTGGGAATCCTGTTTCTCACCTTAGGATTAGGGCTTGAATTCTAGGTACTGCAAGAATGGGTGTTATATCTCTATGGACGGGGTTTCTTATTACAAGAGCGGATATTATCTCTAAGGATGGGGCATTTAATGGGTCACAAACCTCTTGGCTAGGTAAGGACATCCAAAAAAAAAATTTACTTGCAGATATGGTCCAAACACAATCTGCAATAGAGCAATACAAACTAATATTTTTGTTTTTCAACTATAAATGAAACCATGCCAATATGATCGATAGCTTGAATTGAAATTGTACAACTTGAGAACCCAAAAAAAAAAAAAAAATAACATTGTACAAATTGGAAAAAGGCTTAAATTCAGCTTTAGCTTAACAATTTGAGCGCAAGAGTAGCTTGAGGAAAGTGAATCTTAGCCTTCTTTGACAGCCTTACACCACCAAACACTGGATCTTTTTGAAAGAAATAAAAAGGAGCTCATAATGGTCAGTTCTCCAAACTGGCATGATCCCACCGGACACATGACAACCAAGGCAGCCGGAACAATGGAACATTAGAATATGTAAATTATGCCAATTAAATGATTATAGCCTTTATTTTTAATCCCTCGAACTTTAATGACCATAAACTCATTACGATAGAATATCAATTCAAGAGTGGTCTATCTGTATCATCTATGTGTGTGGAGGAGGGGTTGGATTTATCAAAGTTGGAAACCGATAATTTTTATTTTTTATTTTTGCTATCGGAGGGTTCGCAACCTTTTGGATTGGACTAATCCCAAGCCGAGTAAACTCTCTTGTTGCCCCAGTGTGGTAGTGTAGTTTCGAATCTATAATCTCGAGGTGCAAACCGTGATCCTAGGCCAACTGAGCTGCCTCTTAGACTTAAGTTGGAAACCAATATAAAACCCGAAAGAGAGGCTGCAAAAAATGCAAGTTACCTAGATAATTGCTTAGTAATTACAGAGTACCCAATAATGTGGGAGAGACCCCCAACGAGTTCTTTTTGGCTGGGGGCCCAATTAGTGAAAGAGGCTGTCATTCAGTAGCTCTTTTTTTAGGTGGCCCAATGAGATCTTAACAGAAGGATGCTGTTGGGAGTTGGGCCATATGAGGTTGATTGGCATGTGAGTTCTTGCTGGCCTTTACAATGTTTCTCGCATGCCTGTTAAAAAGAAAGAAAGAAAGTAACATCACTCACTCATCCAACAGCCCAGAGGTGGCTGTGGGTCACCTCCTTTTGGGGGACATCAGCCCCATCATTTGTCCATCAACTTTGGGAAATGAACACAGCACTTTTGTATGAGTAATAATCCATAAAGCTATCACTGGACATATTGTTTTCTCTAAACATGTATCCCATATTCCCATGATATTCACGTACTGTTGTTTTCTCATTAGATGTTTATATATCCTAGTATGATAGCCTAAAAATTTGTCAATCCTCTGTTTTTTTTTTCTTTTTTCTAAAGTTGTCAATCCACTGTTAGTTTAGTTAAGTGATATTGCATCTTCCTTTCCACAAAAACAACAAAGTTCAATCCCGTGTTACCTAATGGCTTTGAAACTTGTGTAGTGTGTTTGACTGTGAGCGTGAGTATTTATCATAGCAAAAAGAAAAAGAAAAAGAAAAAAATACAAATTTTTACGATGGTTTGCTGTTTGGGCCTTCGAGCATAGCCCGTCTTGGGTCTTGCATCACAGTATTTGAAGGCCCACTTGATAAAAGGACAAGAGGGGGCTCTGTGGTCAAGAGGAAAACCTTGCTTGATTCAGCCTGTTAATATCCTCTTTAGTTTTATTAATGTATTGATATAGAAAAAAAACTATAATTTATCTGGTCTCAAAAGTTAATTGGAGATTGCATTACTAGGTTAGGAAAAATAAAGTCTGACCCAAACTGCATGTTAGCAAATCTTAATTAATTGGAGTTTATATATTGAAATGATATAATTAGTGAAAAATCTGGGCCCAGATTTGACTCGTGAGTATGACTAGGCCTTCATTTAATCTCCTAACAAACAATAAGGTAGCTGGGATGGCCTTTTCTGTAGCTTTGACAACACAGACCATTAATTTCTGGGCCAGAAAATATCCACTCTCCAAAGGACAGAATGTTGGGCCCAGCCCAAATCCATTTGTAAACTATCAGTACTTGTCTTGGGTTGATGCAGAACAGTAGTTGACATTAAGCCCGAATAGGCCCAGACTTATCTTGTTTAGTTATTGGGCATGGAATAAGGGCTTCATTACCATATGATTGATCTAAAAACTCAGTCCAAATTCTTTAACAGCTAGTAGTAGGGTGCAACTCAGGCAGAATTGGATGGGGTTTCATTTCATCCAAGCCCAACCTTAATTCTTGATCTTGAACCAACATTTTAGAGGAGTCAACCAAAGTTTAACTATAACCAGTCTCAATTGAGGTAATCCTGGCCAATGATGGTCGGGGTCGAGTCAGATTAGGTTAAGCAGGGCCACGTTTAGTTCGATTGAAGAATTTGGAAACCAACCCAACATAAAGTTTTTCAGGTTGGATCCATCGGTTAGGTCGGGTTTGATCCAATTCAGTCAATTGAGGCTCGACTATAATCCATGGATTGTAAGATATTTGGCATCAGTCACTTGTGCCTCAGGCCTAATTTCCTAATTAATACAACTAAAAACAAGTATATTTCTTTATAAAGTCAATAGAAGTGTCGTCTGAACTGTAATTTTAATCTACTGTTCTCGTAGAAGTCATTATTTAAGCTAAGTCATTGAGTTGACAATGTGGTTCAACTTGATTTCAACTAAAACTTATCAATACAGAATGAGGGGTGGCCCAGTTGGTTGGGTTACTTGGCATCAGGCTTCTTTTCCATGGGGCTTTTCTTCCCTGGGGCATAGCCGGGAATAAAAAACTAAAGGCCTATTTGGTTGCATGCATCTGGCCTCCCAATGTTGTCCCCAGAGTGGAATTCAAAGATGCTTAAGAGCATTTTTTGTTGCATGCATTTCTTACAAGAATTCCCTTTGTTTGGAAAATCTTGATAAATGATAATAATGCAAGGGTTGTCTTTGGAAATTCTGAATTTCCTATTTGATTAAGTTTAGATGGTGAGAATTTATTAAGATGGACAAGTGAAAAATCACTTTTGGCGAGCTGAATTCTGGAATTCAAAATGCTCTTTTGCCAGTAGCATTTTGGGATCCTACTTCTTGGTGGATAACATTTGGAATTTTCCAAATTCTCCAAACATATCCCCAAATGCTTCCAACCATATAGTTCCAAAGCCTTTTCATCATCCAAAATGCTGTAGTTTTGAGAATTCAAACATGCTAAAAGTGACTTTCAAGTAGGTAGTATTCAGAGTTCCAACAATCAAATACATCATTTGGAATTCCAAGGGGGGTCATGCTATGACACCAATATTTAAAAGTACTTATGATGCCTCTACTAACGACTTAAAGGTTTTTGTAAGAATGATTTGCTAATAAAACTTAATATGGTATCAAAGTCAACTAATAAAAGTTCTAATGCCATAAGGAACATCTCAATATTGAAAAAATTCGTGCCGAATTCCAACTGAGGAGGAATATTGAAGAGTATTTATGCTGCATTTACTAACGCCTTGAGATTTTGGCAGAAATGGTTAGCTAAGAAACTTAATAACCAATATCAATAATTCCCAAATATATACAATTATTATATGAAATGCTTGCATCCAAATATGTCTTAAACTTATATATAGACTAAATTACCCGACCTACTCATCCCGTTTGTAAATGGGTTGAGTTGATTTGGGCTGGGTTTCTAGTCAAGCCAGAAAATTGAAAACCTGTACTCCAAATTCACTATTGTTTGCATTGGTGCAAGTTTATTTCTCTTAATTAAGTTGAGATAAAAACCAATTCTTTGCTTATAGAAAATGGTTATCCATTAAGTGGGACAAATAATATTTAAGAAACAAAAAGACTAAGTTACTAATATTATAAGAGTAAACTAACAAAATTGAATAGTAAAAGAATATTAATTTTCTTCCTTGATCTCTCTCCACTTTCCAGATATTGTCATGGAGGAACCTCTTTCTGCTTTTTAGCTGCTGTATGACTCCTTTCCTTTAAAGGATGTTAATCACTTCTAATAAGTGTCCTTTCCAGACATCTCAGTGAATTCTAAATTTCCAACTTTAGGGGGACATGAGTTAGGTTTTACATCATACCAGGATGGAAAACTAACCACCCAGGAAGTTGGGGAAATTTGGTGGTAATTTTACAGGTGGGCCCCACTAGCACCCAACTGTTGGGTTTGTGGTGGGGCCATCTCCCTTGTCTATATGCTATCCAGTAAAGTTTAAGACAGGCAAACTTTTTAAGTGGGGTTTGTTAGTGCCTTTGGATGTTTCCTTTCATTGAAGAAAGCTAAGAAGATCTTCAATGAAAGATAAGAAAACACACAGGAAGTCACTTTCTACTGTTGTTGGCTTCTAATGCTTGGTGTCTTCCATTGAACTCCGCCTTTTAAGTGATACTTGCATCGAATCTGACTTCTGCACTTCAATCGTCTCTGATTATTTTTGCATTATCTTTTGCACTTGATATTGATTACCAGATAATGAAGGATTAGGGGTGAGAACTTTGTCACAGGCCACCAATCAACTAGATCTTATCATCATAATCATTTGATTTTGCCTGTTGAGTTTTGAGCAGTGTCCTTACTCATTTGAACTGCTCCTTGGATGGTCAAGATTGCTTGTTCCTTTTATTTTCAGGTCACCCAATAAAATGTTGATCATGTCAATAAATCTCATTATAGATAAGAGGATCGGATAACGATTGATTAATTCAACCCCATCATGATGATCTTAGACTTTGATGTAGGTTATCAATGTTTACTCTACTGGCCTCAAAGGAAAATTTGGCTACAGTCGGCTGGACTTTCTAACTCGCAAACTTCTCTATTGTTCACTTTGATGGATGCCAATGACAGGAGAAGAGAGTGACTGAAGGGTGTCACCATGTACTCGGGTTCATACGGACTTTGTGTAATCTGATTAGACAGACGATTGTATCTATCTATTTAAAGGCCTCAAAGTTCATACGGTTGTATCCATCTATTTACTCGGGTGTCACCATGCTCTTTGTAAAATGCCCAAGATGATCGAAAAAATAAAAGTGGATATCTGTCGAAAATGATTATTAAACAATATCTCCTTTAATGAAAAATGAGTTAAGGGGAGATTGAAAGGCACGGCTGGAGGTGAGGCCCCCAGAAAGATTTGCAAATTTCCTACCTCAGAAGTCAGACCGAATTTTGCTCCAGGAAGAAATCATCCGGATCCAACTCATCAGACTGTATAGTACATTTGACTAGAAATGAAAAGAAGAGCATGTGTAATAGAATTGTCTATATACATGTATGCTCATTGTAACATGTTTTCAGCCCAGTCTATGTCGTCAGTGCAGGGTGGCTTCCATTCAATTTGATGGGGCCACCACTTTCAGTGGTAGCCAGAGAGCATTGCTATTGTAGTCCTTCCGGGAAAGCAACAACTGCGTTTGACTCTGTAGAAATGATGTTGATATCTTATCGTTTCTTCTTCTTCTTCCTCTTCTTCTTCTTTTTGTAAATGGTTGAAATCTTATCCTGTGCCCATTTGTATTTATACAATGGCCGGCCAAAATAAATGTAGTCATTGATGTTGAAGTTTGAAAGTCATATAATAGTGGCGGTGGCCGTGGTGGTGGTGGTGGTAATAATAATAATGAGAACGAAGATGACAATAATAATACGATTTTTGTACTTTTATGGTTCTTTTACTTTCATGTAATTGAATTTTTAAGAATTTCAAAATGCATACTTTTTTAAAAGTGTTTAAAAATGAAGAAACAAAGATGCTAATCCCAGATCGGTTGTGTTGCTTTACTCGTATTGTTATATTGCATTTCAAGAATGGCAAACCAGATCAATTTACCCCATGTGAATGGTTTGTTCTTGTGGATGATTGTCCAAGGCATCCCAACTCCCTTAAATGAGGAATTTAAAGGAGTCTTGCTTGTCTTAGAACTATACTCAGCCTAGAATCCCACCTCACTTGATTACTGATTAGACGGAATAAAAATGCCACATGAGTTAAATGTCGACCCATAGGAATCGAGTCCGAATCTGTTTAATTCAATCCATAATCGCCAACTATGTAAAATTTTATGCCAGCTAATACACCATTTCAATTCCTTTCTTGGAATGAAAAAATCAAGAAGGATATTTTACAAAGTTGACAATTGTGGATTGGATGAAACGGTATTTCAAACTCATAGCAATCTAACTCAACAATGGATGCTTTATTGGGACATAAACCTTGGCCCAAGCCAACTTCTTAATTTGACATGGGTCCATTGCCTGCGGTCTATATGATTTCTTACAAAATAATCATCAATTAATGTCTCCTTTAACATAAAAATGAATCAAAAGGGGAAGAGAAATGAATATCCAGACATCATCATAGTAAATCAAATCCTAGCAAAGTCAAAGTTGCATGTAGTCTTTGCCTTAGATCCTTCACCCCTAATTTTTTTAATAATAATTTTAGTTGAAGCCCATTTGACCATGAGTTTCTATGCATTGAATTCCATGCAAACAAACTCGAAAACACATATTCATGTTTCTAACCATTTAATATGTCACCACAAATAAGATGAAGCTAAATTACTATATAATTCCATGCAGCATTGACTTAAACCTAAATTACTATTAGGGACTCAAACTTGAAGCAAGACTTGGACTCAAATTTAAAAGAAATCTAAATATTAGATTTCTATATTTGAATTCCTTTTTTTCAATTCAAATCCTTGAGGGATTTACTGAAAAAATCACTTTAGATGTCTGATGCACCAAAAAGACCCTTCTAGTTTTTCAATAATAGTAAAGGCCCGGCCTTTTGCCAAATTTCACTTTCGTTTGATTGACAATTTCGTTACTCATCACTTCTTTTTCCTCAACTAGAATGAGCGTCCATGCAGTCGCTCAAATACAAGAGAAAAAACTGCAGGAGGGCCTTTTCTTAATAAGAACTATGAGTGTCCTTTTTTTTTCTGTGATTGTTTTTCTCTAAATCCTTCTGGTATTTCATAACTGTTTTCATACCTGCACTAACATTTGTACTGTATGAAGAAAAAATAGTATTTGTAACAGCAAAAGATTTGGCAAATCATTGTTCCTATTTGTTGAAAGGATCCAGATCCCCTGTTTGGACCACATGGGGGAAAGATGTCAAATCAATGACATCTCATGTCTTCCACATAATTTTTTTTCTTTCCCATATGGCACCCCCTGATTGGTCCAAACAGGGGATCCATTTCCTGAAGAAAGCGTGTGAGTTTTGTACTTTGCAGGCTTGACATTTAAGACCGTTCTTTCCCTTTCAAAGTTTCAAAATGTATTCAATAATCAATAGCATTTGTATGGTGCTCTTTGTTGGTAGTCTCAGGCAGAAGTAGAGGTGAAAACTTGGGCGCGCGAGCGGCCCAAGCTCAGCACGGGCTCGTCACGGAAAAACCGTGCGTGGGCTCATTGACTTGGTCAATGATGTGATTTTTATCAATCATAAAATACCGCAAGTGTACGGGTGTCTAGATGAGATAGTGGCAAGAATAGATCGAACCCACATAGAGCTAATTAAAGAAACTTTTAAATTAATAAAACTAATTAACTAACAATTAAGAAAAGTTTTGAGTTTTTAGATATAAAAATAAGCAACTAATTTAGAAATTCGAAATCTACCAATTAATGAAGGTGATTAGAGCATAAGAATCCAATAAGCATCCACCAATTATTTATTAAGTAACCCTAACTTGTTTCAATTTTTACTTCAAATCAAAGACAAATCAATGTTTTTAATTTGAAAATTTTAACTTTTAAAATTCCTTTTTAATCATAAAAAAATTAAAAACTCAAGACTTCCTTCATCTCATAAAAAAATAAAAATAATTTAAGCACCACCCATCAAAAGTAAGCATAAACCATCAAAAGATCTAAATCCTAAGCATGGCCTATCAAACCTAAGCATGAGTAGTCAAAAACTAATTTTTATTTTTAGAAATAAAAATAAAGATTTGCCTAGGGCACAAAGACAAGCCTATTAATCATTAAGCACATAATCATGGAACACAAATTAGAATTACTAAACAAATAAAAAGATAATTACTTACCTTCATCCATAACTCTAATCAAGAAAATTAGCCCGCCATTGCAAAGAATGCTTCTTAATTTATCATTAAAAATTGCATCTTTACAATTTCTCCTTCACAAATTTTCTCCTTCAAAATAAATCCTTGGACATGGTTCAAGGCTATCAAAAATAAAAATAAACTAATGGAAAGGAAGAGAGAAAGAAAGGAATAAAAGAGAGGGCTGTTCTGAGATGCTTGGTGGAGAATGACTTTATAGATGTTGATGCCTCATTTTTAGCAAAGAATCTCCTCTCATTTAGGACTTGTTTTCTTATTGGTAAAGATTTCTTTCTTAGGACTCAAGTTAGGCTTCACACTTGGAAATAATTTGAATTGAAGAGGATTTGTTACTAAAGTGTGGTCTCTTGGACTCCAAGTCTTGCCAAATTGAACTCCTCAAACATCTCTCAAGTTGCCAATTTTAAAAACTTTTTGTAATTCCCGCATAGAATTATAACAGTCAACTTTCAGAGGTCATATCTCCCTCGATATAGCTCCAATTTATGAAATCTTGGGCTCCATGGATATCTATTTGAAAATAGCTTTCCAACGGTATGTAGATTACACTAATCCTACACTCAGGTTGAAAGTTATAACCATTTCAATTTGCTGCCTCTGAAAAATCCAAGAATAATTGTGCAATTAAGAGAACTTCTATTTTTGGCATGCAATGGGGTGTGTAGGACCCATGTTGGACGTTCAAGATATGTTTGGACTCTTTATTTGCTTTCTTATTTGAGTATCTCCCAAATTTGACATGCTTCCTCACTTGGAACTTTGACTAGTCAACTCTCTTTATAAAGTTTTCAATTTTCTCTTTCTTTCATGAAGGGCGTCCCGCCTTTGATCTCTCTTCAAGTTTCACCAGTGCAGCTCTCACTCTTGATTTCTCCTACATAAATAAAATTAAATATTATCAATAATAATCACGTGTGAAGAATCTAGATTGACTATGCATGGGACCCTACATGCCTACCTAATACACTAAAAATATCTAACTTTCCAAAAATAACACAGTGTCAAAATTAGCATGTTTGCATTAGTGAAGCTAAAAAAAATAACTTTTTTGGGTGATGAATGAGATGAAAATCCCTAATTTCATAAAAGTCATGCAATGTAATGAATTTTGACCAAATTTGACCAAGATTCCAACTTTGATGCTCAAATGCATGAAATCATGAAATTAAGTGTAATTCTATGCAATTAACCTAATCAAATCCACAAATGCATATAAAATGATGAATGAAAGCTACAATTTTGTGGATTTGTCAGTCAACGAGCTGGCCCAGGCCTACACTGGGCCAGGGCTGCCAGGCCGGAGGCACAGCCCGGCATGGCATGGTTAAAATCCCTGTCATTTTGGTCCAGTGCCCAAAGCCCGCGGGAGGCCCGGCCCGGCCCGAGGCACGACCACGGCACGGCCCGGCCAGGCCCGTGGAAGGCCCCCAAATGGCTAGTTTTTTGAAAAACCCACCCCCCCTCTAAAAAAAAAGGTAAAATGTGGTTTTGTTTTACCTTTTTAACCCCCCAATGGCTATAAGTGGTCAAATTGGGGGGGGGGGTATTTTATGTCATTTTATTACTTAAGAATTCTATAAATAGCCCTCATTCCTCTCATTTCTCTACACTCATCTACTCTCTCATTTCTCACACTCCCTCTAAAGTTCTAAGGCTCTAAGCTATCTTAAGTCTCAGTCTAAAGTCTAAGCTCTCTACACAGTTTTTTAAGAAGTAAAAGGTGAGAGTGACTTCTCTAAAGTGGAGGATTCAACTAAGAAGGACTTCTCCATTAGCTCTCCCTCTCTCATAAAAGTATTTATTATCTTTAATTTTAAGTTTTATTTAGTAATAATATACATAGTAATATTATATATTATGCCTTATCTTCTCCCATTTCTTATATAAATTATTACAAAAAACACATTATATATAATTATTTATTAATTTTTTTATCTTTTATTTAGAAAAATGGCTAGACCTTCACAAGCTTTCAACCTTGACTTCTCTCTAAATGAGGAAGATCCTGGATTTATTCATTTAAATCAAAGTCATGGCATATGAAGTAGATAGTAATAGTCCCCAAGATCCTGCATTTTCGGTTTCTAAAACTAAAAAGGAGAGAAAATCAAGATTGACTTCTCCTGTATGGTCTTATTTTGTTGAAGTTACTGTCCTAAGTCCCACGGGAGGAACAGAGGAAAAGGCACAATGTAAAATTTGTAAAGATCTCATCAGTGGTAAATCATCAAGCGGCACTGGCCACCTTAATAGACATATGAAAAAGTGTCTGCGCAAACTCATGAATACCGCTAACGATGGGAAAAGAGGTGGGATGATTCAAACACAACTTTCTCAAATAGATTCATCTGGTGGTTTAAGAGTTTTCAACTATGACCCTACTAATGTTAGATATCAATTTATTAAGTTTATCATAGTTCGCCAATTACCATTTATACTTGCCGAAAAACGATCATTTGAATGATTTTTGAGATTTGCCTTTGTTCCTTCATAGCAGAAAATATCTAGAGTTACTGCTAGAAATGATGTAATAAAAACTTTTTTGAAAGAAAAAGAGAATTTAAAACAGGTTTTTGAAAATCTACCTGCAAAAGTGGCTTTAACTTTAGATTTATGGACTTCTAAACAAAATTTGGTGTACATTGCAATCACAACACATTATATTGATAGTGATTGAGTGATGCAAAAAAAGAATGATGTCGTTTTCTTTATTAGAGTTCCCACACATTGGTCCAAAATAGGGTCCACCATCCTTGAAAAACATAGAGAATTTAAAATTGAAAATAAAATTATTTCTATAACTTTAGATAATGCAAGCACTAACAATGTCACAGCAAATTTACTAAAACCTGCGATTCAACTTGATTTAAATGGAGATCTATTTCACAATAGATGTGCATGCCACATCATAAATCTTATCGTACAAGTGGGGGTAAAAATCTATTAGAGATGATTTAGAAATCATTAAATGGGTTGTAGGATATATTTTTTCTTCTCCCTCGCAAAGACAATGGTGAAGGGATATATGTGTAAATTTGGGTCTAAGACAAAAAAAACAAAAACAAAAAAATCACAAGATGTAAATTAAGCATAGATGGAATTTTACCTATAAAATGTTAAAAGAATCACGTGTCTATAAAATGACACTAAATCAATATTGTCAACTTTATTTGGAGCATGAAAGCATTTTTATAAGTAATGATAGATGGACCCTTCTTGAGACAATAAGAGATTTTTTTAGAAGTTTTTCATGATGCAACATTGTTTTTTTCCGGGGTATATTATCCCACTAGAGCTTTGCCTTGGGCCGGGCCGGGCTGACTCCAAAGAGTCGGGCCCGGCCCACACATTAATCATGGGCTGTGCCGGCCAGGCCCGGGCACGATTGGGCTCGGTCTTCAGTGGGCCAGCAAGGCTCAGATTTTCGTGCCTAGGAAGAAGTCCTCCATCCTAGAACTAAACATATAAAAGCAAATAAAATACATGAGATTTGCTATCCAAACTTGCATTCCCTGACCTTGTTATTCAATTCTCAATTGTCACTGCCTCTCCTGCAAGCTAAGGAGAAAAAAAAGAAAGAAAAGATTTCTCCACCTCTTAGGTGCGTCTATGAATGTTTTTGTTTTTTTTTTTGCTATCGGATGGCTCCCAACTCTTTGGGAATGACTAATCCCTCCGGGCCCAGAAAGAAGACGGGTAAACTCTCTTGTAGTCCCGGTGTGGTAGTGCAGTTTCGAACCTACAACCTCTGAGTGCAAACCGTAATCCTAAGCCAACTGAGCTACCCCTTGGGGTTGTCTATAAATGATTGTCATAAAATGATTCCTCTTTCACTTTTGAAAAGAATATTGAAAAACAATGTTACACTGAAGCTGAACTATGTAATATCATTTCCCTAGAAAAATCATGTTCATTTTTTTATGGTACATGGTTGGCAGAAACATACCTAAAGAGTGTATTTGATAGTTGGAGTTTGGAGAACTCCTATCCAAAGAATTTCAACCACCCACTATACTATACTGTACCATTGAGATAATGTAGCAAAAAAAAAAAAAAATGATGCTCCTATATGGGCCTTTGAATGGCCAAAAAAAAAGAGAGGAGGCAAGTCTTGACAGAAAGGGGGAAGAAAAAAAAAGGGATACGAGTCCAAGTTTTGAACCTGTTTTCAGATATGGATATTTATATGGATAAAAAGGATAGCTCAGTTGGCTTAAGACACGTTTTACATCTGGAGGTTGTAAATTCGAAACTACACTACTATACTGGGACTACAGAAGAGTTTTACCCAGCTTTTTTTTTAACATGAAGATATTAGTCTAGCCCAAAGGGTTGAAACCCTCATCCGATAGCAAAAAATGAAAATTAGCCAAATGCCATGTGTAGTTATATATTTATCTTAATTTAAAGTTGTTAACATATTGTTACATACACTAAATGCAGCTTTAAATGTACAGTTTTTGGCCAGTATGTGTAATTTTAGTTAATGTCTAAGGGTAATTTAGTCCATAGCTTTTGCAAAACCAAAAAGCGCGGGTTCTATTCAACCTGTAGTACCATAAGTTGGACCCACTGATGACTTTTTTGTCACAAGGTGGCCCTCTAAAAAGAAAGATTCCTACCTCTGCCCTTGATGGACAGTTGTCAGGCAAATAGGTGGCCCCTAGGTAGCCTTCTCAAGTGCAGACAGGATGGAGCTCAAGCTTTGCAATCCCACGTTTCAATTTAAATGAATGGAGATTTACCTTGATGGGGAGGAAAATTTGATTTTATCTCTTTTTATTTAGATAATTAAAAAATATGAGAAAGAAAAGTGAAAAATTAGAATTTTATTTATTTTTGAGATAGAGAGAAAATTATTAATTTATTCTTATTTTGTGAAAAAACAAAAATGATAGTTTAGTAAAATGACAAAGATTCTCCTATTTTCCTCATACTTTCCCCCTATTTTTTAAAGACAAATTTTAAGGTGGGCCCACACAAATTTTACCCCCACTTTCCCTCCCTCCCTCCCTCCCTCCCAAACACCCTCAAAATTCTACTTTCCCTCCATTTTTTTTCCTTTTTTTTTCCTTCCCCTCATTTTACCCCCTTCCCAAACAGAGGGTTAAAGAATATGATATAAGGACCATAGTGATTAAGGATCTTGATTAGTTAATGTGGGCTCTAATCATGTAAAGGACTCCAAACTATGCCCTGATCAGGAGAGGATGCCGACGATGCAGTTAAAAATGATACTGAGGACCTACTACGGAGGACTTCAAATTAGAGTACTCCTCCGGATTACTGTAATACACGTAATCATTTGAAGTATTCAAATTCAGCACCACATGGATATCCTCTGGCTCGCACTCCATGGAGAAGAACCAAACCAAACGGCTGAAATGTTTAATAAACAAGAAGAAAATCAAGTCCAACATCTGGACATTCTTTCACAATCTTGTGGGTCCTTCCGGGCCTCCAAAGTAATCCACAATTAAAATAGTGAAACTTCACAATAGGGCTCCTTGTATGTACCTGAAGTAATTAATCTCGACTTTTTTGTAGACCCTAGTTTCTCAGCAATTGGATTGACAGTTTAATAAAAAAATGTGATACTGAATGACTAAGATTGTGTTAATTATATTTTTTTAAATAGTCAATTCAGCAAGGGAATAAATATGAATTGGCATAAAACTTTAAGATTCCCGAATTACATGGAGGATATTTATTTTGAATGGTTTCAACTATCATCAGTAACCCACTCTGTAGTTTCTCTCATTTACTAGGATTTATCTAGGTTAAAGCCTTGCTGAATCCGCATTATTTGGATAGATTGAAATAATGGGGTGTTGATCATACCATTAGATCCATATCATGCAAAATAAGTGATTGGATTGATTAGTTCTAGCCTAACTTTACATTGTTTCCCTCATCAAGTAAACTCTAAATTTGCATCATCAAGTGATCATTGGAAACCCCAATTATCCAACCATTGATCATCCTTTTATTTGCAGTGACTGGAAGTGGCACCCTCAATGGAAGCATTTTCTATCCAACCATTGTAAAAGAAAGATTCCTGGGCCTGCCCTTGATGGACAGTTGTCTAACAAAGAAGGGACTCTCTGTTTACAAAGGACTGATAACTAGCCTTTTCAAGTGAAAGATGGAAAGCAACACGTGTTTTGCAATAGGACCTAGAATAGATTGAAAGAAGCTCATGTTTCCACTCAATGATTGGAAAGTTGATGGTCATGATGGAAGGCTTGATCATGATTAAAAGCCTTGATTAGTTAAAGTAGGCTCTAATAGTGCAATGGCTCTCAAAATCAAGACCTAATCAGCTGGACGCTTGTATCTAATTGAATGGTTTAATTCATATAACCCCAAGGGGTAATGTAGATGGCTAGGACCATGGTTCAGGAAATGGATATTGGGGTTTCAAACCCAAATTCTTTTTCTAGGGCCATTTGCTTAGAAAAAAAGCCCAATACATTTTTTGATTCACGTGCACTTGGAAATAGTAGATTCTTGAAGAGATTGGACACCATCATCAGTAAGATAAAAAGAAGAAAAGAAAAGAATGTTTTAACTAACTGATGCTTAGGAGCCACTGCGGAGGACTTAGATGCTGTTTGTGCCACTTTGTTGTTCGTAAAAAAGGTCGCTCGACGAGGCACCGAAAATCCTAGCTACTTCTACCTTTGTTCGGTGCAGTGACAAACAAAAGAGGATTCCATCATTTTATATGCATTTTTGCCGTTGGAGCAATTTGAGATTCTTATCTCCTACGTCGGAAACACAAGCCACGGAGGCTTTCCATAAACACCCTCCAAGATTAGTTATATTATTTAGATCTTTTAATTTATAATTTTTATATAATATTATCTCTTAAACTGAATTTTTACGGGCTAACGACAAGAAACTGTAGGATCCAATTGTAGGGACTTGAATATTTGTCATATAAAAATAAAAAAAACTTTAAATCGACAAACATGTTCTTACGGAGAATTGATTTCCACGGAGAAACATATGTCAGTTCCATTACAATGTTCCCTGACAAATCTCCATTTCCAAAGAAAAATAGAAGATAAAAGAGTTTCAGTAGTCCTTCGGGCTAACTGAAACTATTGTCCCCAGGTTCCAGAACCTCCCAGTGTGAATGGGCCCACTTCACTGATGGAACTGCTCGTCAAGTTGGGCAGTGGACATTTAGCTTGTACAACTGGGTGGGTTTGTGACGAGAGAGGATTCTCATTTTTGTGCATTTACACTTGTCTCGTATAAATCAAAATCCTCTTTATCAAGAAAATCAATTTATCTTTCATTCCGCAAAGCACAAGAAAGTTCTAATACAAGATAATCCAACAACAAAATAAACTAGCATATAAAATTATGGCATTTTTGTCTCTATCTATTACGGGATCCTCTCGTGGAACGAATACATAGGAATATAGTATAAATGGTAGCTAAAATGAAGATTTAAATATAGTTTTTCAAAAATAGCCATGAAAACGTTTTCTTTTAGGGTAATATAATTATAAAAAAACAGTTAATCTTCATTTTAACCACCCTATACATTCAATTTCTATATATTTTAATACAAACAATGAGGGCCTTGGTGGATCAAAGCTCTTTCATGAATTTGGATTTTTGGTGGCTTGCTCTACAAACCAGCAATGAAGGCAATTTTCTAAAGTCTGAATTACTCAAAATTAAAATCAAATCTGACTCTAATTGGAGCTCTCTATAATAGAAATATGATTTAGGCACAGCCCAAACTAAGACAATAATCTCAAGCGGTTTAGAATTTAGAAATGGGTCCATGATGAATTTGTTAGGCTGGCCCACTGGCCCTAAATGACCTAGATAATAGTTACCTGCACACATTTTGAAAAAAGTCATGGATTGCAGATTTTTCTTTTCTGTCACCTCTGAATGTGGATTTAATTTACATGAATGAAGTCTGTAGTTTTTTTTTTCTAGTGTAACCAGGGGAAAAGGAAGAAAAGATGGTGTACATTTCCTAAGATATAAAAACTCTTAATTTCAACCCACTGTTGAAAGTTTTCAATGTACCCATCATCTTTGGATCTCAAAATTCTAAAAATCACATATTTTTATCTAAATTCACCTTAACATCAGATTGGAAAACATCCTGTACGTACATGACACCACAAAAGCATGGCCCCTCCACAGAAACAGAAAGTCCACTTGGACATACAGGGGGACCGGGCCAGAATTCGGTCCCCCCTGTATGTCCAAGTAGCACCGCTGTTCACACAATCAAGAAGATCACATGATCCTCTTATAATAGAACTAACTCAATAACCCGTGCTCAGCATGGTACTTTCCGGCACTGTAAAATAAATAATCACATATTTGAAAAAAATTACTTCTTTCTATAATAAAAGTTTGATAAAATAGAAATAAAGAAATTATAGCAAAAATTGTATTGTTACATAGGAACAAATCAAACATCAGTATTTTGATGGAAAAATGAGCGGATAGTTGCATAAGTAATTACATAACCGTCGGTCAAAATTGAAACAGAAACCTCAAAGCTTAATATATTATAATGGTCAACAGTTATATATGATCTTGGTAAGATAAGTGCTAATTCATTTGGCTAAATCTTGAGTTGACCATTCTATTTTAAGAGGATGATGTGCTCTTCTTGATTGTGTGAATGGGCTACGAGGGCCAAATGCTCTTCCTACAGCATTTCTGCCAGCTACAAAAAAGAAAAAATTCTGGTGCTATCTGGAGTCTCTTTCTTCAACCCATGACGTCTTTACTACTTTAAAATAGTTGGAATTAGAGAGAGAGGACTTCCCAAAAATCCTCAAGCCAATACCATATCTCTCGCGTTCACTGGAACTGGAGACAGAATTCGAAGACTGAAATCCCCATACACGAGAGCTCGTGAAAGTGAGAAACACATCATTAGCTCCAGAAGAAACCATTAAACCTCTCTCTCTCTCTCTGTGTGTGTGTGTGTATGAGTAGATCCACCTGCAGCAGACTTGAGAGAGGTTTGTGATTCATTATAGAATGGGGGAGGAGGTGAAAACGCAAGACATGCCCTCGAAGCATCATCATCATCACTTTGTTCTTGTGCATGGTATAAGCCATGGAGCTTGGTGCTGGTACAAAATCCAAGCTCTTCTGCAGAAAGCAGGCCACAAGGTCTCCTGTTTGGATCTCGCAGGTGCTGGAATCGATCGATCTCATGCTGATGAAATCTTCACCTTTGATCAGTATGACAAGCCTCTATTCGATTTCATCTCAGCCTTGCCTGAGGATGACAAGGTAAATTATCGGTCTTTTTTATGTGAGTCCTTCTTTTTAACCTCAATGAATTGGTGATAAGAGAGGAAACGAAGAGACACAAGGAGTATAAAAAAAATGGTTTGGAACTTGCAAAATTGGATTTTGTATTTAAAGGAACTATGGTAGTGGTTTATGCTTTCTAACCTGAATGAATGAAATGGTTGTATTCTCAAGGACCTTTTTTTTTTTTTTTTTTTTTTAAGATTGAA
This sequence comes from Cinnamomum chago, assembly GCA_038049695.1. Taxonomy (NCBI): domain Eukaryota; kingdom Viridiplantae; phylum Streptophyta; class Magnoliopsida; order Laurales; family Lauraceae; genus Cinnamomum; species Cinnamomum chago. Next base: position 13,931,507 of record CP142453.1, read on the forward strand.
GAGAAATGGAGCTATTGTTTTGCACAAATGAAGATACTATATATATATATATATATGATATTGGTTTTTTATTGTAATTTTTAAGAAAAATTAGGGTTTTCTTTGCTCCTTTTTAAGTAGAAAATTTCAACTTTCCTCTGGGTTACATAGAAGAGATGGAAAGTTGTTTGCTGTTAAAATTTGTACTCTTTGAGGGTCTTAAACTATTTTTTTTAATATCCAAATTTGCACGTACGTACGTTCTGTACTTTATTTACCATTTATTTCCTTCTTAAAGATAGTTGAGTCTTAACTCGGCCCAAAACCGAGTCATATCACCCAATGAACCTTTTTTATTTCCTTATTTTATTTACATCCAGACACCCAAGAGTCAAGGGTCTTCTCAATATTTTCCAAAACTTTTGCCGGATGAAATACATAGTCAATAAAACTTCCACTTCATCTTATACTTATTAATAACAATGGGATGCTAAAGAAAAGTAATAATTAGCGGCTTTTTTCAATGATAATGCCAACTTTTTACTATGGAAATATTAAACCACCACTAAAATTGATGTTTTAACCTCTTATCCAACCATCTTAAGATTAGCAATGGAATTATTAGCAAAAGATATTTCCACCGCAAAGTAAGGGAATTAACCACAAAAACCGCCGCTAATTATTACTTTTTTGTAGTGTTTTTCCCTTCTTTTATCGTCGATTAGTGAATTACTCACATATATTATGCTTTTCTCATTCATTCCCTGTAATGAAAATCTGCCAAATTTTCAGGTAATTTTAGTGGGACATAGCGCTGGAGGACTGAGTGTGACTCGGGCGAGTCATGAATTTGGGAACAAAATCCGTCTTGCCATCTATATCGGTGCTACAATGCTCCGATCAGGGTTTCGCTCCGAAAAGGATTTTGAAGACGTAAATTTCTTGAATTCCTCCTTTTTATTTTTAAATTTTGATTGAGTTTATGACATCATCTCACATGCAAAATTGCAAATGCACCCCCCCATAGGATCCATTCTACAAATGGAATTTAATTGGAAGTAGGTTTTTTACTCATACCTACCCTGGAAGACTAGTCACAGTGGATTGGATGATCACAATCAGCGGGCTCCACTTAGAACCCACATGGCCATAGAAATTATGTCATTGACTTTTCAAGGGGCTGAGACCTAATTATTCAACTGTGGATCACTACAACAATATAATAATACTGTTTGAAAATTTATTTTGTTGGCAATATCTTTCTAATAACATCCCAAAAAAGATTATTTTTTTTGAAAATGTCCCACCATTTTCATCTGTTGATAATTTTCAATTACAATGCTGTTGATAAACTACTACCATATAAGAAAGGATGAGAGATAAATAGATGTAGAGCAAAATGAAATCAGTAATAAATTTCCTAGTGAGAAATTTTAATTTACCATTTTAATTATATATAGTTTTAAAATGCGGGTTGGAACAATCTCTCTGCTAATCTCAAAACCCATTAGAGCATGTTTGGTAATTATTGAGGAATCATCAGATATGAGAATTCTCCACTGCCGTCGGGAACACAGGGATTTCTCCTTGATGATTTATAAACATGAGAATTCCGCATCAATATTGATGTGTTTCGATACATATAGTTGAGAAACATTGGTTTGTTGGTTTGTACATGCAAATACTCAAAAGTAGTCTAATCTTGATAGGATGTTAGACTTGAAAATCCTAGAAATTGAGCATTTACATTTTTTCAAATCTTCAAGGATTTTACTATTTCTACAATTTTGTGGAAATTGAAAATTTGTTTCTAAGTTAGTTGCCAGTCCATTTTTAAAGAAAACTTTGAAAACATAAAAAAAATATCTATAAACCTTCATTTTTAGTTACAAAGTAAAAATGATTTTTAAAAAGAACTTAGATAGGGTAAGAAAAGAATTTCGGTAGAATTTTAGGTTTGGGTCTAAATCTATTCCCAATCTGTATCGGGTCCGTATGACCGAAACATCATGTATCGGGTGATACAACTGGTTTTGGCCGCGTTCCGTTACGACTCTGACGTTCTTGTCGTGTTGTTACATCATAAGGCCGGACTGTCGCCGACTGAATGATTCATTCGATATAGTCGAGGGCAACCATGAGGACACGTCGCCCTCACGGCGCAGGTTAGAAGCGTGGCACTTATGCTGGGTCCCACACGACCCAGATGGGCCAACCACCTGCAACCAGCACAATTTTATCAATCTTCATCTTCGCCATCCACAGGTTGAATCAGTACTCAGTTAAAAAAATTGATGAGCAGTGTTTTGTTCACCACAGTTTTCCTTTGACTCCTTCTATCTAATTTTTTTCAAAAGGGTTCTTATATTAGTTTCATAAGACACGTATTTTTTCAACGAAACATCTATTTTGGTGGGACACTATTTTCTTTAACGAGATCATAAAGATTTTTACAATAAAGGATATCTTTCATTTAGTAGTTTAGAGGTATTTTTTTTTATAGGAATCCGTAAAAATTACCCTTCCGTTAAACCCAATCTCCTGAGTTAAACATAGAGGTTGTGGGCCCCTGCATTGAATACAAAAACTGGTTTTCACGCAAGAAGTCTAGGTGAAAAACTCATTAGTACTGGTTAATTACACTTTGAATAACAGTTTAGACCCACCATTATTGATCTAAAATCATGATTCTAGATGTCATGTAATATGTATCAAGCATGGTTTAGAAACTTGACTCAACTTATCCTGAGTCACCTGACTCAACTCCATTGTGGGGACAATGAGTCTGTCCGAGTCTGCCAAAACTAGGTCTAACTCATCCGAGTTGCTTACTGGATGCCCTTCCTGTCACGGGTGTGACAGGTCTAACACCAAGACTGAAAGACAAAAAGATGTGTCAGTTCCTACAATTCTAGGATGGGCCCCATCAGATTGACTCTCAAGTTTCTCAAGTGGCGACAAATGTATGGTAGATGTTTCTTGAAAGAAACTCAATATTTGATTAACTGAGGATCGAGTGGGTGGCATCTTGATTTAGTTTCCTATCGGGCAACTGAGTGAACTCGGTTGACTTGGCGCTCACAAGGTTAAATTAGAATTTTGGGTTAATGCATGTAGAGTTGTTCTTGTATTATCAAAGTTCAAGTATTTACTGCAGAAGTGTTTGTGTGCTATTTTATGACCGTATGATATTATAAATATTACCCTTTGTGATATTCAATGGCCGTGCAATATCACATTGTTCTTTTACGAAAAGTTCTGCGGTAAATATTTAAATTTTAATTATTTTAAAGTAAATATCAGATCTAAAGACAATCATCAGCGACGGTTTCTCAACATGTGTCACACGCATATGATCTTAAGTGCACATCTATCATGCTTTACTTTAGATATAAGAATATCGGAACTATTTTGTTGGACAACTAAAGTAAAAAGGATTAATGGTGAAGATCAAAATCATACTTGACTTGACACAATTGGGCCGAGTCAGATCAGTCTAGTCTTGAGTGAGTTTAAAAGCCAAGACTTGGTATCAAATTAATAATAATATAGACAAATAAAAAAATAGTTTTTGGTAAATTTTAGTGAGTTAGACTGAGTTGTAACCATGTCATGGCTGAGTCAACTGATGCTTGACCACTTGAAGTTGACACAACAAATTATTCATTTTTTTTTTTTTACTGAATACTCAGTTTTTTGACTAATCCGAATTGACTAAAGCCTAGTGTGGCCAGGTTTTACCCAGTTGGAATATTATGGACTGTATGTAACTTGGTAAGTCACTAAAATTTGATGCTCTTAAGTCAAGAATTGGGATGATGAAATGAGACTTCTTTTACAATAAGATGACCCAGAGTGCTCATCTGTTCAATTGGTGCCCATTGAGTGTGGACCTTTACTCAACTTTTAAGTTTCTTGGCACACCAATTGGACGGCCGGGATAATTTGATCATCAAGATCTTGGGCTATGGCACATGGACGTGATAATCCACTAGATCAATGGTCCAGATCTCCTTGCATTTGTGCTGCTTGTTCTTGTCATTAACATGAGTTATCCTCATTCCTCTTTCCTCTCCCTCTCCAATACGCTATAGTATACAGTGGTGACTGGTGAGACTTTGTAACGTTTTCTTGATACAGGGTATTCCCGATTTGTCAGATTTCGGGGATGTGTATGAACTCGGTTTCGGTTTGGGGCCCGACAAGCCTCCTACAAGTGCCATTATTCGAAAGGAATTTCAGCAAAGGATACTCTACCAGCTCAGCCCATTGGAGGTAACAAAAACCGAAAGTTACATGAAAAAATTGTAGCTTTTTACATGATCATTTTGTAATGCAAACTTAAATGAAGTTCAGTATCAGTTTTTTGAGAAACCGGTACAAAATAGCATATTGATACCCAACCCAATTCACACTTGTATCAATGATAGATAGTTTATAGTTGTGTATTGTGGAAAGAAAATTTTGTATGCTGCTGATGGCACTTGATCTTGTTTAACTGCTTGGATCAGGACTCAACTCTGGGCTCATTGCTGTTGCGTGCTGGCCCATTGATGGCGCTCCAAAGTGCGAGATTTGACGGTGGAGATGGCATCGACAAGGTGGATCGGATCTACATAAGGACAACATGTGATCATGTTGTCAAACCCAAGCAACAGGATGAGATGATCAAACGGTGGCCCCCACGCGAGATCTTCACTCTAGAGTGCGATCATTGCCCATTCTTCTCAAATCCAGAACAGCTGGTTGAGCTGCTGATCGAGGCCTCAGCTTCTACATGTCCCAACCAGTGATGTGGGACCCAAGTGGGAATTATATTTTTGAATAAATAGAAATAAGGAAAGAAATTCGGATCTGAACTTATTCCAGAAAGTTTTATATGTCATTTGATTGGGCCTCGTCACCTCATAACGGGCCCACTAACTTGGTGTTGGCCTTTTGGTTCAATGTATTTTAGATTTTGACTTGTGAAAACTCTTTTCTCAAAGCTAGAATTATGGAGACATGTTTTAGATCTCTGCAGCTCTGGTCACATCGTAAGTTCTGATTACCTTGAAATCAATTACATTTAACAGAAGTAACAAACAAGCAGATTATTGTTGTTTGGGTTTCCAGATGGGCTTAGTGGGCCCAAATTCAGCGCATTTTCCATGTGTGTATGAATTGGTCCTGGTCTGGGAGAGTATCTAAGCCCAGCCAATTCACTAAACAAGTTAAAATTTGCGTCCAAAGCCGATTTATGACTTAATAAATTAGGTTGTGGATGGATCAGGGAGGGCCTGAGTACAATATGTTTACGTATAAGTTAATCAGTATTAAGCACAGCTTATGGTAAAATTTGCAAGTTATTTGACTGATCATTTAAAGTGAATTATTTTGTGAATCTTTGGAGTCATTGGGTCTTTCTGTCACTGCATGTGGATATCAATAATATCATTACACTTTGACAGCAGTTTTAGCATTACCATGTTATTCTCTGTTGACCATTCCCTTTGAATCTGCATATTAGCCTATGAATGATATTCTGGCCTTCTTTCCATTTACTGGATTTTGGATGACTGCTGGGTTTTTCTTCCCCTTTTAGTTGCTGAAATCAATGCTCCATGGCCGAGGTTTGTGAATTGTAATTGATGCTTGTAATTGAAACTTTAGGCTGACTGATATAAAATTTTTGAAACTTTAGGTGGAGTTAAAACTTTAAAGTGATCTAAACTCATTTTAGTTTGAACAGACCTGAGTTCTCTTGTATGGGCTTCATCGGCGCCAATGTTATGTCAGTAGGCTTTAAAAATAGCCTTTATTTCTCTTAAGTGGGCTTTGTCTGCGATAATGTTATGTGGTAGGCTTTAAAATAGTGTTTGTACTACTTCTAAACTGCCAAAATCTTCAAAATATTTGAAAACCCGTGCAAAATCTTAACAAGCAACAACTGGGACTCTTTAGTTTTTTTGTAAGTACCTAGCCGAGAGGGCTGGGCTGCCGTGAGAGAGCCCGCACACACACAAGAAAGGTGACATATTGAGGTTTAAACTTGGACAGCCATGTGAGAACTGATATTCCTTACCACTTGAGCAAGAGTTGTTCTCAAGTGAGACTCTTTAGTTACATGTACTTTGAAAATGCTAAAACTTTTTTTAGCTAGCTTTGGCCATATTTTTTTGTTCTTATGTCGATGTTTCTAAACATCCTCTTTATACTTTCAGCTTCTGTAGAAAGATGCAAGCAGGCGCCTTGGCAGTGAACAGGATGGAAGCAATCAGATAAAGCGCCACAAGTGGTTCAAATCCATCGACAGGAGGAAATTGGAGCATGGGGAAATCCAGCCACGTTTCCGGCCAAATGTCGTCGGAAAGCATTGCACCGCTAGCTTTGAGGAGCGCTGGAACAGCATGCCAGTGTGGGATTCTCCTGCTTCCAGACCAAGGCCTGGAGACACTTTCAAAGGTGTTCACTTATGTGAGACCTCCTTATCTTCAGAAGCCTTGTTCTTCCAGCTAGAGCTTTTCTAAACTCTCAAGGATATGATTGTTGCTTCTGCACTTGATATAGAAACTTGGAAGTGCCAGAAGTTGGCCTTGTTTTGAATCGAATGAAAGAATTACAACAAAATGTAAAATGTAATATTGTTTGCAACATAAATAAATCTAAGGATTTAAATTTATGAATTAAACAATAGATAACCTGGAATTCTAAAAGCATACCTTATGCAATGATCTTGATGATGAGCGGTATGAATTTGATCTAAAGTTTGTCCCACCTTGTGATCAACAGCCTTTATTAAATAGGGTTTTGTGTTATCTCCCTTGTCACTTATTTTGATATACGTTAGAGCAGATGGGTGCTTTGCTATATGTCGAAGTCAAGAGAAGATCGAAAAACCACTTTCATAGATAACCTAGAGAGATTTCTTCCGATCAAATAAATATATTAGAAGTAAGTTTTCTTAATTCCTTTAAAGATTAACCAAACAAGAATCCTAATGGATTGGACTTTTTTAAAGTGGATCCAATCCAAATTTATTAAAATCAAAATTAAAGAGAAAAGCTTAGAAAAAGTAAACTAATCTAAAGTGGGGCCCTAACATTGCTAGACTTGTGGTCATGTGGACCACTTTCGTTTAACACAAAATGGGCTTATCAATGGTTGCATACATTGTGGTTTAGGGTTTTTACATTGTGTTGAGAGGTTTTTCTGTGCCACGGTTCTTACTATTGCTTCCACAGCTAGCTCAGTAATGAAAACTCTTAAATCAGCACATTACCCTTATTTAGGGATGTAAATGGGTACATGATTCTCCGATTACCCAGAGGTTCCGACCTGTTAAAAACTGGGTCTGGGTCCTTATTTAGGCCTCGATAAATAAATGGGTCCGGGTTCGATTCCACCATGGTTCGGACCAGTGGACCCGAGACCCGATATATTACCTCAATTTTTGAAAATCTCTCTTAAAAATTATATTTTTTTTAATATCATTCTCTATCTAAACCCGGACCCGGATCCAGACCCATCTCATATATGCTTCTGGTTTCGGTTCCGGAGCCAAGAAACCGGATCCAAAACGGTTCCGAGTCCGGATTCAGTTCCACCTTCTTCTTAACGGTTCCGATTCCAGGTCCACCATGGATCCGGACCAAAGTCGACCCTTTTACAACTCTACTTATTTGTCTCCTAATGTTTATTTTTATTGGCCTACGGCTATTTTGTTGTAAGAAGCAATATATGGGTTTCTCTAATAGGCCGTCATTCAAAAAAATAAAATTGGATGATTAATAAGAACTTAAACATTGGGCTTTTCGATGTGAATCTTTCTTCAATGAGTTTCTATGTCAAAAGGTGGGAGTCAGAACATTTTCACGTGTCATGAGAGGCCATCGATGAGCTATGAGAACGCATTAGCTCTGAACTAGATTAGTCTTCTTCCTGCCGACAGGCTCGTCCTACTTTAATATGGTATTACAACAGGGGTAGGTCTTGAGTTCAGTTCCTATTGGGTTGGATGCAAGTCATTCATTAGAAAGCCATTAACCCCAGGTGGAGTTGACCAAGTGGTCAGAATTATGGTCCCTCTTTCTTCTGGAGTTAAAGGTCTTGTATCGACCATCGGTTCCCATCTTCAGGAATTGAAGGTTGAGTCCACTAATACCACCTTGAAGTTATAAGGGTGTTTATCCGGCTTTCCTCTGGATCCAAAGAGATTAGCGTGGCAAAAAATAATTGAGTACCCTCGATAGCAAATATATATATATATGGGTATTGATGAGAGCCTAAAAGATACATTTTAGGCCCTTTAATGAGGACTTGGTTATACCATCGAAAGAGATTAATTAAATTAATTATGTTATTTTATTGTTTGTAGGTATTACAAATGCAAGGAGAGAAATTCATAGCTAAAATGGAAGAAATCACAAAGTATGACAAAGAAGGAGTTGCAAGTAAGAAAGATTGCCAACTATGGGAGGAGACTCAAATAAGAAAGCAAAGCAAGAGTCCAAACATGCCTTGGATCTCCAACATGGGTCCCACTCATCCCATAGCATGCCAACATGGAAGGTCTTCTAATTGTACCATGATTCTCGGAATTTTCAGAGGCAGCAACTTGAAATGGTCATAACTTTCAACTCGAGTGTCGGATTCATGAAATCTACGTACCGTTGGAAAGCTCTTTTCGAGTAGATATCCGTGGAGTCCAAGATTGTATAAATCGGAACTATATCGAGGGAGATATGACCTCGCGAAGTTCGCTGTGATAACCAGTGGGCCCAGACCCGACGGGAATCCGACTCCTACACGAATTGAAGACCTTTTTCACCCCAAAACTTATAAATAAGAGCCCAAACTCGTTTTTGAGGATATTCACATCTTTGGAGAAGTTTTGGGAGGCTTTCTTGGAGCTTGGGGAAGAGCATCAATGGGGGTTTCGTCAAGAACTCTTCGTCAATCGTCTTCTATGAGTAACTAACTCCTTATCTTAGGGTTGTGATGAAGCCCTAGTTTTGTGTTTATGGTGATGTATAGGTTCTAGGGATTTACTTTTAATGCTTTGATTATATGACATTGATTTAATCGATTGATTGGATTCGTTTGTTAATGAAATATCTCTTTTGGTGTTTTATTCTTGTAGTTTAGAATACCAAGTCATATAACATGATGCTTGAATGAATGTGTTTGTTAGATCTAGGATAATCTATGCCATAGAGATAGGTTATGCCCCGATTTGAATCCGCATCCCTTATTTGTTGACTCTGTGAAGGTTTGTAACCAGAACGAGTCTGGAAAGCATTGACAGTGAAACCCTAGACCTATATTCGCCATTGCACAGGCTATGGTGGATTCATACCCTAAGACTTTTCTCTAATTGGATCAACCCCTGTCTTTTAATTTGTTAATTTAGGAAATACAATCAATCAGCCCAACACTTCGCTTTCTAATAGGATAGTTTAATAATCAGCACTTTGTCTTCTACTAGAATTAGTTTAGGAATTTAGGAAACAACGCAACTTAGCCTTTTTGTCCCAGTGGATACGATACTCGGTTAACATCTCTGCTTTTGCAAGCGGAGATAACAGCGAGAATAATTAATAATTGCAACCCTGTTCTAGGATTGGTCATAATTTTGGCGCCGTTGCCGGGGACAATTAGCACGGTTGTTTGTTTCTTTTAATTCTGATATTAGTTTAGTTTAGTTTTTTTTTAGTTTGCTTTTTCAGCTTTATTCACATTGTTTATTATCCTTACTGCAGGGCATTGATTTTAACACAGATTTCTAGAATTTGTGCAGGGATCTAAGAGAGTTCACAAAGGAAAAATTTTTACTCAAAAAGAAATCTCTCTTCTCCTCCCAAGTGCACTGTAAGCCTAGACTTTCTGATTCTTTTCATATAATTGCAGTAAATTTTTTTGTGTGTGCATGCTTGGTCGTCGCTCTTGTCATCCAAATTTGATTTCTTTAGATCAAAATTTAGAGCGAGCCCTTAGAAAGATTAGATCATCTAAACACCATTCTGCTGTCTCACACACAAATTCATTAATGGCTGAAGAAAGAAAAGAGGATGAGGGGGCTCCTGTGGCTCCACCTCTTCGGCCCTTGAAGGAGCACTATACTCCTTTAGAATACGCGTCACCATCGTGTATTCAGCTGCCTACTGTACAGGCAGCTCAATATGAAATCAAGCCTAGCACAATTAATCTTATTCCTTCTTTCTATGGCTTGAACAATGAGGACCCGTACAATCATATTGATGAGTTCTTGGTTATTTGTTCCACAGTGCGGATAAACAATTTCAGTAATGAGGCCTTAAAAATGTTTCTCTTTCCGTTTTCATTGAAGGACAAAGCCAAGTATTGGCTGAGTACCTTACCTGCAAACTCCATCACTTCTTGGGCCCAACTACAACAAAAAATTCTTAGATAAATATTTCTCTGTGGGTAAAACAAATCAGTACAGGAGATCTATCACATCCTTTGTCCAAACTGATAATGAACAATTTCATGAGGCATGGGATAGATTCAAGGATCTCATTAGAAAATGTCCTCATCACCAAATTGCCAAGTGGCAATTGGTTTAGTTCTTTTATGATGGGTTGTATCCTGAATGGCGAAACATGGTAATCACTGCTAGTGGGGGATCAATTATGCTGAAAAATGAGGATGAGGCATGAGAGCTTTTTGAGAATATGAGTGAGACCTTTCAGCACCATGCTTCCACTGCTAGATTAGAGAGGCCGGCAGCCTCTAATTTGCAAAAACCTAGAGGTGTGTTTGAAATTCAGCCCTCTAATGAGCTCACAACCCAAGTGGCTGCCTTGACCCAAAAGTTAGATCAGCTGATTTCTGGAAGAAAATCTCTCCAATCTTCATCTCCCCAGCCCCCTGCTCATCAAGATGCTTGTGCTTTATGCAATAGTCCCGCTCATTTTGTGAGCAATTGTCCGGCAGCACCCCAATTTCCTGAGTTTGTGCAAGAGCAAGTGAATGCTGCACAGGGGTTCTCCAAACCGGGTAATGATGCATTTTCGAATACTTTTAACCTGGGATGGCGCAATCACCCCAACTTTTCATGGAAGTCGCCCGGTCAAGGCACTTCATTCTCTCAACCGGGAAATGGGCCAAATTTTCAATACAATCCTACGGCCTATCGTTCCCAACAATCCTACCAGCAACCCAACCCTCAACCACCTCAAAGAACTCCATCATTTGAGGAGACAGTGCTGCAAGAGCTCAAAGAGCTCAAAGCAACCACTCAGCTGGTCCATTCCCATTCTCAATCCATAGCTAAGCTAGAGGTCCAGATCGGGCAAATAGCTAATGCTCTTAACAAAAGAGAGGAGGGACGCTTGCCTAGCCAACCCACGGTTAATCCTAAGAATTCTTTTGATGTGGGTAGTGGCTCGCAACATAATGATACCTATCATGAGCAAGCGAAAATGGTTGTCACATTACGGAATGGGCGTGAGGTTGAGACTAGGCCCGAGGAGCCTAAGAAAGATGTGAGAGAGACCACAGCCAATCCCAAGAGCTCTCGGGCTGACATGATTTCTAAGGAAAATGAGGCACCCCCATATGTGCCTAAAGCCCCTTTTCCCACTTGTCTTGACTCACCCTCTCCTTTTAGTAAAAAGAAAGCAACCATGGATGAGATGTTGGAGGTGTTTAAGCAAGTAAAGATTAATCTGCCTTTGCTAGATGCTATCAAGCAGGTCCCTTCTTATGCTAAATTTTTGAAAGATTTGTGCACTCAAAAGCGCAAATCTAAATCTCATGTGCCAAAGAAGGTTTTACTTACCGAGCAAGTGAGCTCAATTCTCCATAATGACACGCCTCCTAAGCTGAAAGATCCTGGCACTCCCACAATTACTTGCACAATTGGGAGTCACATTATTGATCATGCATTGTTGGATCTGGGAGCAAGTGTCAATCTCTTGCCTTACTCGGTGTATGAGCAGATTGGGTTAGGGGACTTAAAGCCCACTCCGGTTACCTTGCAACTTGCTGATAGGTCTGTTAGGGTACCCCGGGGAATAATTGAGGATGTTCTGGTCAAGGTCGATAAGTTCTTTTTCCCTGTCGATTTCATCGTCCTTGACACTGAACCAGTGCAAAACTAACGGAAGCACACTACTGTCATTCTTGGACGGCCCTTTTTGGCCACGGCCAATGCAAACATTAATTGCCGAACCGGAGTTATGGATGTTTCCTTCGGGAATATGAAAGTGAGGCTGAATGCTTTTAGGGCCTCTCATCAACCTTCAGACCAAGAAGAAAGCTTTGCAGTCAATGTTGTTGATGAGCTTGTAGAAAACACTCTTCACCCTAGGGATACTTTGCCAGCTGTCATTGCTCCTGATCTGTCTGACGGTCAGGAAGCTCAAATTTTGGATGTGTTGGAAATGCACAAGAGTGCACTCGGCTGTTCAATGGCCGAGTTAAAATATATTGATTCCTCTATTTGCATATCCCGTCTTCCTTGCATTGCTGATTTTACTATTTCTCGAGATATGCAGAGATTTTTAGATCCTAACCTGGAGGAGGTAGACATAAAGGAAGTGTTGAGTCATGTTTTTAGTGCTCTTTACTTGTAGTCCTTTCCTTTGATTTTAGTTTTTTGTTTACTTGTAGTCTTTTCCTAAAAAAAAAAAAAAAAAAAAAAATTCCGGCGTCCGGACGCCCGACCTGACGCCCGGTTTGTTTAAAAAGCACCCTGTTCTCTGCCTTTGGGGGAAAATTTTTAATACGGTCTTTTCTCTGCCCGGAGTTGGGCGTAAAAAAAAATAAATAAAATAACTTGCTTTTTTTTTTTTTTTTTTTTTCTTACTGTTCTTCTTCTTAATTCTTTTGCACTTGTTCAGTTGTACACCCTCCTGCGAGGTGGGTCATTGGTGCTAATCTTTTGCAGGTTCTTTAGTGCAAGTTGGGGGGTCTACCCGACTTTTCTTTACTGTGCATCATTTTAGTCAGCACCACCCAGGTGATATCCCTCCTTCTCCTTTACTCTTCTTGTCCTTTATCTTTTATTTGATGTTTAACATTGTGGACACTGTTACGGTCAGTTGGGGGGTGGGGTATTGACCTTGGGAGTAGTTTAGGGGTTGTTTTAGCAGTTTTATTTCTGTTGGCTTGTTGTCTTTTATTTGTCTTTTCTTTTGCTTATGTTTGGTAGTCTTTCAGGAGATTTCTAACCGGGTTTTTATGAAACGAAGATACCCTGTTTTTGAAACTTTTTGTGAGGAAAAAGAGAAAAATGGTTCACTATCTTGTTTTAGGAAAGAGTTCTTGAGAAAGTGTTGAATTATTGATCTCTCACTCAACACGTATTATATAGAAAATTTTGAATGTGAGACTATGATTTCCCAGTGAAAACTTCAGAACAATTATGATGGAAAGCTGACCCTCAGTCATACTTAAGTCGGGCATATGGAAAGGGCTACCTATTGTTGGGGATTGTTAAAAAAAAAAAGAAAAAAAAGACTAGTTTGGGTTCGTAGCCTTTTTAACCTGAGCCAGTAAGCCCATAGGGGTATTGCCATACCTAGTGCCCTAAGGACATCTGTCTTGGGAGTCATTGGCTGAATGCTCGTTACACGGGTTAATTAGAAAGCTTAAGGGACCTAGGCATTGCACAGTCATTGCTTAAAAAAAAAAAAAAAAAAAAATCAAAATAGTGCTTTCATGTCCTTTGAAAAACAATAGTGTGAAAGCCACCACAAATGCCTTGAGAGGATTCATAACTTGTACTGAGGGTCGGTCACCCAGCATTTCGAAAAAACAAGATGTGTTTTCACGGAAATTGTTAGTGGATCGTTTTATGCTTTCATGCCTCTATATGTACACAATTTTCACCGTGCACGATCAATATTTCCAGCATGATTTTGAGGATTTCTAACCAAAAGATAGGATTTGTGAACCACATTTGAGTGTGTATTGAAAACCCCAAAAATCAGGAATATCCGGTGTTCGTGGGTACCTTGGTGGAAAATACTTCCAGTTTTTATTTTATGTTTTAGGAATTTTGTGGGTAGATTCACTGCAAACCCTCACGAGACTATAACTCGTCCTCTAGGGGGAACTTAGAGGTTTAAAGGCTTGCTGCACATGCTAAGTGCAACCGTGCTCCCTACGAAAGTGGCCTTAGTTAGTTTTCTTTCTGTTTTAGCTTTGCTCGAGGTCTAGCAAAGTGTAAGTTGGGGGGTGTGATGAGAGCCTAAAAGATACATTTTAGGCCCCTTAATGAGGACTTGGTTATACCATCGAAAGAGATTAATTAAATTAATTATGTTATTTTATTGTTTGTAGGTATTACAAATGCAAGGAGAGAAATTCATAGCTAAAATGGAAGAAATCACAAAGTATGACAAAGAAGGAGTTGCAAGTAAGAAAGATTGCCAACTATGGGAGGAGACTCAAATAAGAAAGCAAAGCAAGAGTCCAAACATGCCTTGGATCTCCAACATGGGTCCCACTCATCCCATAGCATGCCAACATGGAAGGTCTTCTAATTGTACCATGATTCTCGGAATTTTCAGAGGCAGCAACTTGAAATGGTCATAACTTTCAACTCGAGTGTCGGATTCATAAAATCTACGTACCGTTGGAAAGCTCTTTTCGAGTAGATATCCGTGGAGTCTAAGATTGTATAAATCGGAACTATATCGAGGGAGATATGACCTCGCGAAGTTCGCTGTGATAATCAGTGGGCCCAGACCCGACGGGAATCCGACTCCTACACGAATTGAAGACCTTTTTCACCCCAAAACTTATAAATAAGAGCCCAAACTCGTTTTTGAGGATATTCACATCTTGGGAGAAGTTTTGGGAGGCTTTCTTGGAGCTTGGGGAAGAGCATCAATGGGGGTTTCGTCAAGAACTCTTCGTCAATCGTCTTCCATGAGTAACTAACTCCTTATCTTAGGGTTGTGATGAAGCCCTAGTTTTGTGTTTATGGTGATGTATAGGTTCTAGGGATTTACTTTTAATGCTTTGATTATATGACATTGATTTAATCGATTGATTGGATTCGTTTGTTAATGAAATATCTCTTTTGGTGTTTTATTCTTGTAGTTTAGAATACCAAGTCATATAACATGATGCTTGAATGAATGTGTTTGTTAGATCTAGGATAATCTATGCCATAGAGATAGGTTATGCCCCGATTTGCATCCGCATCCCTTATTTGGTGACTCTGTGAAGGTTTGTAACCAGAACGAGTCTGGAAAGCATTGACAGTGAAACCCTAGACCTATATTCGCCATTGCACAGGCTATGGTGGATTCATACCCTAAGACTTTTCTCTAATTGGATCAACCCCTGTCTTTTAATTTGTTAATTTAGGAAATACAATCAATCAGCCCAACACTTCGCTTTCTAATAGGATAGTTTAATAATCAGCACTTTGTCTTCTACTAGAATTAGTTTAGGAATTTAGGAAACAACGCAACTTAGCCTTTTTGTCCCAGTGGATACGATACTCGGTTAACATCTCTGCTTTTGCAAGCGGAGATAACAGCGGAGAATAATTAATAATTGCAACCCTGTTCTAGGATTGGTCAGGTATTCAAGTGAGGGATTCCTAACCCCAAGGGGTTGGCCGAGTGGTCAGGACCACGGTTCCTCCCTCTTCTGGAGCTAGAGGTCTTGGTATCGATCCCCGGTTCCCCCCTCTTCAGGAGCCGAAGGTTGAGTTTACTTGTACTACCACTTAGGGGCCACAGGGGTTTTACCCGGCTTCTCTCTGGGCCCGGTGGGAATAGTCCAGCCCAAAGGGTTGGGAACCCTCCGTCAGCAAAAAAAAAAAAAAAAAGAGTGAGGGATCCCCTCACCATGTGTAGTGAATGAATTTTTTTTTTTTAAGGTTTCAAGTACAAAAGGGTATACTCTCTTTAAATATAAAAGTCATTTTGTACTTAAAACCTTTAAAAACGAAGAGTCTATCATCACACATAGTGAGAAAATCCTTGCTTAATTATTTCTCATATTCACACACGAAAGATTAGAAAGCCATCTACTTCTCATCCACTTGATGGACGGCTCCTGTCATCTTACCTTTTGTCATCTTCAGCTCTGTGTCTCAGCCCTCCACGCAGCCATTTCCAATCGATAACCAGGTAATGCCACGTGGCAAAAAGCACACCTCTGCTGACCACCCCCACCCAAAACCCCTTCTTCCCAAACAAAAGCACAAGCCCAAAAACCAACTTCACATCATATCATGGCTTCTCTCCTCTCATCAGCTGCTTCCACATCTCTCCTGCAGAAGCTCCCATTCCCTCCAAAACCCACATCCCCAAACTACCCCTCCCACCACCCAAGAGCCCCAACAACACCAAGATGCAATGCTCTCCCTCTCTCTCAAGAAATCCTCAACACCACCCTCCACCTGGATGATTCAATGCCTCTCTTCCCCTTTCTCCAATCTGGGTTCTCCCAATTCAATCAAATTGCAGAGGAATTCCCCGAATTACAGAGATGGGAAGTCCTGACAATTGTTGGGTTGGGTTGGGTTTACCTGACTGCCAGGCCTGGGGTTCTGATGGGTGCAATCGACACCTACCTGCTTGCGCCGCTGCAGGCCGGGCTCGACAGCTTGGCTGGTCGAAGGAGCTTGAAGAGGACGGATTTTGTGGTGGGTGATCGACTGGGGGAAGGGTCTTTTGGGATTGTGTATTCGGGCGCTATTGTTCCGAAGAATGCGAGCGTGGAGGACGAACGGGTGAGGAAGAAGGGAAGAAGGGTAGAGATTGATGGGCGGTTTAAGCAGAAGGTCATCTTGAAAAAGGTAATAAGAATTGTTGTTCATGTGTGGGTGGGGCCCAGTGATGGGTGGTCTTAGATCGTTTTGATCTGATGGGGCCCAATTTCAAGTAGAATTGCAGTGGGGCATGGAGTTTTATGATTCAGGTCGTGCTTGGATCAGTTATGTTTGAATTTCATTCAGGTCAAAATCAAGGTTCAAGTTTACCCACAATCAATTTGGATTTGCTTATCACTTAACAGGTAAAGGTTGGAATTCAAGGTGCTGAAGAATGTGGAGATTTTGAGGAGTGGTTTAACTACAGGCTCTCAAGGGCAGCTCCTGAAACATGTGCTGAGTTCCTTGGAAGTTTTATTGCTGACGAGACCAATTCACAATTTACCAAAGGTGGAAAATGGCTTGTCTGGAAATTTGAGGTATGTTACAATAAATAATAATTTTGTACACCTAAATTCTATATTACTGTGTGGGACGTTTCCTTAAGAGGAGGGTTACGCTAATTTCGGTAACAGTTCCAACTTGGCTTATCTCGATCTTGGTTTCCAAACTCTGCAATAGTGCCAAGATACATCCAGCTCGACAACAGTGCCAGCTAGCACCTAGCTTAAGCTAGCTTCGGTAAGAGTACCAGCTAGGTTCACTTCGGTCTCGGTATAAAGCACCTCGGTAACAGTGCCAAGATACGTCCACATCTGGTCTCGGTGTCATCTTCAGCTCGGCACGACCAACTGAGATGAATACTAAGCCGTGATTGTACTCCCATAAAACTACGGTTACGTTGTAGAACGTACTGACAGATAAGATGGGCGTCGGATATCAATAAGGGGTTATCCTCATTAGACAATCACATCCGCATTAATACAAGAAGTCAACGCATGATCCGATGGGACAGTGCCTCCACCTACCTCCACTAAGGGAACATGGTGTTGGCTGATGGGACAATACTTCCACATACCCCCAGTGAGGGAGCGCCAGATGGAACTTCCCCCTATACACACACACACAAAAAAAGGGTAAGATACCAAAGAGGTACGCAATACAATGCACCGTAACATGATACAACCTTGCACCTTGCTCTCCCTTCTTCTTCATTCACTCCTCCTTTGTTAAGTGACAGCGCTAACTCAGGCATTGAAGTGCGTTCAGCTGGCTGCAGCTAGGGCCTCTCACCTCTCTATCTTTCATTCCCTTTCAGGTCTTAAGGCAGTCAATCATTCCCAAAGAAGCTTAATAGCAATATTACGAGTTTCATACTCGCCTAATCAAGTCCGTAATAATTAGGCACTTACAATTGGCGCCGTCTGTGGGAAAGAAGCTAAACCAAGTTCATAAACATCATGCCTCCAAAGACCAGAAATGGAGAAGGCTCGTCAAGGTCCCAAAAGGCGTCGTCGCTACCACCAGTGGCGTTGCCACCCCTGGTGTTTCCACCACCGGAGGCACCACCACCACCATCCGAAGTATTGCCAAATATTCCTCACAAAGGGAGATCCGGCGGAAAATCTAGAGCAGTGAGCATAAAGGGGCCAGTGGCTGAATCAGTAGTCAAATCTCATCAGTCCCGTCACCAGGATGACGACAAAGGTCAGTCTCAACAGCAGACAAATGATGAAGATGATAACGATCCACTGCTCACAGATATCAGGGCTCAAAACCTTGTCATTCAAGAACAAAATGAGCTGATTCGTCAACTGAAAAGGCAACTCAAGGAGAAGAAGAAAACCCGGGTTCCGTCCCCCAAATGCAACCAGGCTCCTTTGGTCGAGCGGGACTTGAGGCAAGTCCTGACCAACAAGAGGCGAGACCGAGATTACGATGAAGGTTCGAGTAACAGTCACCTGCGTGAAGACTCAAGAAGATTGCACCAAAGACCGGAGGATAACGAAGACCGGAGAGAGTGGCTTGATCGCCAAGTCAAACAAACTGTCCAGCGCAATATGGAGGTGGTCGGCTTCACTTGAGACCGGCTAAGCGCCTATGATACGGAGGACCAAGGCGCGTCTCCCTTTTCTCAGGAGATAAAAGATTTCTCCCTTCCTGATAAATTCAGTATCCCGAGGTTCGTCCTCTATGATGGAACCTCAGACCCCGCAGCACATCTCCGACATTTCACCCAACGGATGTCAGTATGGGGCGACGTCGGACACCTAAACTGCAGAGTCTTCTCTTCCAGTTTGGGCGACCTCCCCCCTGAGGTGGTTTTGCGCACTCTCGGAGGGATCAGTTTCAAGCTGGCGGCAGCTCCAAAACTCCTTTGTGGAAAAGTTCCAGGTGCATAGAAACATCCCAAAGACAGACGACAACCTCATGGCGATCAGAATGAAGCGAACTGAAAATATTACTCATTTCGCCAAGAGGTTCTGGACTGTCTACAGCCAAGTGGAAGACGCCACTGACAAGGTGGCCCTCGTGTCTTTCAAACAAGCTCTGCTGCTAGGCAACGAGCTCCGAAAAGACCTGGTTCGGTTCCCCATGGTCACAGTGAAAGCACTGATGGCCAGGGTGAACGAGTTCGTTGAGCAAAAAGAAGACGAGGCCTGAGCTCACGAGAGCTTTGGTCTCTGGCAAGAGGACTGACCCTCCAAAAAAGACAAGATGGCATCTCGGAAAAAGGACACGGACCGAAACGAAGCCCCACTGAGCTCGACAGCGACCTCAGGGAGCGACAAGAAGTCTAAGTCAGTTGCTGCCTCTTACAAGGTTGTTGACACGGTCTTTCAGGAGCCAATTTACAAGCTCCTCGGCAAGATCAAGTCACAGCCATTCTTCAAGCGCCCTCCGCCAATGAGGGGTGACCCTTCCACCCGAGATCAAAATAAGTTATGCGCTTATCACAGGCCAAATGGGCACATGACCGAAGATTGCAAGTCCTTCAAGTCCCACCTCGAAGAACTCGTCAAGGACGGGCACTTGAAAGACTACATCAAAGAGGACCGAGCTCATTGGCGCCAAACTAATGATGGTTAGGACAGCGATGAGCCGGAAGGCATTATCAACTAGGACGAGCTCGTCAAAGAAGCATGGTGGTTGTTACAGAACATCCACAAAGGCCCTTACTACTATACAAAGCCGACCCGATACTAGACTAGGGGGCAAACGGGTTGAAGATGAAGTCACCAAGACAGAAAAACAACAATCTTGTAAACAGTTCCTTGACTTGTTATGCAAGGGCTTTGTCCACGGGTCTCAGCTCGGTATCTACCTCAGCTCGGTTACAGAACCAGCTATACAAAACACCTTGTTACAGAACTCGGTGGCTTCAGCTCGGTTACAAAACCAGCTATACAAAACACCTTGTTACAGAACTCAGTGGCTTCAGCTCGGTTATAGTTACAGCTACAAAACACTTTATTACAGAACTCGGTGGCTTCAGTTCTGTTATAGAACCAGCTATACAAAACACCTTGTTACATATCTCGGTCGCTTCAGCTTGGTTACAGAACCAGCTATACAAAACACCTTGTTACAGAACTCGATGGCTTCGGCTCGGTTATGGAACCAGCTATACAAAACGCCAAGTTATGGAATTCGGCGGAAATCTCAACTCGGTTACGGGACCAGCTAAAAAGCGCCAAGTCATAGAACCAATTGTACAAAACGCCAAGTTACGGAACTCGGTGGCTATCCTAGTTCGGTTGCAGAACCAACTATGTAGTTAAAGAACTCGATGGCTACTTCTGAAAATTAAGTTCGGTTAAGGAACCAAGTAAAGTTTTCTATCATTAAGGTAAAGCTCGAGTTAAAGAATTTAATACAGTATGCCTCTGTCAGGTTCGGTTAGTGAACTAAGCTTGATAGTACAAATTTGGCATCAAGATGCAAGTACTTCTTGAGTTGCAGAACTTAAGAACAAATGGGATTCTGGCTATTAAACCAAACTCAATTACTTATTCTGATTGTTGAACCGAGCTCAACTACTTGGTCAAAGAATCAGACATTTATGCTAAGGGCCCAGTTATAGAACCGAGGTCAAACGCATGGATGTAATTTTTAAAAGAATGATTGAAGGCAAGTATGAGAAAGAAATTGTATTCATTGATTGAAAAAGAAATTACAAAATTTTTCATTACATATCCCCCACCATTACAAAAGAAAAAGGAAAAATACACCAGAAAAAGCTTCAAGGAGCAGAGGTCTCGGCATTGGCCTCAGGGGGGTTGATCACAGGGGGCTCAGTCGCAGCAGCTTGGGGAGTAAGCTCAGGCAGCGAAGGAGTCGGAACAGCCTCTAGAGGGACCTCAGGGGTGGGGGCAAAACTCGGCTCAGGCTCGGAGCTCAAAAACTTGGGTGGATCCTGATAAATAGGGTGATCCTCTGGGAACCCTGCCTTTTTCAATGCAACCCGGCACCCAAGTTCGAACAAATCCGAGCTTATCTTCTCGACTTAAGCCTTGTAGTCCTTAGTTGCCGCATCCACCCCGTCCTGAAAAGCTGCGTCAATTTCGGCTTGGACTGAGGCTTTGAGTTCGGCCTTTTCCTTATGCGCTAGATCAAGCTTGGCCTTTTGTTTCGCCAGCTCAGCCTCAAGCTCGAGTGCCCTCTTCGCCTTGACCTCGACCGCGCCCTTCAACTTGCAGATTTCGGCAATTGCCAACTTAAGCTCTGCCCTAAGGCTTTTGTTCCTCTCCTCCGCCTCTTTTAGCTTTTGGCTACTCCCCTCCAAGGCCGTCGCAAGTTTCTTCTCTTTTGCTTCCAGCTTTTTAACCTTGGAGGCCTCCTTGTGAGATCTGTCCATGACGACCTGGACCTTCTGCACAATCTGAGAAAAGAACCAAGTGTCAGAGAGAAGCAACCGAGATCGAACACTACATAGGATCTATGATAAAGACTTATCGAGAAAGCTGACTGCAACGATGAAATCAGCAACCCCATGCCATCAACCTTCCTATGCCTCTCCATGTCGCGTGCCTGGGAAAGTGCGGTGATGACAAGGGCTTTGCCGGCCATCCGGTCCTCCACATTCAGAGGCCTTCCCGATTCTATCTGAAGGCTTGGCTTCCACGGGGCCGGCCCCGTAGGCTGAGGAGCGGAGACTGGGCCGGGGCCCTCCTCCGCCGGGCCCTCGGCCCCGGACCTTTTCTCCGTCGGAGCCTTCTCCCTCGCATCTTCGGTAGGACGCTGCCGAGCTCCTGTGCCTGGGCCCTCAGACCTAGGCCTCTTCTCAGGCCGGCCTCCTTCCCTTACGGCTTCGGCAGAGCGCTACCGAACTGCACCCGAAACAACAAAAAAAGGAGCTCCGGTGGCACCCGAGGCCGCGGAGGCAAGAGTGGGGTCGGCAGCAGGGGGCATTGAAGAAGGAACTCGGCTATCAAAAAGTTTTGCCTCAAGATCCTTTGTCTTCAACAAGGCGAGACGTCGTCACTCCATATCCTCTCCCCTTTTTTCTTCTTGGTTGGAGGGTGACGAGTAGGCTTCGACGAGTTGAGACAGGTTGGTGGCCTCCGAGCCGATGGGCGATTTGGATGCCTTAGAGCCTGAAGCTCTTCGGCGCTCAGCGTCGGTCAGGGCGAGCACCGGCTCCCTCCTTTTAATGTACGTATGGGACCTCGGCTCGTATCCTAGCAAGTCCCAAGCAGCTCGCCCGTGATGACCCTGGTAGTCGCGCACAGCCTTCAGCCAGTTATCGTTTCTCTTCCAACCGGCTCGCTCGGCCCCCTGCCTTTTATGGCTGACCTCTGCACGACAAGAGAAGAGCGCCCGCTCGGCAAAACAAGAAAATAAAACATGAGCACTTAGAGGAGGTCGGTATTTATTTGGGGGAACCCCGAAGTGACGAGGGATCCTCTATAACCTCTCCACCTCGGTCTCGGCCTCTCCGAACTCCCAGTTACCGGAGACGAGCAGACAATCGTCCCTGGCATGTCTGTTCGAGTCCTCCAAGTCATAGACGAACGGCTCCCGTTTCGGTTTCCCCCGAAGGTAGCAGCAGTAACCGTCCCCTACGGATTTGCAGACATTGTATACATCCTCGATGTCACGAACACCGAGGTTAATTCCCAAGATCTTATTGAGCTCGGCGACACTCATTATTACTTTGAAGCTGTTGGGCATCAGCTGACAGGGGCTAAGATGCCATGTCGCCAAGCAAGCCCTGAGAAGGGGATGGACAGGAGCAAGGATGAAAATATCGGTAGCGGCGGGCGTAGCGGCCCGCCGCCAAACCGATACGAAGCGGGCGATACGTAGCGTATCGGGGATACGTATCGGCGTAGCGGTGCGATTTTAAGAAATCGCCAAAAAAATCTGAAAAAATTCCAGAAAATCCAGAAAATTGTAAAATGAAAGAAAATGTGGTTCTTTTGCAAAAGTAAGTAAGAAAAGAGGGTGTAGCGGTGCCCTCAATATATGATGTCCTGTATCGCTGTATAAATAGAAAATAATAGTAATGATTAGTTTTTTCACATGTATTCATGTTTCTTAGTCATGTTAACTTAAAAAGTAATGGAAAGCTAAATAGAAAAAAATTAGAACATGAAATAAAGGCATAAGAATTAAGAAGACTTAAGAGTTAGGTCATTAGTGAACATTGAACAATCAAATATCAATACTTCAGCATTCAAGGTTCAAATTCAATCAAGTGAATGAACTATGAAGTGATCAACAATCAACATTCAACACCAATTTAGAAATGACAAAGGGAGTAGAGAGTTAGTGAAAGAAATAGGAAATTAGGAATACCTTGATCACCACCAAAAGGGATTTGGGAGACACTTATATTCATACATTTGAACAATATGTAATGTAAACATCATGATAGTACTATTAGAGCCACATATCAGTGTTTAATTGTTAGGGTCACTGTGGTGAGACCTAACCCTAAGCATAAAACTTTGGTGATCAAAATTAGCTTAATATGAACATAAACATTATATGTTGCATGCATTCATGATAGATCATTCAATATATGAAAAGTACTGATAAAGAGGCCGAGCCCCGGAGGGCTGTCGGACTGCTCTTTGGGGCTGAAAGACCATAAAGGTGGGGGCTGTCCTCTGGGCCGCCGACCATAAAGGTGGGGTTCGGGGCGGTAGCCCCGATTCGATTTTTTTTTTGAACTTACGCAAGATGGACCACAAAGAGGTGAAAACAGCAACCATAGAGGGAAAGAGATGAAAGAGAAGGGTAAAAAACCCTAAAAAGTCCAAAAGGGGGGGTTATACACGTCGTATCGGCCGCCACGTAGCGTGGTGGCATGTATCGGCCGATACGGGCCGCCACGGGTGCGATACACCCGTGGCGGCCGATAATTTCATTGTAGCGTATCGGCCGATATTTACTTCCTTGGACAGGAGACTTAACCCCTCCTTCAATTATTGAGACCAAGGGGAATGACATCCAGCCATCAGAGAAGGAGTAACCCTCGAAAAGGTTCTTTGGGTTGTCTAATTTGGTGTGGACGTTATCTGGGATCCTATACATCTCCCTAAAGCCAGCCATGGCCTTAGGGGTGTCCAGCCAATGCCTGTAAGTCCCCATTTTCATAAGAATGGAGAAACTGGAAAAAGAAGGGCATAAACCCTAAACAAGGGGCAAAAACCCTAAACAGAGGACATAAGCCCTAACAGAAATAAAGATGCACAAAAGGAGATGAGGAAGAAGACTCGCAGAACGGAAAGAACGACTTCGGACTCAGACTCGCTAAGACTGAACTCCGGCAAGGCTTCTTCTCTTGCAGCAGAAACTCTCTTTGATGGATGCCAAAGTGGAAAAAAGGAAGAGGGAACACCTCTATTTATAGAAGAAATGGCGCCCTTTTGGATTCCGAAAAGCATGCGTGCGAGGCATCACCTCGAGCGCTGTACGCGTGGCTTCGAATTCATTGGACGACCAACCAGAGGGAGACATGTGGTACCGCTAGTTCATCTCTTGCAATGATTCAGACGCTCTATTAATTACCTCGGGTAGGCGAAGCGACAGCAGCGTGATATCGATCACCTCGGGCGGACGAAGCGACAACGGCGTTCTATTAATTATCTCGGATAGAGGAACCGACATCAAGATGAGATGCGGATTAAATACCCAGGACTCTCCCGTCATAATACTTAGCTCCCGACCTCAAAAAAGTTGGAGAACTCTACGAGGTTAAGAGCTAGGGGCCAATTGTGTGGGACGTTTCCTTAAGAGCAGGGTTACGCTAATCTCGGTAACAGTATCGACTTGGCTTATCTCGATCTCGGTTTCCAAACTCTGCAATAGTGACAAGATACATCTAGATTGGCAACAGTGTCAGCTAGCACCGAGCTTGAGCTAGCTTCGGTAAGGGTACCAGCTAGGTTCACCTCGGTCTCGGTATAAGGACCTCGGCAACAGTGCCAAGATATGTCTATATGTGGTCTCGGTATCATCTTCAGCTCGGCACGACCAACTGAGATGAATACTAAGCTATGATTGTACTCCCATAAAACTAAGGCCACGTTGCAGAATGTACTGACAGATAAGATGGGCACCGGATATCAATAAGGGGTTATCCTTATCAGACAATCACATCCGCATTAATACAGGAAGCCTGCGCATGATCCGATGGGACAATGTCTCCACCAAGCTGAGGGAACATGGTGTGGGCTGATGGGACAGTACTTCCACCTACCCTCACTGAGGGAGCGCCAAATGGAACTTCCCCCTATATATATATATATATATATATATATATATATATATATAGACACACACACACACACACAAGGGTAAGATACCAAGGAGGTATGCAATACAATGCACTGTAACACAATACAACCTTGCTCTCCCTTTTTCTTCATTCACTCCTCCTTTGTTCAGTGACAGCACTAACTCAGGCATCGGAGTGCCTTCGGCTGGCTGCAGTCAGGGCCTCTGACTTCTCTATCTTTCCTTCCATTTCAGGTCTTAAGGCAATCAATCCTTCCCAAAGAAGCTTAACAGCAATATTACGAGTTTCATATTCGCCTAATTAAGTCCGTAATAATTAGGCACTTACAATTACATACTGCACTTAACTATCCGCCTTCTTGACCTACCACAGTTGAGGTTTCTGTGAAGCTCCAAATCATTATTTTTATTGCATTGTTTGATGTCAATAAGTATTCACTTGTGTAGCTGTGCCTAAACATTTGATTACAAGGCAGATGAATTACTTGACTTTATCATGTATGTTATATAACATACATTACTTTTACATTGTATAACAGAACATATAGTTGTCAAACTCAATGTATTACGTATATTGACACCTCGCAAAGGCAATTCTGAGTAGGTGGGATTATCAATGTTGAAGATGAGCGGGTGTATCCTTTACTAGACGGGAGGTGGCTTTATTTAGTACATATCATGCACTAGGTACAGAGAAAATATCTCATGTACTAGCATGCGCATCAAGAGGGACGGAGGGAGGGAGACTTATTTGCTAGTTCACAGTATATGGGTAGGTTTTATGGTCTAGATTTGTTGGGACCTTTTTCTTTTTTGTTGTGTTTTGGAGTCTAATTCTTTTAGCCGACCTCTGATTACTGGGATATAGTTTTGTTGTTGTTGTTGATGATGATGATGATATATGTAGTTGTCAGTAATTATCGTATACCATACAACATGTTGACATATATGTCAGTTCTTTTATAATTATCTCGAAGATAGTCTTCATACATTATCATATACCATATAATATGTCAGACTTTATATTCATGCATGTAACATATTTATTTTAAGTATTCTTTAATAATTAACCCTAACATGAATCTAAGCAATTAAAGGATAGTACTTCTACATAAACCCTCCAGACATGACTATTATCACTGAGATTTATGTGTGCATCAAGTCATCTATATCGAATCGGGATCTTGCAGAGGTGCTTACTGTATTTGTTGTTGTTCTTAAGTTTTATTTTATATTTGAAGTAAGCTGCGTACTTCTAGTTATTGGAGTATTGAGACTTGAGAGGCATGTTGCCCCATCTTGATTTCACAATTTATGAATCCTTATCCACAACAATCCAAAATACATACTCCAAACACTAAACCCTTTACTTGGAATTTTTGTCTGAATGTCCTTTTTTTTTAAAATTTGTCACTTACTGTGAAGAAAAAAATTCTCCTAGGGAGATCGGGACCTGGCTGATTACATGAAAGATCGTAGCTTCCCTTTCAACCTAGAGTCGGTTATGTTTGGGCAAGTCCTAGAAGGACTGGACTCTATCAAACGGAATGCTTTGATCGTTAAACAGATAATGCGGCAAATCATTACGTCTCTCAAGAAGATCCATGACACTGGTATTGTTCATCGTGATGTGAAACCATCCAACTTGGTAGTGACAAGGAAGGGACGAATCAAGCTCATTGATTTCGGGGCTGCAACAGACCTTCGTATTGGCAAGAATTATGTTCCTGACCGTGGGCTCCTTGATCCAGACTACTGTCCTCCAGAATTGTATGTGCTTCCAGAGGAAACACCTAAACCTCCCCCAGAACCAATTGCCGCTATTCTTTCTCCGATTCTCTGGCAGGTACCTCTAATATTTGTCAGTATATTGTTCCAAGTAACAAGGACACTACATTTTTCTTTAGAAAGAAAGAAAGAAAAAAAAAATCTGACTCATGTCACATTGTCTTTTACTGTGTTATATGGTATTTATATACTCTAATCTTGTAGCCTTTCAGATAAAAATTTCCTTAGGTATCCATGAAGTTAAAAACTCAAGTTCCTATAATAGTGCATTTATAACATCATTACATATGAATGCTCTGTCCCATTGCCAAGTTGGTTAGATGTGTGCTTGCATTGTGTGTGTACATGCGCAGTTTTTCAGGGTCTATTTTTGAGTCAGATAATATAGTCAATTTACTTAAGTTTAGAGGCCTGAGTACTGCCACCAGTGATATCATAAGAAGGAGTATTACAATCATCAACTAAGGATATGCATGATATCATCAGCTCCTGGGCATATAAACAATGGGCCTGTGGTTTGACAATACAAATCATTGTCTCGATGGGCCCACCATATCCATGCTAAAAAAATAACCTGGATCGCCACTTCTCCACTGAATGTGCATTTATTTTATAATTTCTTATGAAGGTGATCACCTGAAGGATGTGGATACTGCATGTTGGTTCCACTACATCAATCTAAATCACTTAACCATGGTGCCCCAACTTGTATGTCCTCAAGGAGTGTAGACACTTTAGTGTGGATACCATCATCCATTACCTTAAGAATCATATCATACCTCAAAAATGAGTTTATCCATAATGTACTATGCCTGATGCTCTAAATTATAAGTTATAAACACACAAATCTTGTATCCAGGTACTGTAATTCCCTGTCCAAAAATCTTGGCTCCCGGTGTAAATAGGGCTAATCCCAAAATTAGGTAAATTGGATCATCCTAACTTCCTTCTAATGATCATTCTTTGCTTAATTTACATCTTCGATCAATTTTCATCTTATGGTGGCTACCAATTGGGAAGTCAGCATCATCTCTAGAATATGATTTTGGCTCTTGTTGGGTTGAAGTATGCACACGCTACTTGCACAATTGCCCTGTCAATGCATATGGATCTCTATAGTCTGGCAGAATACGTGTATGTCTCTTTCTCAACATTGGTTTGGTGTGTTTTATGTTTTTGCAGCTTAATAGTCCTGATCTATTTGATATGTACTCTGCCGGAATCACACTTTTACAAATGGCTATACCTACCTTGAGGTCTGCAGCAGGTTTGAAGAATTTCAATTCGGAAATAAAGACAGTAGGTTATGACTTGAAGAAATGGAGGGAGTTGAGGGAGTTGACTCGTTTAAAGCCAGACTTCCGTATCCTTGATCTTGACTCTGGTAGAGGGTGGGATTTGGCCACAAAACTTATTTCAGAGAGAGGCTTTCTCAGACGGGGACGGTTATCAGCTGCTGCTGCACTAAGGCATCCATATTTCTTGTTGGGTGGTGACCAAGCAGCTGCAGTTCTTTCAAAGCTAAGCTTATCTAAGCAGTGAATTTCAGGTATTGTACATGTTACGTGTTTCATTGCCAGAATTTGCATAAATTCACTCTTTTCCACGCTACTATTTGATTCTTCATCATTGCCAATTTGTTGGCTTTGATAAATTTGATCAATTAATGCATGGACACGTTTTCACTCCTCACCTGGTAGGGGTTAGCCCAAGCCTAGCACATCTCAACCCTCAAGACTTAAATTTCAGCTGGGTTTGCAATGAACAACTTTGGCCTGGCACGGACCAATTATTTGGAAACCCACAGATCCATAGCTTCTGCTTAGCCTCAATCTCATGAATTTTTTCCATTTGTCATGTTTTGTCAAGCTCCACAATGTACAAAACTAATTAACCCATCCAGAGTGCTGTTTGTTTAATTGTTTTTCTCCATCTCATTTTTTTTTTTTTTTTGTTATAAATGTCCAATACTCTCATTTTGTGTTCCACTCATACAACATCTTGAAGTCTCTTAGGTTTTCTTCTCTTTTTTTTCTAGTCTCTTCGCTTTAGGTAGTTGACCCCAACATTGTTGGGACAAGGGTTTGATGATGATGATGAGTCTCTTCGCTTTATTCAAGAACTCGATCATGAAATATTAATTGCTTTGTTTGTTAGAAGGAATTAATTCAGTGGAATGATTTTCTCCTACGGAAATCTTGCATGAAAGCTATGAAAGTTTTTTTTTTTAATCCCAAACTGCCCCTTGCACGGAGTTATGTGTGAAAATTTGACTAATTTAATGTGGTACGGTTATACTTTCTGTTTTAGGAAGCTGTCGAGTGTACTGTATGATAGTACAGCTAATATGAACTTTGCCTAGCCTATGTGTAGCTTTACATCAGTTTGGCTCTCCATCGTAGATGGAATAGAGCAAGAATCAGGGGGTCCTATCATCAGGTGGGCTATACATTTGCATCAAATACTGACATTCTAAGAGTTATTTTTCTTTTAAGCCAATTATTTATTTGGTAAGTTTGGGGCTTAGCTATTAGGTGGACAGATCATTTTACCAGGGGCACATGTCCAATGGAGCCCAGCTGATTAGAATTTTGATTCCACGCACGTGCACCTAGTTACTAGTTAGTAATGTGGCAACACGAAGATGGCTTAGATCTGATCACATGTCAGCTTAGCCAACTGTTAGCTATTACATTTTTTTCTACTTAGTGTGTGATACTTAACTTCTACTTGAAAACTTCTGATACCAGAAACAATTTATGTTCCTACTACAGTCCCTGCTTCCATTTTCAGCTATTGCCTTTGTCAATCAAAGTATTTTCTTTGCTGAGAGATTTCATTTGATGCAGTAACTGTAAAATGAAGCCTACATAGCTGGAGCAGAAGCTCCTAACATCAGAGAAGACTGTCACATTAGCTTCAGTCGGGGAGCTCTCTTACTTTGTTTTGAGGTTGCTTTCCAGAATATCAGCAAGCATGCCATATTTTAACCAAGTAACCAGATACATTGATTTTCCAGGTCAGCAAAGTTATTTGAAATTTTTTGAGTTGTGCTAACTGCCAAGTTAATCACATGTAACATGGCACATGTCAAAGAAATTCCAGCCGCCTATGATATGACCATGTTCATATTCAAGTTGGCCATATCTCCAAACTGCTAGATTTGAGCATTCAATACTGGTCGTCGGTCAACTTTTTTATAAATGTTTCTCCAAAATCGAGCACTAAGGATCATCTAAACAGCCTGATTTAGAGATATTGCCATATATCCATGGTGGAGACGGGCCACACATAATCAGTTGCTTGAATTCATATACTTGTGCCTGCTTACACATGTTCTGCGAGTAAAGTATGAGACCATGCATCAGGTGGAGCTAGATTACCTGTCCTAAAAATCAGGCTAGTCCCTGTCCATCACATCTGCAAAAAAATGAGTTGTTGCGGATTTAAATTCCATGGCTCATGACTCTTAATGAATATACTTAGTGTATGATATTAGTTGGCAAGGCTCGTGGACGAGAAACAACTAAGGTGTTTTCTGAAAGATGGAGGTGGCAATGGCATGTGTTGGGGTTGGCCTTAGTGCAGTCCATTTACTTGCGAGACCTGGTTAGTTCCGGTTGTGGACTTGGATCTAGTAAAAAAAGGTCATCACCCAATGCAGTCCTGCTGAAGCAGCGTCCTGAGAGGGTCCAAATTAGAGACAGACCTAACCTTTGGCAATTTTGCACAAAATGGCTCCTTGCAGGTTTTGAACCTGAATTATCACGCGTGACACCTGAAACTTTTACTATTCCACCAAAGCAATGACCCTTGGACGTGGATCCATTATCAATAGAAAATGTTGCTTGACCGGGATGTGGCATGTTTTTTGGTGTGCCCATAAACCTTTGGTTGTGTGGGCCTGAGAACCCCGTTGGGCGAGCCTCATTCATTGCAAGTACTTCTGATTACTAGAAGCAATCTTTGGGTACTTTAAATTGTATCCTTATTTCTGTTTCCATAGGACGTTGCATCTTCTCCATCCTCCTTGCAAGTTATAGAGGCAGCATCTGTGTTCCAAAGCCCTTTTCAGCTCTCCAGTTCATCAAAGCTGTGAGCATGTGAATCCATTGAACGAAGATAAGTGCTCAAGCATTTCAATTGTGTCAAAAGTTGTATGTTTTCAGGATACTTTCCTATTTAATTGATTATGAGATCCTCACAATGTATTCCACAACAAAGGCATTTACTGTTAATAGAATTTTCATTTTGATCATATCTTGAAGTGAGTGCTAGATATTTCCTACAGTAAAGTTGGCCTAATGGTTCTTTATTGCAGTATATGGAGAGTTTGGTGTGTCACTTTAGGGACGGTTTGTTTGCATTATAATACATAGCAATTGAATACATATAATTCATACCATAAGTGGTTGAAAATAATGATCAAATCTGAATTTTAAAAATAATTAGCATCAAATAACCATTCTTTTTAGGAAAATAGAATTAAAAAAAAAAAAGATGGAAAATGAACTACTAGGGTGATGGTGGTTTTTCATTTCCCATCTTCTTTTTATTCTATTTCCCTAATAGGAAAGGTTATTTGATGCTCATTTTTTAAAATGCACCTTTGATCTTGATTTTTAACTAGTAATTGTATGAATTATATATATTCAGTTTCTATGTGTTTTAATGTAGTTTTTTTTTCTTAATGTTACTTTAGTTTTGATGCTTTTTGAGATTATTGTCTCACAGTTATACATTAGAAAACTATTAATTTAAATAAGTGAAGATACAGAGGACTCTTAAATTGATCAGATTTTTAACACTCAATGTCAAACATGATCAGTTTGGTGGTATTCCACAAATTTCTAATTGGGAATAAACATTATTGAGAATAATCAAGCATGAGCTCGAATTCTGGCTACAAATGAGTTGGTATGGGTTGGATCAAGGTCATCATGGATCCGTTCATATAATTAATCAGAGTCAAGGATATGGACCTGGAACTGACTTGGCGTTTATGTCTAACCAAAAGGATTCCTTGCTTGTGGGGAAAATTTTGCATCCGAAATTCCGTGCCCACCACTTTTCTGCAGTGTGGTGCGGCACTTTTCGATGGAGATAAAAGGGAAATATTAGCTATGTTTCCTTGATTTTTATGCAGAAAAGCATTTTCCATTGAAGAGTCAAAAATCGCATTTCCATTGAAACGTGGAAGTGAAAATCCTCATAATGCAGAATTCTGACTTTGCCCAAACGTGTTCTGAAAGAAACTTACTGCACCCTGCCCTGCCTTTTCCCATTTTTTGTTAGATGGTAACAATTCCTTCTTTTTCCCCCTTTAGATTTTAGTTGTATTTTTCTCCCTTCATGTTTTAGTGGAATCATTTATATCAGCAATGTAAGATACAATACAAGTGAACAACACCATCACATTTCATGTTAGTCATTGCAGCTTGACGCTTCAGACGGTTCATCACATTACATGGATGTGTCCTATTTTAATTGGTTGTTATTTTTGCAAGATTGTTATAGTTTCCTTAAAAAACCATTTACCAATAAAGGGTGACATATGTGACTCTGTTTGTTGGTCCACTGGCCTACTATATAGGAGGATCTTAGGATCTATCTAGCCCTGTCTGAAAAATTAGGTCTATCTATTTAATGATTTTTTATCGGAGAGCCGCTGGCAACGTCTAATAGACTTCTTTTTCTTTAGCCTAAAACCATTTTGTATTGGTTAAGCCAAACGACTAAAAGGCGGTACATAACAACAAGTGCAAATCTTTTTCGATGCACATTCATGTGCTTACATTGCAAGTGCACCATAGTCCACTTAATGCATCAGGTCGACTAGGCCAATCAGTTTTTTGGATAGAACCTGCTTGAGCATAATTGAATATAGACCAGTAGCCAACTCATTTCAACCATGATTTCGTTTCATACATTGCGAACAACCTGATGTATGCATAATGGGACACATCTAGAGGATGGCCTGCACCTGAATTCATGGCCCACAAGGATGGCCCGATCACCTCACAAAAAATTAGTCACGTACGTGTAAAAGGAGAACATGCCTACACCAGAAAAAAGCAAGAAATTTCAACACAACATCCAAAATGGAAAAATTAACTTGTATAATTCAAATTATACATGCCACTTCAATAATTGTTTCAAAGGCATCACCTATTCACCTGTATTCAGGCATTTGCCAGCTTACTGGGGCTAGTCAAACAAAAATCATCCACGCCTAATGATTGGTATCATTTCAAAAAAAAAAAAAAATTCTTGTCTCTTAATAACGCAATTTGGGGGATAAAGTGGCACCAATCTATTGGGTAGAATCGCACTACGTGCATAATCTGGTTTAAGTGGCTCTTTTCTGCTTCTATCATCCAAAAGCACTGGTGAACCAGCAAGCAATACTGGGTGAGAGAACTACCTGTCTGCACTTGCTTCAGAAGATTCCGAAGGTTTGCCTAAATCTTCCTACTCCCCCTAGGCATGAAAATCTGGGCGGTGCCGAGACCGGGCCTAGTCTTGCCCGGGCCGGGCCAGCACGGCCCATGATCAATACGCGGGCAGTGTCGTGCCGGGCC
Source organism: Cinnamomum chago (assembly GCA_038049695.1). Lineage (NCBI taxonomy): Eukaryota > Viridiplantae > Streptophyta > Magnoliopsida > Laurales > Lauraceae > Cinnamomum > Cinnamomum chago. The sequence goes on from CP142453.1 coordinate 13,965,224, forward strand.
CAACCCTTTGGGGTCAGCCCAGCACGGTCCAAGGCATTGCTCTGTGCCGTGCCGTGCTGGGCCGGGCCTAGGCCGTGCTGCCTGTTGGCGGCCCACCGATACCCCTCCCTTTTTTCTTTTTTTTTTAATTTTAAATTTTTTTTAAGTCTTAGTCAAACTCTTGATCTTGGACCAATTTCATTAAAATAAAGAAATCAAGAGAAATAAATAAATAGAATAACACTAATGATGTTTTGAGAAAAATACATCAAATAAATTGTATTTCCTTGAAATTTAAGTTACAAAAGTACAAAAAAATTACAAGTTTGAACATGGATCAATATATATATATATATATATAATGAAATTCAAATCTTCTAATAAATGAAAAAAGAATTACAACTTTAGAAATCTATAATACATTCTAAAAAAATAAATTACAACTTTGAAAACTTATCATACATTTTAAAAAATAAATTACAACTTTAAAAACCTATGATACATTCTAAAAAATAAATTACAAGTTGAAAGTCTATTGTACATTCTAAAAAAAAATTATACTATGATATATGTAATGCCGCTAGCTTGTCTTCTATATCAAACTCATCATCGATGTGTTGTTCCTTATCCTCTGCTTGATACGAATCTCGTAAGCACATGCAGGTCTCAACGGTTTCTTCTGCTAGCATAGTCCTCCCGATGTCAATAAGGTGCCCACTTGCACTAAATGCCTGCTCTGATGCAACTATAGACACTGGTATTGTTAGTATATCACGGGCTATGGCGAAAAGCACAAGAAACTTAATTTCGAATGCTTTCCACCGTGCCAAAAGATCAAAAGCATCTTCTTCGTCATCCGAGATTGAAACATGATCGCTCCCCAGGTACATTGTTAATTCATTATGAGTTACTTCCGTGAGATTTCTTCATGATACTCCAAATGGCCTTCTTTTTTTCTTTATTTACTTGGGGAGGGCCTGTTGGGATCGTGGGTGCTATGGATCTACCTAATCGGGTAGCATAATCCAAATAAAGTGTTTCGAATTGTGTCTTAACTATAAACATGTCATTTATATTAGTTACATTCATATTAGAGTTTATTTCATCAAGAAGGGTTTCTACACCTTTTAATTTAAGGTCTAATGTAGCAGTTATACAAAATGTTAAAGGAGCTATTATCCAATATTGTGAAAACTTTGCCTCCATTTGTACACACATCAGTTGAAAATTTTGAAAACTCTATACTTTTTAAAAGTAAAACTTATTTCATAAAAATAGGTTAAAGCTTGATTTGATGTAGGATAATATACCTGGAAAAAAAATGTTACATCATGAAAAACTTCTAAAAAATCTCTTATTATCTAAAGAAGGGTCCATTTATCATCACTTATAAAAATATTTTCATGCTCCAAATAAAGTGAACAATATTGATTTATTGTCATTTTATAGGCACATGCTTCTTTTAACATTTTATAGGTAAAATTTCGTCTATGCTTTACATCTTGTGATATTTTCTTTGGTCTTAGACCCAAATTTACACATATGTCCCTCCACCATTATTTTCGCAAGGGAGAACAAAAAATGTATCATACAATTCATTTAATGCTCTCTAAAGCATCTCTAATAGATTTTACCCCTATTTGTACGATAAGATTTATGATATGGCATGCACATCTATTGTGAAATAGATATGCATTTAAATCAAGTTGAATTGTAGGTTTTAGTAAATCTGCTACAACATTGTTAGTGCTTACATTATCTAAAGTTATAGAAATTATTTTATTTTGAATTTTATATTCTCTAAGTTTTTTAAGGATGGTGGACCCTATCCTAACACTAGTGTGTGGGAACTCTAATAAAGAAAACGAAATCATTCTTTTCTTCATCACTCACTATCAATATAATGTGTTGTGATTGCAATGTACTCAAGATTTTGTTTAGAGGTCCATAAATATGAAGTTAAAGCCACTTTTTCAGATATATTTTCAAAAACTTGTTTTAAACTCTCTTTTTCTTCCAAAAAAGTTTTTATTGCATCATTTCTGCTAGCAGTAACTCTAGATATTTTCTGTCTTGAATGAACAAATGCAGACCTCAAAAATCTTTCGAATGATCGGTCTTCGGCAAGTATAAATGGTAATTGGCGAACTATTATAAACTTAATGAGTTGATGTCTATCATTAGTAGAGTCATAGTTGAAAACTCCTAAACCACTAAATAAATTTGTTTGAGAAAGTTGTGTTTGGATCATCCCACCTCTTACCCCATCGTTAGCGGTATTTGTGTGTTTGGGCACACACTTACTCATGTGTCTATTAAGGTGGCCAGTGCCGCTTGATGATTTGGCACTGACGAGATCTTTGCAATATTTACATTGTGCCTTTTCCTCTGTTCCTCCTTTAGGACTTGGGACAGTAACTTTAACAAAATAAGACCATACAGGAGAAGTCAATCTTATTTTTCTCATCTTTTTAGTTGTAGAAGCCGAACATGCAAGATCTTGGACTTGGGGATTATTACTATCTACTTCTATGCCCTAACTTTGATCTAAATGAATAAATCTAGGATCTTCCTCATTTAGAAAGAAGTCAAGGTTGAAAGGTTGTGATGGTCCAACCATTTTTCTAAATAAAATATTTAAAAAAAAAACTTAAATAAATAATTATGTATAATGTGTTTTTTGTGATAATTTATACAAGAAAAGGCAGAAGATGAGACTTAATATATAATACTACTATGTGTATTATTACTAAAAAAACTAAAAACTAAAAATTAAAAATAATAAATACCTTTATGAGAGAGGGAGAGCTAATGGAGAAGTCATTCTTAGTTGAATCCTGAAGTTACTCCTCACTCTTCACTTAGAAAACTTTGTAGAAAACTTAGAGCCTTAGATTTTTAGAATGAGACTTAAGAGAGCTTAGAGCCTTAGAACCTTAGAGGGAGTGTGAGAAATAAGAGTAGATGAGTGTAGAGAAATGAGAGGAATGAGGGCTATTTATAGAATTCCTAAGTGATAAAATGGCATAAAATACCCCCTCATATGACTGTTTTATAGCAGTTGGGGGTATAATGGTAAAAAATGATCAAAAGACACTAATGAACCCAGCCCCCCCCCCCCCCCCCCCCCCCCGGTCGTTTTATAGCATGGGTGGTATAATGGTAAAAAAAAGATTAAAAGACACTAATACCCCTTCCCTCCATTTGACCGTTTATACCTGGGTTTTTTTTTTTGGGTGAGGGTGGGTGGGTGGGTGGGTGGGGGGGTTTCAAAAATATAACCGTTGGGTTCCTCGGGCTGTGGCTTGTGCCGGGTCAGGCCGCCCTCGGGCTTGGGGCACTGGCCTAGCACGACACGGATGTTAACCGTGCCGTGCAGAGCCGTGCCTCGGGCCTGGCAGCCTTGGCCAGCATGGCCGAGTAGGGATTGTCGGCCTGGCCGTGCCAGCCCGTTGACTAGGCACGGTTTTTCTGTGCCGGGCATGGGCCGCCCACCCATATTTGCACCCCCGACTCCCCCAACATCTCGCATACAAGCATAAAAGTAGAAAAATTGAAAAGAAAACGACTAAATAGGAAGAGGCCTCAGAAAGGTTGTAGATTCTTGTCATGGATGAGATAATCAAACAATGTCGGCAATATTCTTGCAGTCATCACTGGCCTAACAATAAGAAATCACTTCAGGATTATTTTGATTCCAGCCGGAATTGACCAAAATGGCCAGAATCGGCCGGAATTTTGCCGGAAAGTTTTAGGGGTTGGTTCCATTCCGCCACAGCCAAATTCAGGAATTGAATAGAATTGACTGATACAGAAAACAGTGCTTCCAGGCTTCTAGCCATCCACACAAATATAATAATATGTTTCAGATATGTAAATTTTGAATACGTAAATCTCATTTCATATCCTATGCATAAAAGACCAGCAGGCCCTTAAGATGGTGATTTCAAGGAGTTTATTTCCTCACCCAAGTGAACTTTTCTTGTGCAATTAGATGGATCACTTGGATGCCCAATACATCTACACATCCATGGAGGCTTCTGCTAATATTAGAGAGGCTGAGACCAAGGATCAAAAAAGGATTGCGAAGGGCATATCAAGTTATCAACCACTGCCCAAAATAATACATATCAAACTCTATACAAATCGGTTGTTTAAGATATACCAATCATCCTTATGTCTCACTGGTTGCATGATTAAAGGTCCAAGGTTCAAGGATTGGTACCACCCTCTTCATCTTAAATCGATTGTTAAGATATGCACCGGTTAACAGGATGAATTTACACACAGGTTTAAAGAATCTGAGGTGAAATTACTCAAAAAATCTAGACTATTAAAAAATGTTAGATTTTAATGTTTACTTTCATTAGCGACTACAATAAATGAAAGCATGAGACCCTTCATTGTCAGTGTCGCTGCATTACCTCAAAGTAACATACTGAGTATTTGATCACCTATATTCAAGTTGCTCAGTAATAATTTTTTTTATAACAGTAAATTTTATTCCTCTGAGAAAAAAAAAAAAAAAAAAAAACCTGGGAGTTGCTCAGTAAAATTAAGGCCTAAAAAATGTTAAAAGTAAAAGATAATCATTTAGTATTTACTATGTACGTATATAACATGCAGTACCACGACATCATCAATCATGTAATGTACAGTATAATATGCAGTACATATAGTATACTAGTACTTAGTTAATACTCATTATTTATTTAATATCTACTACAAACTATATAGCAGTTAATGCTTACTTTTTACGAGCTAAGAACTAAGGAATGGATCTATGGAACACATAAATTTACGAAAAATACTAATGGAAGTCTTTGTGGGCGAAATATTAAAAAAAAAAAAAAAACCCCACCTTTTCAAATAAATTGCGATTCTCAAATATCGCATGTATGAATAAATCAAATGATCAAAACATGAATCATGAATAGTCCTGTGATCATTCTTATAGCCCAAAATTAGAAAGAAAAAATCTAAAAGATTTGCTTAAATAATTTGGATCTTGCTTTACCTTACATGAAAGTCATTTATGTGGTGATTTAGCATGAAAAAGCAAATCTAGCTTTCCATCATACAAGTGCTTTTTACAGTTTTTCATTCATAAAAATGCTATACCACACCAAACTGCAGAAAATTTGCTTATAAAACATTATTTACACCTAAAGTGACCTAGAGAAAGAAAGATTAAATATGTTTTGTTCTTTTTGAGTAAATGCAGAGTAGAAAAGAAAGATTAAATATGTTTTATTCTTACTGAGTAAAAGTTAGAGTAGAGTGGGTTGAGCTTGTGAGCGACTCCAAGAGCGTCTAGTGCGTGCTAGGGGTTGGGGGCGAGGATGAGGGCTGCACCCATGGCTCGTAGCTCGTGGGACCACTCAAGGACCATGGCTCGGATTCCTACCCTCTTCAATCCCAGTGCCGTTGCCAGCCCTGCAATCCACCCTCCTACATTCACCACATCGTAGTATTTATCCATACACCAACAAGCTACATATTTATAGGAGGGAGTTTTCGTGGCACCCAAGGTTTATTTGACACTAGTCATTAGTCAAGGAGGGTGGGCGTGAATGTCAAAACTCAAAATTACAACCAAAATAACTAGGATTCAGGTCACCTCAACTTGGGTGCGATCTCCTCTCATGCCCAAACAAAAACACAAGCCCAAAGACCAACTTCACATCCATGGCTTAATTCTCTCCTCTCATCAGCTGCTTCACGTCTCTCCTGCAGAAGCTTCTGTTCCCTCCAAAACCCACATCCCCAAACTACCCCTCCCACTTCCCAAGAACCCCAACAACCCCAAGATGCAATGCTCTCCCTCTCTCTCAAGAAATCCTCAACACCACCCTCCACATGGGCGAACCCAAGGTGTGACCATATGAGGTTGCCGCCTCAGGTCACATTTTGAAGTCTCAAGAGAGTTAGATGGAGCCCTAGGCCATGCTCCACATTTGTCCGGAAAAGTGCCCCACGTGTCTTATGTCCAAGACTTTGTCTCCTTCCTTCTTTAAAAAAAAAAAAAATACTATGTTTTTTTGCTACCCTTTTCTCTCATGCCGTCTTCCCACAAAACCTATAGTTTGATCATGTACGAACTATTCAAAGCTCAGGAAGCCCCTCTCGATCAGTTCTAGCTTTGCTACCTGTAAGGTCCTTTTGGATGATTTGGTATTGGAAATCAATTATTTCTTTATTTTTTACTAATCCATGGAGAAAAGATAATCGGGACTTTTGCATGTTCTTTCTTCCACTTTCATTACGATTTCAAACACTTGTCTAACTTTTCCTTTTGTTGATCCGTGATATAACTCTTATTGTCCTTGTAATTTATGTCTATTGAATCTTATATTGATGGAAGATATTTTAATTTATAGGTTTTAGGCATAGACTGTTGGATTTAAAGAAATTACAAATTGGATCCATTGTGAATTGTATTTCTTATTGACTATGTGCCTTTGGATTTATGATTTGCTTAGATTGTTGTTGTATTATGTTTGCCTTAATTGTTACACCTATTGGCTAATTTTCACAATTAAGCTCTCCATTTTGTATTTTTGTTTTTAGGGAAGTGAGTGATATTGTATGTTTCCTTGACACGGTTATCATTTTTTCAATTGACGATAGTCTGCCACACCTAAATAAAAATTCTGAATCCGCCACTGACCATCCACCTGGATGGTTCAATGCCTCTCTTCCCCTTTCTCCAAGGAGCTTGAAGAGGACGGATTTCGTGGTGGGTGAAACGCACCGTTACAAATTGAAACTTTTGTGTTTTATTTAAATTTTTTATGAAGCAGTTGAGGATCTAGGAGGGCATTTTCCTTAATTACGTGGTTCGTTTGAACAAGAAAGAAACAGATGGCATCATTATAGTCGATACATGTATTTGGAATTTGACTTCTTTTTTTTCCGATTGGGCCGGTGGCCAGGTCATAGAAAGTAAAGGGCTCGCACCATGATTCAAAACCTGGTGGAAGCTATGGGAGCAGGCGTTTTATCCACAAGGCCAGCCGACTTTAGATAGACCGTTTCTTCTTGAGATGGGCGTCTCCCACGATCCAAAAAATACCTAACAATTCATTCACAGGAATAAATGCGCATGGGAAAAAAAAAAAAAAAAACCTCACTCTCTCCCCTTCGTGACTTGCATGACAGTTTGTTGGGGTGCTCAAGGGACCAACCCATTTAGGCAGGGTTCTGGCCTTTGGTTTAAGGACTCAAGCCGGGCCTGGATATATATTTCTGGTCCATTTAATATGTGGGCTGGGCTTGAATGATGGGATAGAAAGCCCAAAATGTTGCTTGACCTGCCCCCGAATAAGTAAAACATGTAGTTTAGTGAGTGATTTGCCCTAACAATTAGTTTGTCAAGGAGAATAGCCTTCTGTATCCACAACGGATCAAGGTTGGAAAACTCGGTGAGTTGACTCTTTGACTCTATCAAGTCACCTCGTTTTGACTAAAGACCGAGTCAAATATAAGTAATTAATGTTTGAGGTTTGGAGTTAATAAATTTACAAATTTAAACTCTCTCTATATTCACTCTGTTTCAAAATGTAGGAGATTACTCCATGCAGCTGAGTTTAAGAAGCGGAACTGTATGGTTGGGCACACGTATTGAAAATTAGTGTTACTCAACGTTAAAACCTCATTTTTTATGAAAATTTTTCAAATTTTGCTCCAATAGGAGTTGTTCCACCAAATACTAACTATATGGGGGGCAAGGATATTCATGACTTTGGAACCGCTCCGGTTTTCCATGGGTAAGGCCCACTGTGGGTTTCACTCCTTCAACTCAAGAATTCTACAAGTCACATACTCAATGGACTTGAGAGAGAGAGAGAGAGAGAGAGAGGACTCTTAAATTGATCAGATTTTAATGTTTCTTTTTCTTACTGTTTCTTTAATATTGGTGCTTGTTGAGATTATTGTCTCACAGTTATACATTAGAAAACTGTTAATTTAAATAAGTGAAGATATAGAGGACTCTTAAATTGATCAGATTTTTAACACTCAATGTCAAACATGATCAGTTTGGTGGTATTCCACAAATTTCTAATTGGGAATAAACATTATTGAGAATAATCAGGCATGAGCTCAAAATTCTGGCTACAAATGAGTTGGTATGGGTTGGATCAAGGTCATCATGGATCCGTTCATATAATTAATCAGAGTCAAGGATATGGATCTGGAACTGACTTGGCGTTTTTTGTCCAAGCAAAGGATTCCTTGTTTGTGGGGAAAATTTTGCCTCTGAAATTCCTTGCTCACCACTTTTCTACAGTGTGGTGCGGCACTTTTCGATGGAGTTAAAAGGGAAATATTGGCTATGTTTCCTTGATTTTTATGCAGGAAAGCATTTTCCATTGAAGAGTCAAAATCGCATTTCCATTGAAACGTGGAAATGATAATTCTCAGAATGCAGAATTCTGACTTTGCCCAAACATGTTCTGAAAGAACATTACTGCACCCTGCCCGGCCTTTCCCCTTTTTGTTTATTAGATGGTAACAATTCTTTCTTTTTTTTCCCTTTAGATTTTAATTGTATTTTTCTCCCTTCATGTTTTAGTGGAATCATTTATATCAGCAATGTAAGATACAATACCATCACATTCATGTTAGTCATTGCAGCTTGACGCTTCAGACGGTTCATCACATTACATGGATGTGTCCTATTTTAATTGGTTGTTATTTTGCAAGATTGTTATAGTTTCCTTAAAAAACCAATTACCAATAAAGGGTAACATATTTGACTCTGTTTGTGGGCCACTTGCGTATTTGATGATCATTGATCGAATAGCTAGCGACCTCTAATAGACTTCTTTTTCTTTAGCCTAAAACCATTTTGTATCAGTTAAGCCAATAAGCCATACACTTATACACAATATTGCCATACACTACAAATGTCTTTAACTAGCTCAGCAACAATCAGGCCTGGTTGTTTGCATTAGAATACATGGAAATTGAATATAGAAGAATACATGGTCTAATGAGCTCCACCAAAGGATTATTAAATATGCAAAGTATGATGTTTGCATTAGATTACATAGAAATTGAATATGTAGCCTACATCATGGTCTAATGAGCTCCACCAGAGTTTTATTAAAGATGTACAGAGTGAATAATATGAGATGAGGAGTGAAGTATATAAGATAGAACTTCATGGTCTAATGAGCTCCACCAGAGTCTTATTAAAGATGTAAAGATCGAAAGATATGAGGTGAGGGGTGAAGTAAATAAGGTACCGATACTAGGGGGATAGTTAGATGTTCATTTCCCATCTTCCCTTGGCTCAATTTCCATTAAAGGATAGATTATGTGATGGTCATTTCTGTATATTCAGCTTCAGTCTTCATTTTAACAATTTATAGCATGAATTCCTATGTATTTTATTTTTATGCAAATAAACAAGCCATAGGGACTTTTGCTTTCCAAACCTACATAAACATGTAAATGTTTATCCACTTTAACTTCTATATATATATATATATATATGGGAGATACTCCTATGAGAGATAGAGGTGGGGGCCCTCACATTTAAGTTGTTGGCCCTCTCATAGGAGCATCTCCCTATATATATATATATATATATATAAATAGAGAGAGAGAGAGAGAGAGAGAGAGAGAAAAGAAGGAGAAGAAGGTTTTGTGGATGTCTCAAGTAACATTTATCTACTCAATAGGAATAAGTAGCCATTTCCAGTTTATATTTATTTAGACGAGACGAGTTTTGTACATATTTGGCAACCACACATTGCAAACCACTTCCCATAATCACTGCAGTAGTCATTTTTGTTCATTCATCATCAACCATTCCCTTATCTAGCTTTCTTGGGTAATGGGTCTTTTCTCTTTTCTCCATTTCTACTAATCAACCATTCCCTTATCTTATAGCTATAGCTCTTCATGGTAGAGGAATGTCTCCAGAGCATTCTTCTTCTTGCAACTCCAATGACACTTCGTAGAACACATGGAATTAAAGAGCATAAGTCTTGTGGATTGGAGAGAGATGATTTTGGATGTTGAAGGAGATTTTGAGAGAACAATGGCATAGCCATCATCCATGTAGTCTGTCCCATCAGGGAAGAGCTGCCATACAAGGGTACCCCCACCACTCCCTCCCTTTTTTGTAGAGGCTAAGATGGCCCCGTAGACTGTGTTGATAAAGGTGTCCCTGAAAGATGTGTTGAATCCTTGGTCTTTGGCTGATACACCAAACTCACCAAAGATGACTGGCATTCCCAGCGTCTTCTCTGCATCATCCATGTGGGCTTGCATCCATGTCTTAGTGAATTGAATGTGCTTGTCGGAAATTGATTTGGATATCCTTGAAGAAGCAATTGGAATATTGGAACATCAAAGGAGAGGAATGTATGAATATACATATGCATTATTGCTCACATAGCACACAAAACATGAATGCATGTTATCAAAGCAGAACCCATAATGAAGTGTGGCAAGAAATCTATAATTGCGGATGTAACATAGCCCCTATCCTTTATCACCAATTGGGACCAAGAGAAAGTAACAGCAATGTGTGTACAAGAAGGTATATGTAATATCCCCTGTGCATGTAGACATGTATCATGCGAAGTATGTGCCTGGGAGAAAGATATGGTTTGGATTAAGGGTTGCTCGAGTATTTACTCTAGTAAGATGAAGATCATCCGAATCCTTGATTTAATGGCTCTAAAGTTTAATGGTTTGATAAGTATAGCTTTCATCATAATTCAGCTTAACGGATTAAAATGGCTGAATCAATGATCAAATATTGAATTGGAATGAGTGCCATTACAGGGAAGCATATATGTTTATACATGTGAAGCTCCCGAGTTTAATAAATTTAAATATTTGAATAGCCTGCCCATGAAGGCCGACCCAGCATTGTTTTAAAACTAGAAAACTTGACTTTGAAGCGATGATCAAAATAGCAGTTGCGATGGGTGTAGCAGCCAGTAATGAAAATGCTACGTAGCGGGTGACATGTAGTGGTTGCGACAATACATAGCAGCATGGGGGTGTGAGTTTTATAAGTGGTCAAAAAAATTGAATCTTGTGCAGTACCAAATTTTGTGTTTTTTTTAGTGATTTGGAACCATATAAGGGTAGAGATAATTTTAGAAAATGTTTTTTAAGAGAAGAAATAAGAAAAACAATGTTTTAAATTAAAACTACTCGGCTCTATTAGGTTTTAGACCGTAACGGTGCTATTTAGCGGCTTTAACCGCTAAGACCGATAATGTGGCCGCTACGTCGCTATTTTGAACCATGCTTGGAAGGTCACTTAGCAAACTGACTCAGGAACCAACTCTCAAGTGACCAGACTCAGCTGATTTGCTAACAGACCTAAAGAGTCTAGTTGACTAGGCCAAATAAGGGTGAGTCTGAACAAAGTTTTAAAGCACTGACCGAAGTAGTTCAAATTATGGGCCTGAAACAGCATGGGCCAGACTCATTAATAAGCCTACATACAAGCTCGTATGTCATATCGCAAGGATACTCACCAGGAATCTGCATAGATATGAACAGAAGCAAAATCAATGCCAAAAGCCTGATGGTTCCTTATGAAATCAGTTCCTACTTGTGTGGAAAATGTATTGGGATTAAATTGAGCTCTATCTGGTGTTGAAGGACCATAGAATCCTTCTAATCCAATCTCCAACAGATGCCTTGAATCGATTGATTTCACATAAAGCGCCATTTCTTGTATCCATGCCTGAGAAAAAAAGGGGGCAAATTCCATTGTCAGAATGTTAGCAACAACTTATCTGGTACCAGATTAATGGGCCTCATTGGCCAATTAGTGGAGTTACAAATTATAATCCAGGCAAGTCCGGGATTAAACCATAGTTTAAGAACCTGGAAACTAAAGTTAACTTGAAAGGTCACCGGGCAGAGTAATTGGTCGAGTCAACTAAGTACTCGGTCTGACTCGTTCGAGTCATCCAATTCAGTGACCTATTGAGTCATGCATTAAACTAGTGAGTTTGAGCAACTTTTTGGCAAACTCAGTCAAACTCACCCAGATTGCTTGACTTCATGTCCTTCGGGCTCCGAGTCACTCTTACAAGTTAAATTCTATAACTACATTAGTAACAATAGCAGCAGAGACAGCAAAAGATGTTAAAGGAGAAAAACAGACCTGCAATTTATCACCAGTTGGATCGCTGAGGCACCGTGGCTCATTCATCAACTCCCAAGCAAAGATTGTAGGATCATCCTTGTAGGTTACGTTTGTGAAAGTATTGACTCGGGTAAGAATTGTCTGCGCTAGTAGTAAATTCATAATCTTACGCAATGCAATTTGATTTTATCAATGGTTAGCTGCACAGTTTTGCAACTCTGGAATCAGACCCAAATTAAGAATCACCGAGCTGAGCAACTCAAATGAGTCTAAGAAATACTAGGCCAGGCTCATTTGACTCACATGACTCAGTGATCTACTTAGTGAGTCAACTCGGGCTATTGAGTGACAAGTTCTTTAAACTATGCTCATGAGTCATGAGTAGTCATGGAAACATAGTTTGGCATAATCTGTACCATGGTGCCATCAGATCAAAGATGGCACCCTGGCACTCTCATCAGGTCATGTGTTGGGTCCTGCTGATCTGTAATTCTGTACAAGTGGGGTCCATGGTTCATGATTTTGGCCATGGATTTCATGGATCCTCCCTTGAACAAATGATCTGATGTAACTCTTCTAGGTTGGAAGATCCCATATGTCCATCAAGAATTGAATGGGGCACCGATCGGTCCATCAGATCAACATTATTGGACCCCACTTTTGACCAAGTAATTTATGATTTTCTAAGAAGGAAATGCAAACAAGGGTGAGGAAGTTTGCCTTGACATGAGCCTTGTAGTAGCTCTTGAGAGTAGGATCAGAGAAGAAATCATCATCTGATGAGACATTGAGGCCTGCAGCTTTTCCCCATTTCACATACTGAGCTTTGCCTCCATATGCATCCCAGTTGTTAGTCAAGGACAATATGAGCCTGATTTTGTGTTTTTTCGCTTCACTTATTACAAAATCCAATCCCTAAAGAAAAGAAAAGAAAATGATCTGCCATTAATTTCATTTCTTGTAATTATGACATACATGTAAGCTATCACATCCACATCATGGCATCCATTATGGTGGGGCATGCGCCCCAAATAAGGTGATGTGTGCATGGGCAGTGATTTGAAATCTGGACAGGATCAAACCATCAGGTGATCCTAACCTTACTATCATGATCAAAACAGGGCTGAATTTCTAAACAGAGTTAAGGTTTAGAACTATGTTTAGAACATTGTAAATGAATTTGGCTACTTATTGCAGTTTATTAGAAGGGTAACTCCTCATAATTCAGAATGCAACAAAAACAAGCTAGAACCATCATTGTAAAGCACGGAATTCAGTCTCAGCTCAAAGCCCTGTCTAGTTGAGCAACTTGGACCTAGTCAGCTCAAAGTTCCTGCTCAAACTCACTTGTTAAGTCTGGTTAGTTTAAAAAAAATGAATGAAACACCAAAAGGTTATCATGCCATGTTTTGTTAATTGAGTGATGAATACAGTCAAATAATCACTTCTACAAGCAAATAAAACAGGACAAGAAAAGGGGGCCTAGCATACCAATGGCATTGGCAGAATGCCAAAAATACAAATGTTTGAAAGATCATACCACTCACTTTATTTAAATTGAGAAAGAGAAGGAAAAAAGATAACTTGAAAAAGAGAGAGAGAGAGGGTACCTTGAAAACTTCCTCATCATAGACACCAGGAGATTTCTGCAGAGCTCTCCACTGACCATCATTAAAAGCCCAAGTCCTACAGACAGTAAGGCCTACAGAGGAGGCTTGTTGGAAGACCTCACTAACCTTTTTTATAGTAGATTGATCCACAGCAAATACCATCAACCAATAGGTATTAAACCCATTAACATAGAAAGGTTGGTCATTAACCATGAACTGGTTTCCTTTCGTCACCACCATTGCCCACTCATCACCCCCCAAGTCACCCATGTCATGGATCCTACAACCCAGAAGAACATTTTTAGAAGTTCAGATAAATAACTAAAATACAATAAAAAAAAAACCATATTTCTATATAATAAAAATAATTAAAAAGAAAAAGATGAGATACCCATGGTTTCTTTCAAAAAATGGGATATGACTCTGTATTTTGTCAACCATTCTCAAATGGTGTTGATCTCCACTGACAGCAAGATCATTGGAGCTTGAATTTTCAATGAGGACCATAAAAATGGCAATTGAAAAGAATGTTTCAAACAAGAGTGGGGAGGATGTGAGTTTTCTCATTTGGGTCCCCATTGGTTTGAAACTCTCTTGTCTAGTTCTTGAAGTTGGGACCATATATATATATATGAATAATGAAGTGAAGCTTGGAAACTTGTGGAGTATTGAAGGGAAAATGATCTCTGAAGCTTTGAAGCAAAGGCATTTTTCGTTTTCTTTCCTTCTTTGAAAAACATATAACCAAATGGAAAGAAGTAGGTGTGGAGTGCAGATATCACCCCCAAGTCAAGCTAAGGGTGTCCATTGGGGCCCTTGCACAAGAGGGCCCGTACATCCACATCATGACATGTGGCACTGCTGATAAGGTGACATGTGGCTCATCCTCTTCACATCTCTGTCTTCTCATGTATTTGGAGCTGAGAGAAGTCTTCTGGTATAGACATGCATAATATGCACAACAAGCTGGAGTTGAAGTAGGGACTTAGCTTCAAAGTATTGATGAGTACCAATGGGGAATAGGTTCCTTATCCTCAAAACACAATTGTTCATCCTTAATTTGCATCACGTGGGGCCCACTAATGATTACCTGTACCAACAAACATGAGAGCCCTATTGGTGGTGGATTTTTTAAAGATACAATAACAGGAATATTTTATCTACTTGATTGGATACATAGAGATCTATGGTTGAAAGGGGATGGCTCTTCTTCCAATCTCTGCTATTTGATTCAGCATGCTTATTTATAAAAATAAAAATAAAAATAAAAACTACGTAATGTGTATGTGTGTGTAGAGAGAGAGTAGCCAAGCCGTTACTAAATTAAGAATGGTCCAAGCTCTCAGCAGGTTAGGGACAATGGGTGTGCGCGTGAGTGTACATGAATTGGAGCCTTATATGATCAGATGGTTCACATTCATTTCCAACCCCCAATGACCCTATGATTATCATGCTTTGTGGGCTCCACAGGGTAGACTGTTCCTAAGCTGGGAGAGATGAGGCCATTCCTAAAGTGATTCATTGTATACTTGTAAAAACCCAAGTTTGGCCTTGTGCTCGGACTCAGGCTCAGGCTTGTGCTAGGGCTCAACTTTACAAATATTTTCAAAATATTCAAGGCCATACTTGGGCGAGGTTCTGGTGACTAGTTAATTTAGAGTTCAGATTGACCATTTTAACTCACGAGTTTGTTCTCTAATCCGATTAATAAATCGATCAAGTTTAGGTTGATCCCATTTACATCACCGACATGGCAACCTAACCCAAACTGTCTCATTGTCTTGAGGCTATAAGAACTTGATGCTAGCATTGCAATTTTTGGACTTTGGAAAACTAGTACACCGGGCAAGTTTTGAGGCAGCCATAACAATACAAAAGAGGACTTTTGCATTTGCATTGCCCATTGACGAAACCTCAAGGTTCATTGGCCACAAAGTGGACGGTTAAAATAAAACCTCTGGGCCTTTATCTTCCGACCTTATATTCCATATATCTTTAGATAGGACAGCTGAATACTTCAATGATTTTTGAGTTTTTGGATCGGCCTACTTTCTGATATAAGAAGGGCTTAGACTACAGCTCAGGTAAGTTTGACCTGAGCTATCAGCCCCATCCACAATGGGCCCACAATTTGAACGGTGGAGATACAAAATTCAGGTCACAACTCTCAATCCGGCTGTTGCAGACTCACACAAAATGTGAGTGAGCTACAGAAAGAGAATACTACTAGACCAAGGTCTTTGCAAGGAACAAAAGAGGGAGAGAGAAAAATAAATAAATAAATATAACAGCAAACGTGTTTATAAGAGAAAGATAAGGTAAGGAGAAGGGTATAAACGAGTACAAAACATGCAAATGACTGCAGCAGCCTTTTTTTAAATTGAATCGATACAAAAAGAAGATGGGAATGAAAACAGATGAGAGAGGAAATATGAAGGTGAACTCACACGGAACTGAACTGATTGGGATGGGGACTGAGGAATCCGTTGCTTCTACTCTGTATCAAGTATCAATCCTTCAGCCTCAAAAATATATGACAAGTATTGAGAGGAGAGAGAGAAAGCACTACTCAGCGTGGGCATCTAAAAACAGAAAGGAATGTACAAATGTCACTTCTCCACCCCGACCATTTTGATGACCGGAAACGTCTATACATGCACATGTGATGAGTGATGACCCAACAGCTCTGTCCATTTTGATGACCGGAAACGTCTATACATGCACATGTGGTGATGACCCAACAGCTCTGTCGAGCGATTTAATTGGGATTCTTCCACAGAATTCAATCTGGGAATGAACCACCTGTCACAATACCTACCGCTCAAAATCTTGTGGCCGTTTATCACCAATGAATGAAGAATTAATGTGCCCCTTCATGACCAATGGCCTAAATTTCAGTCTAGTTTGAGTTGGGTGCAGAGTGTTCCCATCTAAGTAGTAGCTCGATGTCTTTTAGGAGGGATCCAGTTTTATTATTAAGTGCCTGTTTGTGTGCATTAAATTAATTAATACATAAGAAATTAAGGTCAAATGAGCTCCACGGGATAAAGGACTTGAGGTGAAGAGGGAAGAAAAAAAGATGGAGATGTAAATAAGACCTCGAATTTCCTTAATATTGAAAAACTAGAGCGTTGAGTGGATATTCATTTCACAATAAAGAAGAGGTTATTTTGATGGGCATAATTTTCAATATTCACCTTTGATCTTTATTTTTCAACCACTAATGGCATGAATTATCCAATTTGTATGTTTTTCTTTTTCTTTTTTAATAACGCATGGTTCCTAACCCTTTGGACAGAATAATCCCTACAGGCTCAATAGAAAAAGCCGGATAAAATTTTCCTATAGCCCCAGTGTGGTAATGCAATTTCAAACCCACAACCTCCGTATGCAAACTGTGGTCTAGGCCAACTAAGCTACCCTCAAGAATCATTTTTATGTATTCAATACCTAAGTATTCTAATGCAAAAAGAACATGACTCCAGTGAAATTGAGCCCTATTAACAACATACTGGAAGCACTTTTCCACTAAAAATGGCATAATAGAAAAGTGGGACATTTGTTTATTGAGGAAAAAAAATTCAACACCCTTTCCAAGAAAAAAATAATAATTAAAACAGTGCAATTTTTTGCAAATCCATGAAGAAACAATTGAGGTGTGGGGAGTAGGAGACGACATTTCTACAAAAAGGAAAAAGTCCTCACACCATCAATTTGTCTTTTCGGCCCTTGTACCAATCCATCAGCTACAAGGGATGTTCGAAGGGCTGAATCATCACTTTACTTAGAAGCACGACATCATCAGACCATTCGTTTAGTACAGCCATTTGAGCTTCCATAGACGCAATTAACATATCTAGTCACTGGCTTCTGTATGGGCAACTTATCCGTGTCAAACGGGAAATAATCAACAAACTTCTGAGATTTTTCTACTTTCTAAACAATCTAGATAACGAAAAGCAGACCCCCATTGTCAATGCTTTTAACCATATGGTTCAACGGCAGGCAGCCTGCTTCAGTACTTGGCTCGTCCCTAAATGAACACAATGTGACCTGCCAAACGCTAATGAAAAATCAAGGCCTTCCACACCACCTTCCATCAATTGTGGCCATTGATCGACTGCACGCCCAAACTTTGCACACAAATATTGGTCATACAAGCCACACACCAAATGTCCGGTAAATAGTCACGCTCTAAATTCAGCCATTGCATGCTTATATTACCAGATCCCCTGGCATTTCACTGCAAGCATTTCTTTCGTATGAGTCTGCAAGCCACGACTTGATAAAGAACAGAGAGACAGCATCAACCACATCTTTGCACATTTCATCAACACAATAGACAAAAGCATAAACCCAAAATGTAGCTCACATTGACATCAAAATCAATATCATAGGGCAATATTAATTTGCAAGCAACCGGTTTAGAAAGCATATTTTTTTATCAACAGTCGATATCCTGTAACCATATAAAAAAAGAACCAGAATGCGATCATGTTCCAGCCTTGCGCCGTCCAACACGAGCAACGAAACCAGCCTTGATTGGCGCCACCGACCGTGCACAGCCACACTGAAGCAAGAAAAGAGTACAGTGAGAACCACTGAGGAGGAGAAATGCTAATTTGTAGAATTCATACCCGCAAACCAAGTACTCATCTAACCAAGTAATCAACTACTATTGATTGCAGCCAAACAACTAAAAGGTGGTATATAACAAGTGCATTCTTTTTCAATGCACATTCATGTGCTTACATTGCAAGTGCACCATAGTCCACTTTATGCATCAGGTCGATAACGCCAATCAGTTTCTTGGATAGAACCTGCTTGAGCATAATTGAATATAGACCAGTAGCCAACTCATTTCAACCATGATTTCGTTTCATACATTGCGAACAACCTGATGTATACATAATGGGACAAATCTAGAGGATGGCCTGCACCTGAATTCATGGCCCACAAGGATGGCCCGATCACCTCACAAAAACTTAGTCAAAGGAGAACATGCCTCCACCAGAAAAAGTCAGAAATTTCAACACGACATCCAAAATGGAAAAACTAACTTGTATAATTCAAATTATACATGCCACTTCAATAATTGTTTCAAGGCATCACCTATTCACCTGTATTCAGGCATTTGCCAGCTTACCGGGGCTAGTCAAACAAAAATCATCCACGCCTAATGATGGGTATCATTTCAAAAAAGAAAAAGAAAAACAATTTGTTTTTTTTTTTTTTTTGTCTCTTAATAACAATTTGGGGGATAAAGTGGCACCAATCTATTCGGTAGATTCACACTATGTGCATAATCTGGTTTAAGTGGCTCTATTCTGCTTCTATCATCCAAAAGCAATGGTGAACCAGCAAGCAATACTAGGTGAGAACTACCTGTCTGCACATGCTTCAGAAGATTCCTAAGGTTTGCCTAAATCTTCCTACACCCCCAACATCTCGCATACAAGCATAAAAGTAGAAAAATTGAAAAGAAAATGACTAAATAGGAAGAGGCCTCAGAAAGGTTGTAGATTCTTATCATGGATGAGAGAATCAAACAATGTAGGCAATATTCTTGCAGATCATCACAGGCCTAACAATAAGAAATCTCTCAAGATAAATGCCAGCATAGAGAAATCTGAAGACGATTCGTAATAGTAGTTAGAGGGTTGATCTTCCAACTACAAGAACATAAAGCAAAGCAATTTATGAACACAGAAAAATGAGTAATCACCTGTTCACATCGGAGAAAGAACAGACGATTCTCCTTTGAAAGTATGGTGTCAGGACTTTTGCAGCCATTGCAAATGACGTATTCATCTGGAGATACAAAAGCAGAGATTAAAAGACATTCAGTCCGTAGTTTATGGCTACGGAAGAAAGAAATTCTCCTAGCAAAGGAATCCTGATCACATGACACCAGCAGCAAAAATAAGTAAACAGAAAAGAACTGCACATTTTCCGGCACATGATATATAAAGTCTGAAGCGCTCTATAAGATACATTATATACAGTTCTACATATAATAGAGCATGTTGCTCCTAAAAATAAATTAGTTGCCTTGCTTGGATACCTCAAGGATCAAGGTTGGTGACGCTGTCTGTAATTCAGTGGCAAACAAAAGGCGTCTGAAATGATAAATGATGTAGACAACAGAGAAGAGGCATTGGATGATAGAAAGAATTAGGCTTCTGACAAAAAAAATTTATTTTATATTAAACAGAAGAATGAATTCAGTTCCTTTGGAGTTTTCCTTTTTCAAGTACCTGAGTACGGTCTGGTATCGAAACCAAGATAAAATGTGATGATCAATCCAGACCTCGTATAATCTCAATATAGTTCATCAGTATATAACAGAATGCAATCAAGTTCCTGATATAGTATCAGGTCCAGTGTCTAAAGCCACATTAAACTCACATGTTTCAGGAGTACAACTAACAAGATCACCAGGGAGTTTGACTTGAAGCCAAGGGAGCAATAAGATTGGTAACTTGGTTAATAGTATCCTACTCTTCACTGTCTAACCTTGTAATTAAGACCTCTAATGAATATAGAGTTCTGTCAATATATAAAACAGGTATTCTCCATGTGGGCAAGTCTTCAATCTGTCTTACATGGTGATTTACATGAATATATGCATTCACTCTGTCGTATTCAAATCTAAACTTCCACATGAAATACTTCATTTTTTAATTTTTGACAAACACATTATTTTGAATGATACTTCATTTTCCTTGTTCTTGGTTTGAGATCTCGACATTAAGAGCATTTATCTGAAAATTGATGTACTCTATCACTTTGCCTTCAGCTTCCACATGTAGTTCTTCAAAAATGCAGTACATGACGTAATCAATTTGAGAAAGTTTCCACGTGATGTAATAAAAGGAACCATAAAATCCAAACAAACAACATTTGCACCTTTTCCTGCCCCCACACCATAGTTCAGTGAGAATTTAAAAAAAAAAAAAATGGCAGAAACTAATACAAGAAGCCACAGAACATCACTGCATTACAGAGCTGATAGATAAAACAAAAACCTAGAAGATGAACATATGATCATGAGCAGGGAAATTGGAAGTAAATACTCACTGACATATCTCCTAAGTATCCCCTCAAAATTTTTAGGAGCAAATCGTCCCTTAACAACCAATCTTTGCTGCCCATCAAGAGATCCACTTGTTCCCATTTCAGCAAGTAAGAAATTCATAACATGCTCTGGCTGCCTATGCATCCTGTAAATTTAAAACGTAATGTAAAACCATAAAAAAAAAATATATATATATATATATACATTCATACGAAGAAAAGGTAAAACCATACAACATAGCACATTCTCATAAATGTAATGTTCCATGACAGAAGGAGCACAAGCATCCAAAATATCTTCCAAAGACAAAGCTAAAGACTAAATGCTAAGGACGGAATTTGTCATCTGAAGAAGGGTAGAAAAGAATCAAGTGTCTAACATAATCACATCCCACTCAATTTTTCTGTCATAAACCTACATATTTTTGTTTTTTACAAAATGTTGGCCACGTTGACTTTTCCTGTGTAGACGGTTGTCTATTATTTTTGCTTGTATTGATGTATTTGTACTGCCATTACGGAGTTTTACCATCATACTTCTATTCTTGTGCCTTTTTCTTCTCCGAAGTAAAAGAATTGATTTTTTGTAACTCACTTAAGAGTGTTTTCGTACTAGTTTATTTATAACAGAAATGGAAGATAATTTTTTTATTTGTTCAGTTGTCAAATTATCCAAGTCCACAATTGGCACCTTGCACTTTCAAAGAAGCAAACAATTTTCTCCTTTTTTCTCTGAGAGAGAGAGAGAATACAGCTAAAAAGTCCAGAATAGAAAAATCACTCTGCTGCTAACATGACAATGCGAGAAACAGTTGTGCTTAAAATCTGACAGGCATTGTTTGGTTGGTTGGCTTCGTTGGTATATTAGTATTGGGATTTTGGATGTTTTAGGTAGGAGTTACAGGATTTGAAAATTGAAGTGAATAATAAATTTTATGAGAACTTTTTTCTTATAGATGGGTTGGGTTTGGTTGTTTGCCTATTGGTTGCGGTGTGGCTTGAGCTTACAGCATAATTGTCTAAAAATAGCCAACCACAACCACAGGATGAGGATGCAGTTAATATTAGCATCTGAATGCATCATCTATGAAGGGTTTGCTTCTTTCTTTTGTTATCAACACATCAAATAGAAGCCATGAAAGCCAATGTTAACATGCCCAAAACTTATGATGTCAAACTAGAGATAGATCAGATCACCACATTTGTTTTGAGAAAGAATAAAATCCTTGCAATGTATAAAACTCGATCAAATCTTGCAAAAACATATGTTCATAAAAGACTGTCTGAGCAAAACAATCATACGTCTTGCAGAGGTCCATGAAGTTCACAAAAACTGTCTTCTTTGTGCCTTCTCTAAGAACTTGAGGTGGCCTCATCACAGTCCTGCGTCTATCTCCTGCAAGTTCTGGATTGTTCTCACGCAAGATATTAAAAACTCTGCCAAGAAGCTGCAGAATAAACAACACCACAACCTAATAACTGGGAAGCACAGATCTAAGTTCAACTAGTGCAGGTAAAGAGGATGAACAAAACAGAAATAGTGAGGCAATTACATACATACACAGCAAGTTCAGCCAACAAACCTTTGTAAACTCATTAGTAAAGCTTTGCAATCAATATTCTTCTTGTCAAGAGTTCACAATCAACTGAAGATCTATTAAAGAAAAGGGCCGTTGACTAGTTTCAGCATTTCACCCATAAATATAAAAGCTGATTTATCACAGGATTATAGATATATTGGAACCTTGTCAGAAGGTATGGCTTAAACTACATTTTTAATTCAGAATGTTGACATTTGATATTGGACATTGAACAATCTGTATTAAATGTGTACTTATGGTTTAATTTATTACCTGTTACTGTTTAAAAATAAATATTGGACACTGAGAAACATGAGCAAAAACATTGCCCTAAGGCAACAAACCCCACTTCAGTGAAGGTGTTGGAAACTTCAAAGTTGACAGGAGAACTACAAATGGGTAGGCCTACATGCAACTATGAATATATGAACCTATCAAATACATATAAAAGATGTGCCTAGAGAAATGTTACTACATCATGCAGTCCCAATAACCCGTTTGGAATATTCTAACTATCTAGTGGGCTCATCTTGGACAGCCTCTCATACCTTCACCACCTAACGAAATAACAAAAAAAAGGAGGGAAGAGGGAGCCGGGGGGGCATGGGGGCAAGGAAAGAGGAAGATGGTGGAGGAAGCAGCAGCAGCAGAAGAGAATGCCTGTGATAGTAACAAGCAGCAGGTGCTGCACCTTTTTTTTTTTTTTCTTTTTATCCCCCTTCTCAAGAGTGTTGCTGATTTATTTTGATTCCAGCCGGAATTGACCAAAATGGCCAGAATCAGCCGGAATTTTGGCCAGAGTTTTAGGGGGTGGTTCCATTCTGCCACAGCCAAATTCCAGAATTGAATAGAATTGACAGATACAGAAAACAGTGCTTCCAGCCATCCACACAAATATAATAATATGTTTCAGAAATGTGAATTTTGAATATGTAAATCTCATTTTCATATCCTATTCATAAAAGACCAATGGGCCCTTGAGATGGTCATTTCAAGGAGTTTATTTCCTCACCGAAGGGGACCTTTCTTGTGCAATTAGATGGATCACTAGGATGCCAAATACATCTACACATCCATGGAGGCTTCTGCTAATATTAGAGAGACTTGAGACCGAGGATCAAAAAAGGGTTGCGAAGGGCATACCAGCCACTGCCCAAAATAATACATATCAAACTATACAAATCGGTTGTTAAGATATGTACCGGTTATCAGGATGAATTTAAACAGAGGTTTAAAGAATCTGAGGTGAAATTATTCAAAAAATCTAGAGTATTAAAAAATGTTAGATTTTAATGTTTACTTTCATTAGCGACTACAATAAATGAAAGAATGAGACCCTTCATTGTCAGTATCATCGCATTATCTCAAAGTAACATACTGAGTATTTGTTCACCTATATTCAAGTTGCTCAGTAATATTTTTTTTATAACAGTAAATTTTATTGCTCCGGAAAAAAAAAAAAAAAAACTGGGAGTTACTCAGTAAAATTAAGGCCTAAAAAATGTTAAAAGTAAAAGATCATCATTTAGTATTTACTATGTATATAACATGCAGTACCACGACATCATCAATCATGTAATGTACAGTATAATATGCAGTACATATAGTATACTAGTACTTAGTTACAACTCATTATTTATTTAATATCTACTACAAACTATATAGCAGTTAATGCTTACTTTTTACGAGCTAAGAATTAAGGAATTGATCTATGGAACACATAAATTTAGGAAAAATACTAATGGAAGTCTTTGTGGGCGAAATTATTAAAAATAAAAAATAAAAATAAAAACCTTTTCAAATAAATTGCAAGTCTCAAATATCGTATGTATGAATAAATCAAATGATCCAAACATGAATCATGAATAGTTCTGAGATCATTCTTATTAGCCCGAAATGAATGAAAAAAAAAAAAAAGATTTGCTTAAATCTGGATCTTGCTTACCTTACATGAATGCCCTAAAGGTACAGGTGGTGTATTAGCTTTGGCTTATAAAGTGTTTTTCATTACCCTTTTTTCTTCAGAATAGAAAGGAACATGTGACATGTCTCTTCACAAGCTTCCCTTTAAAAAGAATGTAAGAAAGAGAGGTTATTAGCTTTGAAAGGGGTCATTCAATATGTAAAGCGGCATATCGACTGATACACAATAAATTGACCAATACGCCTGATTTATCGGCAAGGCCAATACACATGAACACCAATAAGTTACAAAAAGGGGCGCAATCTAAGCCAATAAGGCCGATTTATCAGCTGATATGTATCCGATAATCCATGACCAAGGGCAATTCATGAAATCTGCCAGCATCTTTTATTGATGTTACTCTGGATACTAAAAGATAAGGTGGATCGGTTGGCCAAGATTGAAATAATAAGGATGCTTAGCTTTTATATAATTTAGAGTCCTTTTCCAATCAAAAGAGATCTCAGTGTTCTAGTACGATATCCTAATTCGAACTCAGATTGATGTTTTGTTCAAAAAGGCCAAGAGACTGTTGCGCCGCAATGTAATAATAATAATAAAAGAATGGGGTTGTATTGTACCTTGTTCTTATTTATAATATCATTATCATTAAAAAACACACAAAAGAAAATAACAGGAAGTGTTTATTAATAAAAGTGATCTCAATCACAGATAATGGACCACACCTCTTCATATAAATAATCTCGATCACTGCCCCCCCAAGGATATTGACTTAGGACAATGCCCTCTCCTTCATCTTCACTGATTCGGTCACCTGAAAAGTGATAAATTATGCATAGTAATCAAAATGATTTTTTTTTTTTTTTGGCTATCGGAGGGGTTCCCAACCCTTTAGGCTGGACTAATCCCTCCAAGCCGGAGGGAAGCCACAAAAAAACATAAAACAAGAAATTCCAAGTCCCTTAGGGCACATTTGTGCACAGCCCTTTTCACGGAAGCAGAACTCAAATCTCTAATATTTTATCGCTAGGTTGTTCGGTGCACATGGAGTCTTCACAAAAATTGTTATTTTTTAGCTATTTTTCAGTGCTAGAGCAGTAATGTGGGTCCAGCCTCCCCTCATCAGACTCCCATTTCCGCAGAAGAGACCCCAGCTTCCTCTTCAGCGGCATTACACAAACAAGCCCTTATACATCACAGTTTTCCCATTATTTGTCCTTCTTATCTACACAGCAATATGCAACACGTGCAGTCCCTTAACAGAGCTAAGCCTCTTACCATCATGATCTTCCCCACCATCACCATGCTCCTCATTGAGAAAATCAGTCTCCACCTGAAACAACAAGACAGCAAATATGATTCACATCTTTTGAGGTCATATAAATGAAGATTTACTTCAGGTTTCAGCTATGTTCATGAACAGGTAATACATGAAAAAATTACCGGTTTCTTCTTTTTTTTCTTCATGCCAGCAAAGGAAGATTCAAGACTGTCACCAACTGCATGAGCATAAAACCACGTAAGGTAACAAAAATATAATGCAATTATCAATGTACCCTTCAGTTATTAAAATAAAGTAAAATGGGGAAAAATAGTCTAAGCAAATATGTGTCTCTAGGAGAATTTAGTTCGTCTGTCATCCAGATTTACCAGACAAATTAGAATTTTTAAAAAAATGAAAAGAAAAAATAAAGAATTTACCAGACAAGTTCTCTGTTTTTTCAGCCACTTTATCCACGGCTTCATCAGCAGGATCCAGAACTAGAACCTTCTTTTTCTTCTTTTTCTTTGTAGGATCGAATGGGGCAAGCTGCAAGAGAATGGTCCGTACATTTGATTAGATACTTAAGTCATTTTGCAGTTTCTGCCCCTTTCCCAATATTTTCAGTTTCCAAGTAATCGTTTGTGTTTTCATGTAAATATCGAACTGTTTGAGAGATTATATATGTCCAAACTTTAAATTCAACCAACTGCTAACAAAATATGTTCTGTAATAACAAGAACCTAGTAATACGTATAGCAAGAAGTGAACAAATCATATTCTCAAAGTTTTCCAAATTTTCAAGAGATTCCAAAAAAAAATACAAGAAACAGCCGATGCATGTGAGTGAAAAGAGAAATTTTAGCAGTGTCGCAGCTAAAATTGCAACAATGGCATTTGGATGCATGGAGCAGTCATCAATCTAAACCACCCTATTATATTCAGCAACATTACACATTGACCTGCTTTTAAAAACACCACAATCAGATAACAGTCATCTGAACATTCTCAATTTCTATTATGGGAAATGAACATCTGAAAACACAATGTGGGCCCAGCCATTCCTAAATCCAACCTGCTCAATCACCCCTCCCAAGTCCCACCAAGTCAAAGGCTCTACATTACCTAAAGAGCTGCCATCAGTATTAAGTTTCCACCACGCCGCCATACCATGAACATGAACCCCTACTGGAGGAATAACTCACCCCTCAATCAAAGCTTTTTTTTTTTTTTTACTCTCTTCCCAAAACAAATTATGAAACGCGGACAAATTCCTTGACTTTTAAACCCTAATGAAAGTTTTAATTTTTTCCTAATCACTGGATTCATAAAACTCATTTCCCTTTCAAATCCTTTTATTTCTTTCCATCAAGATCTCCCAAGCAGTCACCCTAAAAGCCAATCGCTTAACCTAACATACAAAAAGTACCTCCCATAAACCCTGATAGTAAAATTAATGCATTAATCATAACACTCAAGTTATCCAAGCACATTCTCAATGCATTTGTATATCTCTTACTGCAAGTATCTTATTTAAATAAACTCATTCACAACACCACACAACTCTCTAATGAGGAAACAAAGACCAAAGTAACAGAATCACAACACAATAAATTCAAAGAAACATTTACAACCACCACACCAAAAATATATATATATATGAAATACAATATAAAAGAAAACAGAATCATACATCTGTCACCTCGTCCTTCAGCTCGATCGGGGCTTCGTCTGCCATTTTCCCAAACACGCAAATGCAATCAAAACCTAACCAAAATAAATAAGGAAAATTAGGGTTTCTCCGTGAGTTCAATGTTCGATCAATCGAAGGAAAAAGGGGGGAAATAGAATGAAAGAAATCTAAAGTTCATCACAAAAACCCCAAAGAAGGATTAAAAAAATTTTAAAAAAAAAAACATGACACATTGAATTTTTATATATATGAGATGACGATTGAGAGATCAAATCAAAATTCAAAAGCATAAGAAAATAATTCCACTCGTGATAAGGTAGGTCTTCAACATGGTCATTGTTTATTATATAAATAGTTCCACCATTTAATTCCATTGAAAAGTATTGAGGATAAGTATTACTTATTAATTACAGAGTACTTATCAATTGATTGCACACCATGCACTACAGTCTTTGAAAAAATACCTCAACATTGTAGAGTTTTGGGTAATTGGATACATAAATTTTAACAAGAGTTCTTAATAAATTGGAGTGACCCCAAACTTATCCCCTTAGTGTATCTGAATGGACTGAATGCTGTACAATGGTTAAAATATAGTTTAACAAAAGGGACCCATATATGAATTTATGGCCCCAAGGTGAATTATGTACCTTTCAATGGTTAAAATAAGGGTTCCTCAATAAAATAATCTCAGTTCCATTATTTTACTGATATCAAACTCTGTATATCAAATGGACTGAATTCATTTGCTAGAGTTGGAATTAAGAGCATGAATTGGTTAAAATTCAAGTGCAAATTTACATAATACCTTTTACAGAGTTTGTAAAATAATGTTATATAATATACATAATACCTTTGTTGACATACAGAGTTTGATATCAGTCCATATACTACAAAAAGAGCAATTGTAGAATTACCATGCAAGACATGTGGACCCATCTGAGTCGGGCATTCAGTTTCTTAGAGGAGAGTGGGTATTTAGTCCACTTTATTGACTAGGTATGGTGGGAGTTATAAGTTATAACAACCAAGGGCTCCACTTCTGATGGGTGGGCCCAATATAAGGAAGGTAGTTCAGATGTTGATCCATTTTTTGTATAATTTTATACTGTGATGAATGCCCATGTAATACCCAAAAAGCAAATAAAAATTAATCGGAAAAAAAATTAAAAAAGGCACGATGAGCACGAACGGCACAGCCCATGGCCCGCTCGGGCTGAGATTTGGGCGGGCCGGACATGCCTAGATGAAGCCACGTGAATTCATCGGGGGGTGGGGCCCACATGATATCGTCAATTATACTATCCATCAATTTTATTTTTTTTTAAATTTACCAGATGAATCAAATGCACCCTGTGAAAAAAAAAATTACATAATATCGATGTCACAAACTCAACTATTGTGTATGTGGAGAATTTTTTCTTACGAGTAGATTACATGTACCTTATATGCAGTTTTGTTTATGTAGCCCATTTAGATGCAAGTTTATCAATTGAAGAAGGGCAGATCTAAGGGCACAAATGGTAATTTTACTTTTAAAATCAAGTGAAATGAAGTGAAGTAAAGCATCAAATCAAAAAAGAATAAAATATAGGTGGATTTTGATGGTATTTTATTTTTAGTTGTTTGGCCCGTTTGGTGATTTTACTTTTAAAATCAAGTAAAATGAAGTGAAGTAAAGCATCAAATCAAAAGAGAATAAAATATAAGTGGATTATAGTGGTATTTTATTTTTAGTTGTTTGATATGGAATCTCTTTTTACTTATTATATAGAAAAGTGGAGTTTTTTGTCTTTTCGTGAATAAAGGCAGTTGCTCTTTTACTTTTTTGAAAAAGATGAAAAGAATTTTGAATTAAAGTGCTTTTGATGTGACCTCTTGTCTAAAAAAATGAAGGCTTTATTTTATTTTTGGGGCATTTGGTCGGAGGTCCCTCAACTTAGATTTTTATTCCAAACGGTCCACTTTTTTTTCTGTAGAGCCAAAGGTCCTTTTTCAAGTTTTAAATGGTTAAAAAGTCCAGAGTGCCCCTCTTAATATAATCTGTGCGGTATACAGAAAAGGAGAACTGATTTCGTTAAGAGATTTATTTGGAGGAAAAACCTGTCAATTTCGCGAAAACTATTTGACTGCACAAATCAAGGATTACGACAAATAAGAAAAAAAAAATGGGGAAAACTGATTCAATGAAGGAGAAATCATCCAGAAAATCTGCACATGGGACTGGGCAAAACTGAGATGGGGAAATCATCTAGAAAATCTACACATGGGATTGGGCAAAACTCAAATAATTTTTTTTCGAACTCAGATAAATTTGTTCCAAACTTAGATAAATTTAGTCCAAATTCAAATAAATTTGTTCGAAACTCAGATAAATTTGTCTGAGTTTTGCCAGAAGTTTAGATAAATTTATCTGGGTTTGAAACACAACCTTTTGAAAAAACTAAGATAAACTTATCTTTTTTCGAAAAAACTCACAATAAAAAATAAAAAAAAAGAAAGGATATATAGTAGCCACGTGAGGAAGAAAACTACAGAAGATCACAGAAACTCTCGGGCACGACTAGAACGAACCCATTAAAAGGAGTCAATACTAATCTTATGTGGGGCAAAGATCAGTTCAATACTTCTGATATGTCTTGCTGCAATTCTTCTCATATGTCTTGTGGGGCAACGATCACAGAAACTCCCACACACAAAAACTCCTCAACAATGAGGTGGGGCAAAGATCAATTGGAAAAAAATAGGCTGATGATCAAATCTTGGGGCATGGTTATCTGATGATTAGAAAGAAAATCCATGAAAGCTTCTGCAAGTAGTGCCCCTGCAGCGAATCGTACATTGGTGTAGGAGGCTTGGAATCGTTCCCTCCTATTTGAATTTTGAAACTTGATATATTTCATCTCATTTGAATTTCAGAACTTGATCTAAAACTAGGAAATAAAATCCGTTAGACAGCTTGATACGTATAAAGGGGCAAATCACTAAAATCAGCCGTTAAATATCATGTTAAGGAGCTTAAAATTAGGGATTAAATGCGTGACATAACTTCAAATGGTTAGAAGTGCAAATCAGTCATGCAAATGTATGATTTAGCATACTTAGGGGCCTCCGCCTGCAATAAGTCTAGGCGCATGGACCAGAGGCGTTAACCAAAAATCCTATGGATTAGAAGCCTTAAAGGATAGTATTTAGGGACCTTTGGCTAATTTACCTTCTATTTTTACTATTCTAGTAAAGTGCCAAACGAGTCCTAAAAAGGTCTCTTTAGCTGCTTAGCATGTGGCAATGGGTGATGAAAATGAATGCAGAGTAATCAACCTAGTAAATCAAATCTTATAGAGGCTAGAGTTAGATCTCATCTTCACTTTATATCCTTCAACCCTCTCCCATTTGGTAATTTTTGTTGTGACCCGTGTTACGATTAATACCTAGGAGGCATTTGTCTGCTCATTTACATATGTAAATATTGCACATGCGTTAACATTTATGTGTGATCACATGAGTTAGAATTTAATTATACATCAATTATATAAACTGAGGTGTGAAAATAGTATGTATGTGAGGCCATTTTACCTAGTTATATAAACTACCCATACCACCCTTTTGTAAAATATTGATGTAGATAGATATGTGGGTGGGTGGGTGAGTATAATTTTTCATCCAGTGAAATTCAACATTGATTTATATATCTCTATATTATCTTTATGAGTTTATGAATAGAGGCTTCATTTCCATAGGTTACAACACAAGTTGTCTGGAACTATCGAACCCCACTCAAACTAGCTCAAAAATAATACTATTTAGACTCTAGCTAGTTAGTGTTGTTTAAAAATGATTATAATTCAATTTCAGATTCTGAAAGATCAAGCAAATGTTTGTGCTTCAATTATTTTAAATAGACCAATTTGGGCTTCATCATTTAATCTTATCAGAACACTAGGACTTCATTCGTAGTTAAATCCAAAATTCAAACTCTCAAAATGCAGATAAAATAGGAATCCATGAGGGGTCTTTTTTGTGTTGATAGTGTGTGATGGTAAAAGCAAACACAAATGGAGATTAAAAGAACTAAAGTACAAGCCTTTTCTTCATGCAAGACTTTTCTTTTATCAGTACTTCATACATAACTTTAGAAAAAAAAAAATCAACAACCGTTTCGAAAACAAAACAGCAAATCATCATATTATACACACATTTAATATACTTAAACTACAAATCAAAATAATAGAGATTAAGATTGAAAAAAAAAATCACCCCTCTTACAATTGCATTCTCTTGTGATATTGTGCCAAGGAAAGCTGCCGACAAAACGACAATAATGTGGGGTTGCAATCCTTAGAAGATTAAAGAACAAGAAGAGGTAGAAGACATGGGGCAAAATGGAAAAAATGCAGGCAAGTAGGTGAAAAAGGAACAGAAGGTTTAAAACGAGTCTCAATAAAAGGACATGGAGTATCTAAGAAAAAAATAGGGACATGGAGTAAATAGGGTTTTTTCCAAAGGTTTTTAGTTCCCATAGATCACAACAGTGTGACCTATGGGCATTTTTGCCAACCACCATGGCTATATGAATCACTCTTTGGTAATTTAGAAAATCGATATGGTGAGTAATTTATAATTAATATGAATTATTTGGTGAAAATCTCTTAAGCATACTTCAAGTAATTGATTTTTTTAATGTAGTTTCATTAGTATATAAACAAAATTCATGAAGTCAACCCCAACATAATTTGGACAAGACTTTCATAATGATGGTGATGATAGTTTCGTTAATACATAACTGATCTATTGTGCATATGACATATTATCATGTCATTTCATGCTGTTTAAAAAAGTGTCCTTGATTCTAATGCTTGTGCTTTGATGATCAGGGCAATAAGGATTAAAACATAAAGTTATATTGACCAAGATTAAGGGAAAAGAAAGTTGATTAGAAATATACTATCTTCATGTTTATTTTTGTGTAGTGTTAGTCCAAAATAAGGCCTGTGTTTTAAATATTTTTAATTATGAATAATATTACTGTGCATCTTATGTGCATGGTAAAGGGCCACCAAGGGCCCCACAAATAATGGAACATAGGTGGGATAGAGACATCCACTCATGAAGGACCCAAATATAAAAAATGGGGTCATCTTTTGCCTCTAATTCATTGATCATGGCCCACAAGTTTAATGGCCTTATATTGAAGAAAAAAATCGACACTAGGTCAAATGGTCATTTCATTTAGTGAGTCCAAACCCAGAGGTTTGGTGACTACCAAGGGGTTCCATGTGTGTGAATAATGTGGATAGATCATCATTAAGATTTGCCTTTATTTATTATGCTCATAACATAGAAAATTATGTGGCCTCTATGAGACTATGACCCTTTATTTTAAACAAGACATGTTGCATATATGTTAAGTATGAATCCTTTTTAATCTTTTAAAATAAAACAAGTGGTTGAAATTTAAGGTCACTTATCAAAACTTAGATTTATTAAATATTGCCACTTGTTCAATCTAAAGTTACAAAATGAGTGATCAGAATAAAATTTCACTAATTGACCTTAAAATACACTAGTAGTATTTTGCAGTGTAGCTTAATTTCATTAAATGGTTAAATTCTTATAAAACAAGAAAATCCCACAAAGTATGTCATATTTTCCATTATTAAAAACCACCTATTGTTGCCGAAGCTACAAAGGTTCGATACTCCAATTCATAGATCGTTCAAGATTTACATGTATTTTCTATGGTAGTAGACAATATATAAAAAGGTTAACATTGCCAAATTAATAACATTGTTAAAAATAAAATTTATAACATATTAGAAATTCTTTAAAGTACATAACATAAACATTTACTCCCAGGCATATTTGTTTGTACTATAATACACAGAATTGAAAACATATCATTCATACAGTTAAAAATAAAGATCAAATGTGAATTAAAAAAAAAGATAGTATTAAATAATTTTTCTTTGAGGATTTTACCGAAAAATGAACGGTATTTGCAGTGGCGGACCCAGGATTTTCGTTTAGGTGGGGCCAAACTTTTGCTAGGATTTTTTCACATTAACAATAGTAACAGAGAAAATGTATTCCATTTAAATAGATTTTTTTCACATTAACATCTGATGTCTCCCATGAATTAGCACCAGTGATGCAGTACGGAAGTCCAAAAGAGGCCCTGGGCCCACATGATGGGCCCTGCCATCCAACCCAGCCCTTTGGGTGTGGCTAAGAATGCTACTGTGGAATTATTCTAATTTTATCTTAGGATTGATTAGGAATTGTTGCTTATTTTGATGAGAATTAGTAGTTTCTATTTTCATTATAGTTTATTGTTTTAGTAGTCTTAATACATTATAAATAGAGAAGTCCTCTATTGTAATAGATATGCTATTTTTAATCAACTGATTTCTCTAAGAATTACTCACATGAGTTATGGATTGTTTCATGGTTTCATTTGTGCCCTGGTTGCTGGAATTCATCTTTGGATTCAATCAATCCTTCGGGAGATTGATCTACTACCCGATCGCTACGTCAACCAGCCTAATTCAAACCCATTTAGAATGTATGGTGTATCTAATGTTAAAGCAAAATAAAATTGTATAATTAACTACCACATTCTTTGATGCCATTAAATTAAGTTTTATAATCAGTAGGTGATCATAATTTATTGCCCAACCCTCATTCATAGATTAAACAAGAATGCAAGATCCAAAAAAAAAACCCAAAACCAAGTAATGTAATAAAGAGAATGGTTGTTGAGTTTTATTTTTTCTTTTTTAGTCCTGCGTATTTAAAACCTAGAGACTTTAGGCCATTTTATTGTTATTTCTATGTAAGAAAAATTAATAGGCCATGATCAAGAAGGAATTAGGAAGGGTGAATTTGTAAATTTCTACTTTTGTATTTAACGTTGTTATCTTGGATTAACCATCTGCTTATTATTTTTTATGAAAAATATTAAATACTCATGGTCAGTTAATAACCAAAGCAGTTTGCTTTGAGAATAGATTATCCAATTACAAAAGCCATTTCATGCGAGGAGACTTATCTGGTTTTGTGTGCACTTAAACATTTCTAAGTCTATTACCCTGGAAATTATATATATAATTCAAATTTTATGCAATTCTTCTAAAAGTGAAAGTGCAGATGCATGTGCCCAAGTCTGCAGTGAAGCAAGGCAAAAGACAGGATATACAACTAGTGGAGTAAGCAGAAGAAATATCAAATCTTGTAACTGTCAGAAATACTTCAAGATAAGTCAAAAACAAAATCAAATTGGAATAATATGGACTAACAATCTAACATGCTAAGCCCTAAAGCAACATAACCTTAACTCTAGCCATCAAATATAAATTAAAAAAAAAAAAAAAAAAACAGAACCCTAACTTCTCTGTCACACATCACACTCATTCATAGATTAAACAAGAACTCAAGATAAATAAAAATCAGGTAATGTAATAAAGAGAACCATAAATAAAAAGCCTTAAAACAACATAACCCTAACCCTAACCATCAAAAATAACTTAAAGAAAAAAAAAAAAAAACAGAACCCTAACTTCTCTATGCAATGCCTAAAATAATGAATGGAATCAATATTCATGGAAGATAGGGAGATAAGGGGGGGAGAGAGAGAGAGAGAGAGTCGGCAGAGAAACGCTGAGCGACTCACTGTCAGAGAAACGCTGAGGGAGAGTGAGAGAGAAGGCGACAGATTTACCTGAAGCCGAACGATTGTTAGAAGCGATTCGTGCATTCAAAGGAAGAAGCCAAGAAGCGGCTGGCTGAGGTCGAAATGAGTAGTGAAGAACCGATTTAGTAGTAGGGTTTATTTTTATGGGGCGATGGATTATACAAGTCCCACGTGGGGCGTGGGCTAGTGCAATTTTAAGGGGTATTCGAATTTTCAGGGGGTCGTTACATAGGGAAAAGGGGTTTTTTTTTAAGGCGATATTATTTATTTTTAGAAGATGGGATGTGACATCTCACCCCATGTGGCACCAATTGACTAATTGGTCCAAATAGGGTTGTTGTGTTTAGGTCAAACAAGGGATCCATTTCGCCCGGATACCAAAAACATGTGTGATTCTTTGGACGTGTTTAGCATTTAACTAAGTTAAAGTGAAGTAAAGTGAATCCAGACAAGAATTAACAATGGTCATATCAAAAGTACATAATTTCAACATTCCCTCCATCTTTTTCAAAAAAAGTCAAAAAAAAATCTCCTTTTACCACTAAAAGACAAAAGAACTCCATTTTTCTATACAAAAACTCAAAAAGATTCTATACAAAACAACTAAAAACAAAACATTATCATAACATCTTATATTTTATTCTATCTTGATTTGATGTTTCACCTCACCACACATCCAAACACGCCCTTTTGGGTATTTGGTCACTGTTGCATGAAATAGTGAAAAGTATTTTTCGCTGCACGATATTGTTCATCCCGCCATTTTTTCCTTTTTTATTCTTTTTGTCCACAAGGGACAATAGCGTCGCCCAAAATAAATATGGGTGACCCTAGCGTTATTCGCTCCGCGAATTCAACTTTTCCTCATTCGTTTCCCTCGTCCCTTCTCTATTTGCAGCTTTTTCGCATATGCTTACAGTAAAAAACTTGTTTTTACAACTTTTCCACCTATAATAACGGTGGAAAACTTAATTTTGCAACTCTTCATCCCCCACCCACCCTCCAAAAAAAAAAAACTACTTGTTATTTCCTTGTAGTTGGATTTAACAATTGTCATTTTTTCAATTCATTTTTGTTCTTGTGCTCGCTATTGGCTTTTTTCCGACGTACCTATAGATCAACATGATGATATTACCAGTCTTGATCCTCCACTCCCAGAACCTCAAAGATGCACCGTTCATTCATTTTGTAAAACTCTGATGGCTTCTGATATAAGCAGCCATGGTGGATTATTTGTTCTTCGAATACATGAGATGAAGTGAATGAAGCTTTACGAAGAGGGAAAATGGATGCAAACAGTCACCCGAAAACATGATACCGAGACATACACCCATATGCCAACAGTTTACGAAGAGTGTCGCTTCATTTTACATTGAGCAACGTTAGCGTCGTTGGTCCCAAGTTTAAAAGAAAAAAAACGAAATCATGCTTAACGGACCACGTTTTCAACGGCCAAACATGGTTCATTTTTATGTAAAATCTTCTTTTTCTTTTTATAAAAATATAATTAAAAATAGAAAATGAACTAGTAGGGT
This sequence comes from Cinnamomum chago, assembly GCA_038049695.1. Lineage (NCBI taxonomy): Eukaryota > Viridiplantae > Streptophyta > Magnoliopsida > Laurales > Lauraceae > Cinnamomum > Cinnamomum chago. The sequence continues at coordinate 14,001,703 of CP142453.1, forward strand.
GATGGTTGGGGGTTCATTTTCCATCTTATTTTAATTATATTTCCTTAAAATAAATGATCATTTAATTTTTAATTTTTTAAATGCACATTTATCCTTTGATCTTCGTTTTTCACTAGTAAAAGTTATGTATTCTATATTTTCAATTCTCATGTATTTTAACGCAAACAAAGAGTACTTTGGAGAATTTTATGAAATTATTATGGCTATATGTTATGGAATTGTCGTTTTTTCTTCTTCTTCTTCTTCTTCTTCTTTTAAAATTCTCACCTTTTGGAGTTCCAATTTTCCACGTTACCAAGATATCTCAACCCGCCTACTTTACCATTCGAAAAGAAAAATCATTCATTTTTTCTCGTCTAAGCATCGTTCTATTTTGAAGCCATGGAATTACAGGTAATATTTATGGCTTTCGGCAGCTACCAAAAAGACGAGAGAATCTAATGACCAAACTAGAGATGCAACTTTGGGAAAGTCGGTTTGAGTATTGGCTCAGTCTTAGCCTAACTATATTATGTTGGTAAATAAAAATCCAAATCTGACCTATAACTGAACTTGAACATACAATAATTGACTTCTTGAATTGAAAATTCCCCATTTGAGTGCAAATTGGGCTAGTTGGCCTCTCTTGGGACATATAAGGTAAAAAGGAAAGATGGGTGCGGTTTCCTTCTCAAAAGGGACAAAATACTAACCTTAAGAGGTAGCTTAGTTGACCCAATACCACAGTTTGCAACCGAAGGCTGTAGATTCGAAACTGTACTACCACACTGGGGCTACAGGTGAGTTTATCCGACTTTTCTAAAGGGCCAGACCAATAAAGGTTGGAAACCCTATAATAGCAAAATGAAAATTAAAAAAATGACAAAATTCTGAAACTACATACATTTTGTATATAATATACTAGTACTCCGGCAAACTTATGGATACGTAAGACCCAAACCCGGACCCAACCAAAACTCCATGTGATGTCAAGGTGATGCATAATAAGGAGCCTAAAGATGGAGATGAGCTCTTCATGTCCGTCTTCAATTTTTCAAGGTGGGCTCAACCTACATATCAACAGCCAATGGATTCAAAGTGGCCCCTGCAGCAACTGAGATTTTAAACTCGATCCAAGTTGCTTACTTAGCAATTGGGATGAATATGGATACCCAAATACTTGGATATGCAAAGGACCCAAATTGTTAAATAAAAGAAAAGCAAAAGAAGAAAAAAAAAATTGATAAGGTATGGGTCCAACATTTGGAGCCAGATAAAATTTAGGTCTTGTTCAGCTCGAAAGATTTCACACTGAAGGACCTAAAAACCTGATGTTGCAGCCATGCACGTGTATGAGTATAAAATATTCATACAGAACTATTGGGTCCTCGTTTTGGGCCTTGTCAGAAGTTCTTTGCACTAATTGGGGGTCCCAGTACAAGCCTCTAACTTGAACTTGAGCATGGCATGGGTCTTGTAATCTAAACTTGAATTCGTAGGCTTTTATTACCTAGTTCCCTCACCTAGAGGGCTACTCTGATGTGGGCTGGATGGAGTCCCAGCCCCCTTAGATGGGAAATTAGAAAAAAAATAAAATAATAACTGATATAATATGGACCAGCATAAATTGTTGAGGCCTCTTTGAGACGATAAGAAGATATGTTAAATAAAAGAGTACCAAAATTTAAAATTCACCCGAATAAGTTTTGTCATTCGTAGCATGAAAATGTAAGAAACCATATGCCAACCCAAAAGCTTAAGCACATAGGTGGAAGGCCCATTATATATATTAAGATACATCAAGACTATTACTTAGTTGACGTGGTATGCAAGTCCCACTTACGTGCAGGCCCAACAAATTTCATGAACGTGCCTGTTATGTGGGCTACCTAAGAACAATGGGATCGGAACCCGCTCTGATACCATATAGTAAACCATATACCAACCCAAAAGTTTAAACTGATAAGTGGCAGAAAAACTCCTTATTTCAAGTGAGCAGTTTCTATTTGAATGGTCTTTGTTTGACTGAGCTTCTGCAGTTGTTTCCTAAGGTGGGTTGTTGCAATTGGCCCATGACCCGACCTGGACCCATTACCTTTAACAAAAAAGTTACCTTTTTGCTCTTTTTACTTTGATAAAAAAAAAAGGGTCTTTGGCCATTTAGTGGAATGAGATAATAACTTTTTGACTTAAAAAAAAAACCCAAAAAGAGATAAATTTTGAAATTTATTACTTTTTAATACGACACTTCTATTTTTCTCATCTCTATGGGAGTGGAGCTAGGGAAATGAAGACCGATAAATTAAGAAAAACCCGAATATCTCCAGGGGAATCTTATGATTTTCTACATATGTTGCAATACTTGTCTTTTTTCCCTTTGCATACTTGTTTCCCCAAGGAAATCTCCTAATTCCACCACTGATCACACTTAGAATCAATAGTTGTCAACATCACTATTCTTTTTCTTTAAAGTTGAATGTTCATTGTAAAAAAATCTAAAAAAAACCCCTCAATTCTAGCCTTAGGAGAAGCCACATCAGTTTATTGGGGTCCATTTGTGGATGTGTCATTTCAAAAATACATAATATGTGCATTTTCAATAAAAGGCGTCTCTTGGGCTAAACATGTGCCTTTTCAATAAAATGTCTATTGTGCCCATTTGTATGGATGTTACCCAATTCAAAGGGATACATTCCAATTCTATAAATTAAGGTTATTTTTAAAGTTTTTATATAGTATTCAAAATGAGCATGAGTGCATATGAATCCTTTATTTTATGTATGCTGACGTGGATAAAGAGATGAAATATTTGGTTTTCATATTTTTTTTGTTGATTTGAATTTTTTAATCAGTTTGTTATAAATAGATTTATATGAATGGGATATAAGTTTTAATATACCATTAGGACTGAACTTTTGTGATTCACAGGGCTTCATGCTAGTCATCATGATTATCCATTATTAAGAAGTTAAGAAAACTTATACAGCTTTCACACTAAAAACCTCTTAGCTACATTTTAAAGTGTCATAACTCATACGCGTACCATGGGTGGCTTCACGCCAGAAATCTGTGAACAACTTTTTGAAAAAACGATATGTCATCAACAATCAGTCTAAAAGCTAGCAACTCGGATCCTACCTTTCACCCGAATGACTTCACCTTGGTCTTTTCTCACTTTTTGTATGGGTGAGTTCTCACTTTTTGTACATGTAAGGTATCTCTTTTTAAATCTGCGAGTTGCACTCTTCCACGTGTGCCAATTTTCTCCTTGTATGTACAAGCCTCTTGGATCCCAGCCCCTCTTAACTGGGCTTAAACATAAACAAGTCTACTACTTATCAATAGACCGTTTAGCCCAGTCTATAGAAAAGGATGAGCCGTTTGCAATTTTTTTTATTGAAAGCCTTGCATCTATGGATGTTAATGGGTACCCATTGCTCGAATATATGGAGGTTCAAATTCTAAAAATCGGGTCTGGGTCCTTATTTAAGCCCCGATAAGTAAATGAGTCCGGTTCCACATTGATTTAGACCCATGGACTCGAGACCCGATATATTATTTCAATTTAAAAAAATCTCTCTTAAAAACTATGATTTTTTAATATCATTCTCTACCTAAACTCGAATTCAGATTCAGATCCGTCCTATATACGGTTCTGCCCCTATTCAGACCCATTGGCTCCGAAACGGTTTTGGATCCGAATTTGATTTCACCTTCTGCTTAACTGTTTCGAACTAAAACCGACACGTTTACAATCCTAAATAACATCATTTGGACTTCTTTAAAATGGCTACAGTTTACAGCCAGAGATCAGTGACACCCACAACCCGTCCTGGTTGAACAATTACAAGCGAGCGCTTCCTCAAGTGGGGATCCTTTGTCTTTGGCTAAACGCGTCGAATGTAAAAGGTGGTTAGGAATGCTGTCTTTCTGCTGTCATTTGTATATCTCCATAGCTCAAACGCCAACTGTCTCCACATGGTCCATAAAATGATTTAGAACAGCCAACCAGTAGTAGTGCGCTCCACTTTATAACGCGGAGAACAGGATACATGTATTTGAATACATACTTGTCCTTGTCAATGACTTCATCAGTAGCAATACATCAATTGAAATTTCTTTGTATTTTCTCATTTCATACTCCTACATAACAAGGTATACATATACATACAAATTACACGAGAGTCTTAACCTTTCTTGTTAACTTCACAAGAATACATCTTTATTTTTTTCATCTACAGGGCCCTGTGTGAGATGGACCTTACTATAATCTGAGACAACAGTATTCACATCATCGTGCATGTATATAACTAGGGTGGGCAACTGGGTGAGTTTGATATGGGCAATTATACCTTTCAAAGCTAACATGATTCACGACGGGTTATTGATATTTGATACCAAACCTGCCCCTAAGAGGACTGAGTTGGGACTGATCATCTATTTAAGACTATAATTATGCACTAACTTAGAGGGGAATATATTGATGATAATAGTATCACGCATATACTTTAGTATTTTGTAGTATTTATATGTTGGTTAAGTACTTAGGTTGTAACAATGGAGCCAAACCAAATAATTAGTGACAATTAGATCCATGTTCAAGTTAAATTGGACCCAACTTCAGCCCAATCCATTTTAGACAAGGATTCATCAAAATCATATCGACTTTCCATTATAGCACTCATTAGACCAAGATTTTTGATGGTTGAGAGTGACTTTTCTAATGATGTTCAATGGGATTCTTTGACAGAGAAGGGTCATAGAGAGTGTCAGTATTTTTTTAATGAGATTAAAGCTTTATCTTCATCATTTCAAATTTTCTTTTCACATATGAAGTGATTAGCTAATGACACGGCGGATTACTTGGCCAAACAAATAGTTAATAGGGTTATTCCTTTATATGCCTTCTCTTTTGTAATTTTGCTTTTCATGTGCTAGTATAATGCTTTTTTACCGATGCTTATTTATTGTGTTTGTACTTGCTGTGTGGTCTTTTTTTTCTTCTTTTGGTTTGATTTGTTTTTGATGTATTGTTGCTTCTCTCCTTTTAAAAAATAATAATAATAAAACTTACCATTACCTATTTATATATAAGAAAACATTCATTAGGCTAAAGGAAAAGCTCTCAAGGCGACACTCCCCTTCATAAGGAGAGAGAGAAAGAGATCGATCATTCATTTTCACAACACAAACATCAATACTTAACAAGAATGATGCTTCCTCTAGGCCAAACTCTAATTCATATCTAATTCTTTTCACCAAATTTTTTTTTTTTCATATCAAATTTTAATTTTAATTCAAATCTACTAAAAATGGATGGCATAAGACAACCCTGGTCAAAGAACAAAAAGGTAAGATTTTTATATTTGTCCAACATTCACTATTGTGTTCTTGAATTACGCTACAAAATTTCTCGGGCGTTTTTGTAAAAATAAACTTTACTTTTTAGCCAATAAAAGTGTAACACGTGTTATCAATCATTCACATATCCGATTCTCTCTTCTAAATATTTTCCTACAAAGGTAAATATCTTAAAACTAATAAATCATTGGCTATTAGATAGGGGTAGAAACTCCCCCTTTTATAATAGAGGAGTTTTTAAAAATTTCCCTGTATTATTATACCCATCGGTACAGTTATGCATAGAAATACTTAGTTTTATATATATATATATATATTATATTGAAGAAGTCTTCAATGTATTCCACCGATTCGAACACTACCAACTTTGCTGCCGTCTTATACACTAATCATCATATGATCGCATCTCACTAACCATCACATTTAAAAACGGTGTTTTCGGAAAGTCCTAATCGTTTACCAAAATAGTGAAAGTACTAATCACTCCACTTTCTCAGGAGAAAATAACAGAAGAAGCCATCCTTGGCTCCCTTACCCAGACAATTGGACTTCTATGTGCGTCTTCCATCCAGGAAAACTTTTGTAAACTTTACTAGACAGAAGAGGCACATTTGCCAATGGGTACTGAATAAATCTGGACCGTTCGGATTTTGAGATTAAATCTTGGATGAAGTGTGGCCTACAGTCATGCTTGGCTTACAGATCATTATTTAACCCTTTGATGTTACACACTTGATTTTGACAGTTATCCTTCTTTAATTGGTACAGTTATGTGATATGTAATCAATTTCAGGTCATCTGGACGGTCCATCTTATAAGCACTGGACGATGGGCCATCCTCCAAAACTTCAATCCTGACAACATCCTCCAAAAATTCAATCCTGACAATTGATCACAGTCTATTCCCGTTTAAATGTCGATCCGTTTAAGCCATGTAGCATCAGCCGGCGATAGACCTATACAGCTGCACTAGTGCTTGTGAATATTACAGAGGGCCTGTTTTCTTGTATAGAATTAATTTTCAATAAATTTTAGAAAATGTATTTCTACATTTTCTAAGGGTTTTTTTTTATATATATATAACGTTGTATTCCTGAGGTCTTTGACCTAGTAAGACTATTCTTTTGAGTTGCACTTGCTAAACCCACACAAATGCACACCATATAAATCTGGTTGGGCTTTGAGCATAGAATGTGGGGAGCAAACTCACACCTTATGCCACTTCACCAACTTCTGAGTGTGTTCCAAGGGCTTGTTTCTTTCATGGAATTGAGTTATAAATTTTTTGATATATATGTGTGTATGTGTGTCTAAATCTAAGGGAAAAAAGAGTGAAGATCCATAAATGGCTATGAAAAACAAATTAATGGATATATAAAAAAATAAATACCCAGCCATTACTCTAGTAATTCAAAATATTAGGAGTCCCATATCTATCTTCACCTTATTTCACTTGCCACTTAGCTTTTTAATAATCCTTCTTGGCATCGATTTTTTCATGAATTCCTATGTAATCAATTACATTATTTAGCTTTTCTCAATCGTGTAGATATACATAGGCTGAACAAAAAAGTAGGAGGTAGGGGGCAATTACGTAATTGTTTTTGAGAGGCCAATATAAAGAACCATAAAAATCTATTTAAAGTAAATAAAACAAAAAACCACGTGCCAACAAACATGCCCTAAGGTGGATGATTTGAAGAAATAAAGTTGAAGAGCCAAGAAATGCCTATCAAATAATATCCCATTCAAAGAAAAAAAGGAGATAAAAACAGGATTTCCGAGTCATCGCTCTACTAAAGGAAATCCTAAGAAAGTGAAAATCACACTTACATTGTTATCTTATAAATCCTTTTGCCTCTTCAATAATTCTTGGATCGAACCCGTTTTACCATAAATTCATATGAATTCAATTTCACATAAACAAATGAACACATTGTCATAAGTAGACCACAACACATGAACATTATTATAGATAGAGATTTCCATCTTTAACGAATTTGAAGAAATAAGGTGTTTTACTTCGAAGTATCCATTGAAAGACAAGGATGACAACGAGCATGATAGATATGTATCTTATAAAATTTACGTCGATCCAATTCATACTTCTCAGTCGGCCTTGTACGATGAAAATTTAGGATATTTGACATTTATAATTTTTTTTTATATTTATAGTTATCTAAAGCCGATCCCAATATAGCTGGGACGAAGCCTTAATGATGATAATGATGGTGGTTATATAATTATCTAAAAATTCCAATTCTTGTCAAACCTTGGACAAGTCAGTAAAGTGGTCCTCCAGATGGCTACAACAAACCCCGTAACATTCACATCCAAAACCGGTAATTATAACTACATCACATTAATGTCGGCGTTCTTTCTACTGAACCATGTGCACATTTATGAATCTTATTAGAAACCATAGTTTTGCGACAAAAACACGAAAGCTGTTAAACTTAACGAAAAATCCAATAGGGTTAACTCGCAATAATGTCTAAAAACAGGGTGTCAAACGTAATTTCCCAGCATCTGAGATTTCAGAACCGTAAAATATTACACTGGACGCGTTGATATCAGTCGCTCCATTTCTTCAGCTCAAATGCAGAGATCCAAACCCTAATTTCTCGTGCTCGAGACCTGATCGCACTTTCACAAATTCCAGGTATTGCGATTTCTTCTCTTCTTGCGATTTCGTTAGTTTCACTATCTCAAAAGATTCTCAAAAGCTTGATATCTATACATTTTTACGTTTTCTACTTCAAAATCGCTTCTTTACGTGACTTTCTTGATCTCTAACGGCTTTTTTTCACTAGATTTTCGTGGAATCTCGCTCAGGAACCTCGATTTTCTTTGTCTCTAGCCTGTTTGCTGGATTTGAGCTGTTTTTGAAGAAAATTCGGTGTTTTTGTGTGAAATCTCGTTTTCCAGATGTGTGTTTGGTTCCTTCATGTGAAATCTGTTCTTTGTTTGCTGATTTGCTTCTCCAGTAGTGAAATTTTGTAATTCGGTGGTTGGAAACCCTAGATCTGAGTTCGGACATTGAATCTATTGAATTTCGATCTCGTTTCTTCCAGATCTGTTTCGGCAGAAATTGTTTCTTTACTCATTTGTCGGATTTCAAGATAAGATTCCCGTGAAAATAGGGGATCCGCGTTTGAAGTTGTTTGATTTTTGAGTTAACCTTCGAGTTTGAACATCTGATTGTAGTTAGCAATGGAATCTAATCTTTCTTGCTTGATTTGCTTGGTTCTCGGGTTTTGACAGATCTTAGGGCTTCAACATTCATGTGAGTAGAAGGAAAGCTAGCTTTTGTGGTCTTTAGAAATCATCTGAGTAGTGAAAATCAGTATCTTCTGATTGTGGCCATGAAGAAGGCCTACATGAACCATCTTGTTGCTTCTTTTGCTGGTCTCTCTGCATTTCTGTTCCTCCATCTTCATCTAGTGTCTGCGGCCACGGATAATTCTACGGCCGCGTATGTTCCTTCAGATCAGATCATTCTCGCCTGTGGCCAGACAGATGGTGTTGATACTGATGGCCGGAAATGGACCGGAGATATTGGATCAAAGTTCGCGCCGTCGTCCCAAAACACCATGGCCTACACAGCCAATTCCCAGGACCCATCAGTTCCTCAGATCCCTTACATGAAAGCTCGCATCTTCTCATCTCCTTACACATACAACTTCCCTGTCGGCGCAGGCCGCAAATTCGTCCGTCTCTATTTCTACCCTGCAAATTATAGCAACTATGACGCGTCTGATGCCATCTTCTCTGTCAAGGCTGGCGCCTACACTCTCCTCAACAACTTCAGCAGCTACATTACTGCCGAAGCCCTTAACTACGCGTATATCACCCGCGAATTCTCCCTCAACACAAGTGCTGGATTCTTAAACTTGACATTTACACCATCTACAAGCCATCCCAAAGCATATGCCTTTGTTAATGGGATTGAGGTTGTTTCAATGCCTTATCTCTTCTCTTCTGGGAAGCTTGTCTTGCCTGGTGATACTCAGCAATACTCAATTGAAAATGAGACCGCCCTTGAAACAGTCATCCGATTGAATGTGGGTGGGCGTGACATCTCGACTGTGAAGGATTCCGGTTTGTTCAGGACCTGGTTTGATGACACCCCATACATCTATGGTGCTGGGTATGGTGTGTCTTATCCAGCAGATCCGAACGTAACCATCACATACCCGCCTGCAGTTCCACTCTACATTGCGCCGGAGGAGGTGTATTCAACTGCACGGTCTATGGGGCCGGATAAAGACGTCAATTTGAAATACAACCTGACATGGATTTTCCCAGTTGATGGCGGCTTCACCTACCTGATCAGGCTTCATTTTTGTGAAATCCAGACAAACATTTTCAAGATCAATCAGAGGGTGTTTGATATCTTTATCAATAATCAAACAGCTCAACCAGGAGCTGATGTTTTCGCCTGGGTAGGAGACCGTGGGGATGGGATTCCTGTCTATAAGGATTATGTGGTGATTGTGCCCAGCGGGAACCCTTCGAATTTATGGGTTGCATTGCACCCAAACACGGCATCTGGATCACAGTATTATGATGCAATTCTAAATGGGCTTGAGATATTCAAACTAAATGATACTGCGGGCAATCTTGCTGGACCCAATCCTACACTCTCTCCGGTACAGGTGGACTCACCATCGACCAACAGAAAATCACGATCTGGGAGCTCAAAGAATCGGACACCAATTATTGTAGGTGGTGCTGTGGGCGCAGTTGCCATTGTCTCTCTCATTTGTCTTACTTTTGTGTTCCTCCGACGTTGGAAACATGGAAAGGATTCTGGCACCAGCGATGGGCCTTCCGGCTGGCTCCCATTGTCACTGTATGGCAACTCCCACTCTGGTGGCTCTGCCAAGACAGGCACCACTGGGAGCTACGTCTCATCACTACCTCCCAATCTCTGCCGCCACTTTTCATTTGCAGAGATCAAGGCGGCGACAAACAATTTTGATGAGGCCCTTCTTCTTGGTGTTGGTGGTTTTGGGAAGGTGTACAAGGGTGAGGTTGATGGTAGCACCACCAAGGTTGCCATCAAGCGTGGGAACCCTCTCTCAGAACAGGGTGTGCATGAATTCCAGACGGAGATTGAGATGCTTTCAAAGCTCCGTCATCGCCACCTTGTCTCTCTCATTGGGTACTGTGAAGAAAATTGTGAGATGATCTTGGTCTATGACTACATGGCGCATGGGACCCTCCGCGAGCACCTCTACAAAACCCAAAAGCCACCTCTCCCATGGAAGCAGAGGCTTGAGATCTGCATTGGTGCTGCCCGTGGCCTGCATTACCTCCATACTGGGGCCAAGCACACCATCATCCACAGGGATGTCAAGACAACAAACATCCTCCTGGATGAGAAATGGGTTGCAAAGGTTTCAGATTTTGGGCTGTCCAAAACAGGCCCCACCTTGGACCACACTCATGTAAGCACTGTTGTCAAAGGCAGTTTTGGATACCTGGATCCGGAGTACTTCCGGCGGCAGCAATTGACAGAGAAATCAGATGTATACTCTTTTGGGGTCGTGTTGTTTGAGGTCCTGTGTGCCCGCCCTGCATTGAATCCAGCTTTGGCCAAAGAGCAGGTGAGCTTGGCCGAGTGGGCCCTGCATTGCCAGAAGAAGGGCGTGCTTGAGCAGATCATCGATCCATATCTCAAGTGCAAGATTGCTCCAGAGTGCTTAAAGAAATTTGCTGAGACTGCGGAGAAGTGTGTGTCTGATCAGGGAATTGACCGGCCTGCCATGGGTGATGTGCTATGGAACCTTGAGTTTGCGCTGCAGCTGCAGGAGAGCGCGGAGGAGGCTGGTGGGATCCAAGGGAACGACATGGATAAAGAGGAGAGCCCACTGTCTGAGATGGGCATTGTTGGGAAGAAAGATTTGGACAATTCAATGGGCTTTGGAGGGAATATGTCTGACTCGAAGAGCACCGGGATCAGCATTGGGGGACGGAGCCTTGCAAGTGAGGATTCTGATGGGCTGACCCCAAGTGCTGTGTTCTCCCAGATCATGAACCCAAAAGGGCGATGAGATGAGATGAGATCAGCAATTAGAGCCACAATGAGATTTTCTTCCTTATGGCTGTATGGTGGCCAGAACATGGTAAGAGAATTCATTTTCTGCTGCTTGAAATTTGGCTTTATTGATTTATTTTGCTAAAAAAGATCTATTTTGGCATATTAGCACCTGTTTGTTCAAATTTATTGTAATTTTATCCATCTGTTGTACTTACTCTCAATGTCTCACCACCCTAAAAGACTATAGAGAATGTAATTTTTAATGTTGTTACTTATTCCAATTTCTCCTGGCAAGGTTACACTTTAGATTGTTCGGCGTGCATGTAGCATGTAATGGGAAATTTGTTTTTAGTATCAATGTCTCTGTGCACATTTTGCATCATAGTGAAAAATCTCTTATTCCGTGTGCGTGTTTATTAGTGTGCAATAATCTGGACATTCTACTTGATCATCACATTCATCTTTAAGGGCTTTTTTTTTTTGGTTTTCATTGGTGATGCTGCCTGGATAACAGAGGAACAAACTATGTAAATGTTGCCCTTGCCCAGTAGTTCTCCTAAATCAGTTGGGTCCTCCCATTTTCCCATGGCAAAAAGAGCAACCATGATGGACCAAGAGGGGATCTTAACTGTTGGAAACAAAACTAAAAAACAAAGGCCGATTTTGTAGACGTTGGTCTATCTTGCAGTGAGCAATGACAGTTTCATGAGCCCTGATAGTTTGTATCTATAGCTAAAATCATCCTTGTCATCATCCTTCTGGTGGCAGCTTCATGTTCACAACTTCTATTTTTCCGCTCGTTCTTACTTATATAGTCCTATGTTTTGTCACTCATTCTAACTTCACTTTAGTCATGCTCATCAATCTTAAACTCTGATTATTGGTTTTAGAATCTATCCTGTATTTAAGTCATCCATGGATTTAAAATGACTTTCCTATGTGAAATACAATTAAAGAGGTAAAAAACAAACACTCTGCATCTCTCATATATGCCAAGACAGAAGTGATGGGCGAAGACTGTATGCATGCTTTTGAGGCATGGCCCTACTTGGGTATGGGGCACCAACTTGCCAACTCATGGCCACCAATAGACAGCAATGAATACGAGCCATTTGAACAAATGGGGCTTGATAATGAAAATAAGAGATATGCAATTGGCATTTTGTGGGAATGGACAGATGTTCTGGTTGACTAAGGCCATGCAATTTTTGGTTTTCACCGTTGGACCCCTTCAAGAACTGTCCAGCAGATATAAATGCGTACATTTTCTGCTGTGACCATGTGGACGTTTGAAGATACGTGCAACCTTCCTCATTTATTGATCCTCCTCCTTTCATTAACCATCAATGCCATCCTCACCTGCTCTCTGCCACATTGCTTTCCAAGATGATGCCTTTGATCTTCCAATCTCTTATGTTGTAATGTTTCTAGGTCTTTCCTATCTTAAGGTGGGCCTTATCATTTTAATTATATAGTTCCATTAAGACTTGGGCCCACATTCCTGCAGTGATGGGAAATGAGTATGGGAGCCAATTAACTAACTAGGAAATGTTAAGCATTCTCATCTCCTTCTTTCCTTTTTATTATTATTTTGTGCAATTAAAATTTACTAAACTTGGATTCATGGGTTTGGGTGAAGAAGGGCAGGTCGGCAGCCAATCTTCTGGTCTTGAGAGTAAATCAAAGGTAAAAAAAAAAAAAGAGGGGGGGGGAGGGCGGTTGGTGGGTTGGAGAGGGAACGGAACCTTTTATTATGTTATTATCATGCTCTCAATTCATGCAAATATTCAATGGTGCTTGTAAATGTTATATTAAAAGGAAAGTTTGATACAAGTATCCATCGGCTACCTAACGCACATTATTTATTGCAATCTACAATTCTTTTAGGGGGTTAGTGGTATTTTTAGTACAATTCTTGAATTGTTTTTATTGGTCGTATCTCTCCATTTAGGATTTAGCATTCAATGGTGGTGGTTTGAAAGTTATGAAAAATCCCAATGCAGCTGCATTCACGGCATGGCATCCGCTTGTTTTAACTTGTGAAACTGGTAAAACCATTTATCGTCTCAGCTTTTATTACTTGGTCATAATGGGCTCACTGGTCCTTGACAGGAAAACCAACCCCACAGACCACAGTGTCTGTCTTGTTGCATGTTTCTCATTTGCCGTCCAGCTCATGGGGCCCACCGGACTTGGACACATGAAAAAATAAAAAAAAATAATAATAATAATAAGAAGCCAAGTCGAATTGCCGTGTGAATTGAGCACTTAAAATGGGTACCCAAGCTGGGCCGCCCAGCTCAAGTCCGAAAATGCAGGGCTTTTAAAAAATTTCTAAGCGTGGCGGGGCTGAGCTTAGATAATAGTTTTAAAGCTCGGCCCAAATAAGACTAGGAATGGGTAGTACATGCCTAGCCTAGCCCACCCACAAGTACATTTCACTTATTTTATTTTAATTAGTTTGTGCTCAGGATTGGTTCGATCGTGATTTAATTAGTGATGATGATTCATACAATGATGGAAATGCACTAAATGATCTCTTAGACATATTAAAAGAAAATTGATTTCAGTTGAATTCTGCTGAATTTTATTTAAACATTACTTGACCTACATAGGATGCTTGGCTGATTTCTGTTAATTTCTATGAATTTTATACTACGTCGCCGACAAGGAAAAAAAAAAAAAAAAGGGACAATGTTGCTTGTTGCATTGCATTGCTAGACGGAAGTCTAGAAAAAAGAGGGTTTAAAGTCCGATTGATACCTGATGTCCGGTGGTAGTATAAAAATAAATAGAGAATGTTTAACTTACATTCAATATCGTGCTAAGTCCACGCCCGGCCCGAGTCTACACAAGATAAGATTTGATGTAGGCCTTTTCAATTTATAGCCAGGATTGGACAATCTTCGGCAAGCCCATCCAATATTTGGGATGGGTATAGACACTCCGGAGCCCAGGCCCGGCCCGGCCTATCCCATTGACAGGCCTGTTGCCCTTGATTTGATAGCAATAAATTTTAATGATTTTTTAATCGTAGATTTATTTGAGATTTGATTCAACGGTGGATAAAGATTTCTACGCGAGTGAAGTTGAGTCTGGTGACAGTCCTGGGCAATTACTATGGTGAAGTGCACATACTGTTGCTCGTAGGAGAACGTGCAACCTACACAAGCACTAGTTGTGGAGATTTATGACTGTCTACGAGAGAGCAATCACATGTGATTCATTCTTCAAGATCCAGGGACAATGATTGACACCCTGGATGTAGAAGATGATGGCAGACAATTGTAGATCTAAAGGAAGAGGGTGATCTTGAGGTAAGGAATGATTTGAACTGTAGTCCTTTTGGCTAATGGAGAGATGATAAGGATAATAGGTTGGATCAAACTCTCTCAATTTGAATTTGAATGGAGATATGATAAGGATAGAGAGTTAGATAAAACTCAAATTATTTTTATCCATATCACTATGAGATTCTTTCTGATGGGTGTCTCTTTGTGAGTGGGTCCACCCACATGTAAACATAAGTGGGCCCCATCACAAATGCCAACACATCCATGACCCAACATTAGACAAGGCATATGTGATGTTATAATAATTCAATATGATATAATAAGAGTAACAGAGAAAAAGAAAGCGGAGGAATCAAGGAGATGGCTTTCCATAACATACCAAAGCTGGAAAAGAGGAAAACGCGTGTAAGAGATACCTAACCTTTTAATAAGAACCATAGACAACCTATGTGGTACCTAACCTACCTTCTCTTTCTCAAATGTTTGATTGAGCAGGATGTCTTCCACTGGGCACTGGGTCCACTACAGATAGGCAACAACTCTTTATTTGGTGAAGGGAATTGGTTTTTCCATTTTCCAACTGTCCACACAAAGCCATGAATGTGACATGGTTTTAAACATGGAATGACAACAACAAAGCCATGAATGTGACATGGTTTTAAACATGGAATGACAACAACTATGCGTTTAAAATTAAGGTTTTGGGCTGATATTTTGGTTTTTATGGGCATTTCTCATTTACTTTTGTTCTCTTAAAAAAAAAATGGAAGATATTTAGAAAGTGGAAAAATGGTAATGTTCACTTTTAATTGATTCTCAACTGCTCATGCAATTTTAAGTTTTGGGTTAAAGTTACCGAATCACGTCGTTAATTATTCCATATTGCAACTAATGAGTAATTTGGCAAGAAAAAAAATGTCATGTTGAACAAAAGCTTTTGGCATGGAGACCTGAACTTTCCGTTGCTTGTAAGGTATGGAACTAAGGAGATCAATTCTGAGTCTTAATCCAATAAATTCCCATTTGCTTCCTAATAGCAATTAAACTTGGCCCAAAACAGTTCAAACAGCACAAAACGGCACCTAACTCCTGGAGCTTTGGCTTGCAACAGTGAACAGATGTTTTCCATCTAATACTATTTATTAATGCTGCAAACATAACATATACTTGATCTGGTCCATCCAACGTGTAGGACCATTGTTGTCCATGGGCGGCGGCACCTGTGACTACAAAGCCTGAAATTTGGATACCCCACTTTTGGACAGTCCCACTAACCAGTGTATTGTCTCCTGAATGAGTCAGAAACAGAAATTTGCATTAGTAGTTAGTTATTAGTTCTCTCTCTCTAGATATATATATTTTTTGGGCCTTTGTTGTTCTTTCTTATCTGGTAGGACTAATGGGACACATCATCTTTGCCACATGTCCTGTTAACTTAGATTCGAATCCTCTTAGGTTCATACTCATGCGGCTCTGCAATGGGGTCACTTATGAAAATTAAGCCGCTCACAATGGATGCCATCCCTTCGTATAGGTCACTAAATTTTCAGTCCAATAAGAACTTTTTTTTTTTTTTTGGTTGTTGGGGTGGGGGAGGGGCACCCAAATAAGATATGGTCCCATTGTCAGATGAACCATGAATAAAAATTACATATTTCTTTTAATAGTTTATTCACATGTTTTACACTTAATTAGTTCAATAATAGACTCATCTCCTATTAAAGTGCAATTTGGTAAGGGCTAAGGCTCATACAAGGAGAATTTATTTTGAGTAATTCATATTTTTTTTACAAGTGGGCACTCATCCAACTATTCCTCACCATTGAATTGAACTCGTAAGAAAATGACGCTGCTAAAACCATTAAATCTTAAGATCATGAATTAAAAGGTTAATATGATCTTATGGAGCCTAAACTTTGCACTACATCTTTCCATCCAATAGACTTCCATAATAATTTTGCATCCCAATAGGTCCCACTAAGAGCCATGTTTTAGGAGAAAAACTCTTTGTAATTTTCTAGCACTGCCCATGTATATATAATGGTTCAATCAATCATGGATAATACCTAGCAATATTTTCATCTATGTTTTGAACAAGTAAAACAGATCAAACCAGACTTTCAATTTCAACAATAAGACATATAGACGGGGGGGGGAAAAAGAGGAAAACCAATTCTTGTTCCACTAAAAACCAAGATAGACACGATTTCATAAGCAGATATAAACCGGATCCGGATCCAAGTCCGGACTCAGACCTGATTTATCAATCAGGGGTCCAATACCTGGATTTTTTTGGCATTGGGCCCACTGCGTAACCAGGAAATCCGAGGGGTCCATGGAAATTACGTCCCGTCTTGGTCCCATGGACCCCGCCAGGACTGTAAATGAAAGCATACTAAAATATGTCTAAAGAGGGAAAGGATAGGCAGGGTATTTCATTCATGAATACTCTAAAAAAATATCTATGAAATTTTTTTTTTTTAATAACCCAAGTGTCTTATGCTCAGCCAAGAACTAATCCCTAGGAGTACATGCAAACCCTCTAATCCACATGCACCGGGTAAAATTATAAAGGTGGCCAATGGAGGCAGGTGTTGAACACAAGACCTCTCCGCTTCTTGAGGCGCATAGTACTTGGCCAACCGAGCTACCACTCGTTGGTTAATATCTATGAAAATTTGATTTGAAAAGAAGAGCATAATGGCTATAGGTATTTCATTCATTAACCGTTGAGCACATCATCTCACTGTGAGCACCAGGTCATTACAAACATATGGACAGATACATTCAGTTGAGCAAAACAATTCCAAAGTACAAACAGCGATGCATTATCACTTAAATATAAAAACACCCCATTACATCCAGATAACTTCTACCTCAGCTACTAGAAGCGATGAGCAAGCATGGAATGGACTGGATTCCACTGAAAAAAAATCACTGAGAGCATTGGACTGCCAAGTCTGCAAATGCAATCACCTTCTTCTCGAGTTCAGGTTTGTTGGCGCCTAGGAGCTTATCCACCTGCTTCTTGTCTTTGAGGAAGAAGAAGGTTGGAGTAGCACGGATATCCCATGAAGAACTGAATTCCTGCACCAGAGTGTAAGATTGCTACCCATCAAGAAATGCACAACCGGTGGTGTGTAAAGCATGCACGTCCTTTGAGCATTAAAAGTCCTACCTACAATGGGAAATCATGCAAGTGCATTTCAAAGAGGATCTTTGGACACAACTTTGCATTGCATGCTTGAGATTCATGCATTCAGCAAGTTATCCATGGTCTAGAAATCAGGTGGGGCGCGCAACACATGCTTGCTGATTACAAGTTGATTGTTGTTTCCAGTCAGACTGCCCTTATTCTTAATAGCCGTGGCTCATTTGCGTGATGAACATTTTCAATTCAGAGGGGCCAGGGCCCACCTAATGAAGAGCCCAGATCCAACATGCATCTTGTTGGCACCTAACCGGAGAAGATCCTTTCAGTGGTACTCACACATTATCTTTCACAGTTTTTTTTCTTCTTTCCTTTTTTTTCCCAGTATCATCTTTCATAATTCTCAGACGAGAAAATCAAAATTCTGGATTCCACTTTCTATTCAAATCAATCAACATGGACAGTTTCATTTTAAAAATATAAATTTAAACAGTCCGATAACTCACTCCTGGCCCAGACTGACTAACTCACAAATATTTGAGTCTCAAAAGTGAGACTGAAGAGTCAAAAGATTTTGAAAATGAGGAGCCATGAAATCCGCCAATGTTATCTACATTTCACATGAACTTCTGCATTTCATTAGAAGGGAAAAAAATTATCAGCAGGTTGATTGGCATTAGTCAATAAAAAAGGCTCTTGTTTCAATGCCTACCAAAGCGGTCCCACCAGATAAAGAAAATGGATTATTGAAGGATGGCTATCATCGAAACAGAAGCTTGTTTTTTCAAAAAGAGTGAGCCTAGGATATTACATTAATCCTTTTGAACAATTAGAACAGTGAACTAGGATGACTTAGTTTGCAGTAAAAGAATTAAGACAAACAGATTGAGACAATGACATTGAAGCCCCATCCCATCTATATGAGGTCAGCTTTAAGACTTTTCCAGTCAACTATATTTGAAGCCATGTTCTTAAAAAAAAAACAGAAGCCATGTTCTTTGTAACTTCACAAACCATCACGCCCTTCCTTATTACTTCATCGTTGCACTCCTCTTTCCTCAGTTCTCTATACTTGTAACCCCTTCACAAATTTGTACATTGGGTGGATCTTTTCTACAATGCACTAACCAGACCATCTCAAATGACATTCATAGATTTTCAATTCTATGCCACTCCTACATTTCCTCCCATGTAATCCTAAATCTATGCTTTCTTGTAACTTCGCATGTTCATCTTAGCAGGATATGCATCCCAATAGTATGGAGATTTTACATAATATTTTAACATAGCAAGTGGAAGTTCATTTGCTCAGAAAACCTTTTGTCATAAGAGTCATGAGCTCTGATACTGAATAGAGGATGCAATTCATCAAAGGCATTGATAAAAGATTAAGGAAAACAAGAGAGATGTATTACGTACAGATAATTCATCCACGTCTATTGTTAAGAATGTCAGGGCAGGATATTTCTCGGACAGCTCAGTGTAGAATGGTGCAATCATACGGCAAGGACCACACCAAGATGCACTGAAATTTACCACAACCTGAAGAAAGTGAAAATAAATGCAGGTATTAAGAATAAAAATTCAACCATTAATAATCAATACCGAAAGATGAACACTTTCAGGACATAAAATGAAAGACTGTTTTGTACCAAATCAGATAATCTGCCCTGTTTTACAACTGTGGAAACAATGGGCCCACTCCTGAAATAATTGGTTCCCTTCTATGTACTAAAGGTCTCCCCATTGATAACAGCCACGTGAATGGGCTCCATTGTTTCCATCGATGGGGCTCTACAGGTGGCAGGTAACTTCGTAGAGAATGGGAACCAAACTGGACTTCCAAAGGGTTCTTTTTCTCATGACTCAAACCCAGTCTTAAGGTTGCAATAGTGAACACCTTCCACTGCAGCAGGCTCTCATCAACTTATGAAGATATTCAACTGAAGAAAGTTCATCAGAAAAACAGAGTAGCAAATTTTAAGGACTTATTAGCAAATACTATCAACTACCTTTTCAGATAGCTAATTAATGCAAACCCTAGGGAAGGGTTTGGATCACAGAGGATGAAAGTGCTGAAGCACGTAAAACAATGCCTCAAAGACACTCACATAGAGAAAACAAACCTCAAAGGGAAAATAAACCCACGATGAGAAACTTTTATTATTCTTCAATTCTAATGTCTTACAATGCTCACATATATATATTTATATATATATATGGGAGGTGCTCCTGTGAGAGCATCTCTCACCTTACTATGAGAGATAGGAGTGGGGGCCCTCACATTTAAGTTGATAGCATTGGATGGTAAGGTGAGGGCCCCCACCTTATCTCTCATAGTAAGGTGAGAGCATCTCTCATACAAGCATCTCCTATATATATGGGCATCTACACAGCGCTCGGGCATTTTTTAGGAGAAAACACATGTCCTAGTTAGGCCCACTAGGATGCATGATAATTATGGAAGTCCATTGGATAGAAAGATCCATATGAGACCCACCTATATGCAAAATCTTGAGTCCATAAGATCATCCTAACCTTTTGATTCATGACCCAAAAATTTAATGGTTTAGAGGCATCATTTTATCATAATTTCAATCCAACAGTGATGAAAAGTTGAATGAGTGTCAAACTTGGACTTGTGACTATTCATGGTGGGGTGAGAAAAGACTAGATTGACTCAACATAAGCCCCATGACCAAAAAAAAAGAGGGGCAGAAAAGGGGGCATTTTTAAAGAGGGACATTTTTTAGAATTCCCATATATATATATATATATATATATATATATATATAGAGAGAGAGAGAGAGAGAGAGAGAGAGAATCCAATACTCCTAACAAAATTAGGAAACTAATCAAAGACTCCTGCTAGAATTAGAAAGATAATCCTACTTACAACTCATTAAAAAATAAAATAAGAAACAAAATCCTAGACTTTATTGGGTCCCACATGTGGGCCACGGGCCTGGTTGCATTGGCCCATTGCTTTGCATCATTGAACTGTACTTCCAAAATTTGAGAGATCAAGAGTGAAAAGGAATGATGTTAACATGAAAAACAAGCAACGAAAGTAATTACCAACTACACAATTTAGTATAAACTGCATAAACAAGTGAGGGGCATTAAAGTAATTACACAACAAAGGATGAAAAAGCAAACCCTCCCACACATATAAGCTTATGATCCCCAAAAAGTTGAGCAATTGAACTGTGGAGTGTGGACTATTTTGGTGGATGATCATGCCAAGTCTCCTGTTACTAGTTTCACATAACAATGTAAAACAAAGAGTCCTACCAGAAATGACTATAACAAGCAATGCCAGACACATTTGCAATTAATTAGAACATAAGTGCATCGATAAGAAACAAAAAATCCATAGACCAAGGCGAACAATGCATTTCCAAGTATTATTGTATTGGAAAACGTAATATCAAAAGATAAACTTGACCTGAACATGAAGAAAGAATAGATCACAGTAATTTGCAAGTACAGGGTCACAGCGGTTGAAGTTACAATGAAGAAGCAGCAAGTAATGAAGAAAAATTGTTTAAATCCATTTTAAAATGTTCAGAAAGGGTATCATTGAGAAATAAATTAGTAGGTAACATACAGTCCTGCCATCCTTGCTAGCTTCTGATAGCTTAGCATCCCAGCTTTCCTTGCTAGTTATAACATGTACATTTCCACCAGAGAAGTCTACTTTATGATCTGGTTCATCTTCACTAGTATTAGCCTGCAGAGAAAGATTCCACATAAGTTTAATGGAGATGCTGTCACAGGATTCCAGAAGAAGCAATATAAGCCTCATAAGATAGTGAAACAAAATCCGTACTTAACCGTCCCAAAGTCAGAGGCACTAAAGGAAACTAATCGTTTGTGCAGGCAAATGGTAATCAGTCTATTCTCATGATATATGGCCTGATTGACAGATCATCATCATCCCAACTACGTCAGGGTCTCATTGACAGCTATAACATTTTTTATTTACTTGAAATCATGTATGGTGGACATCTTTGCAACTATGTCCATTAGTGATATTAAGGTGCGAATCTGGGACTTTATTGGTAAACTAGCCCAAATAAGAGTTCAATACTCCTTTCCTTCCTCATAATTCTTTTTCATCTGATATATAAGTATTCTAATAAATACTTGAAATAAGCTTTTTCCCTCTAAGCACTACTTGGCCAAGCCCTCTATCATAGGCCCTAAATGCACTTTTTTTTTTCTAGTGGAAGAAGTGGGAGGCTTTTATAGACAGTTTTTCACTGATTCTAAATGAGCCAAACCACTTATTTTTAAAGATCCAAGCATTTGAAGAATGGCAGTACTACTCATCCGACTGAATGAAATAGAATATCAACTTAAAGTCATTACTAATAATGAAACACAAAAACATCTGAAAATTGGTCTGACTTGGTCTGACTTGGCCAAGTCGACCCACACAAGGGTGACTGAATACCTCCCCTGAGTCCGATTTTTAAAACCTTGTCGTGCAATCCTTGCATCTAATGTCGGTAACAACAATTCTCCCCTTTCTGATTCTTATTATCATAATGATGCAGGCTTACCCAATTGCTTATGCATGGGTAAGAGGTTTGTACTTCACATCCTATCCACAACTTTATTTATTATAAATCCCTCTCAGTTTCATATTAAGATTTTTTTTTCAATATGTCCTCCAAAGATATTCCTTTCAAGGCGGAGATGGCCAAGTCTTGAAGGCTATGATGCCCAGATAC
Source organism: Cinnamomum chago (assembly GCA_038049695.1). Classification (NCBI taxonomy): domain Eukaryota; kingdom Viridiplantae; phylum Streptophyta; class Magnoliopsida; order Laurales; family Lauraceae; genus Cinnamomum; species Cinnamomum chago. The sequence goes on from CP142453.1 coordinate 14,024,272, forward strand.
AGATATGAATAACGACACTGATACGGGGATCGGGGATTCAACTCCTCACTTTTGAAAATCCAGGACACGGATAAGGAGACAATTGTTGTAATTTTTTCTTTAGATTACTTTTGAATCAATAAAATTATCATTGTTTTCATCCCTCTCTAGCAATTTTTTATGGTGAGAAGTAAAAATATTAAAATAACTATATGAAATAAAGGACTTTATAAGTAGGATACATTAAACTTGTTCACTAAAAGTATCGGTGTAGTATCAGGTGCCAATACAAATGTCATATCAATCCGATACGGATATGTTGAGCTTGTACAAGTATCCGGGTATCATAGTGTGATTTTCTCCTTATGAGGATCGAACCATTTGCAATTCTTTGGTCGGTTCGAAAGGAAAGAAATGTTACGATCTTCTAGAGAGCTTCATCTTGTATTGTAAGTTTTCTCTTGGTGGTATCTTGTACAATTGCCAAGTCTTCTTTGGTAATGAAGGAATTCATTAATATTAGTAGATATCCTCATATCCTCTCTAATTGGGATGCTTATATGGCGCGTGTTTGAATAAAGGTGAAGGGTGGTTGGTTGAGTAAACAAACCTATGGGTGCGTTAAGTTTAATGTGGAAAGTGCTGCTAAAGGAATGCTAGGTATAACAGGCATCAGAGGGGTCTAGGCTGAGGGGTGAAAGTGGGCCGGACCGTCCTAGGGCCGCCCGCGGACGGCCCATCATAGGCTCGGCCCGAGCTCGGCTCAAAAGACAAAAGAGCCGAGCTAGGGCCTAGTAGGAGGCCCGTTTGCTTAAAGGGGCCGAGCTCGAGCTTGATGAAGCCCGGCTCGTAAGCCCTAGGGCCTAGATATATTAATACATATATTATATATATGTACACTATACAATATATAATACATATATGATATAACATAATCCATAAATCTTAAACCTAAGCAGTAAGCCATAGGGCCTACATATATTAATCCATATATTATATATATGTATACACTATACAGTATATAATACATATATGAATCTATGATACTAAATAATCCATAAATCCTAAACCTAAGCACTAAACCTTAAACCCTAATTTTAATCCAATATAAATAATCCCTAAACAACCTTGAGGATGCATGTATATTAATGGTCTAGAAGACAATTTTTTAAGTCTTGTAACTCTAGAACAACCTTTCCTTTGTTGTTATTATTATTTATTAACAGCTAGGTGATGCTGGTGATGCTGGAGACTTTATTTTATGATGCTAGCCGAATACTTTATTTTATTCTATGATGCTATTGGAGTTTAATTTGATTTGTATTATTGTTAGAGTTTGATAACGCTCATCTACATTAACATTGAACTATTATGAAGTGTTGGAACTGGGCTCCCTTTGCTTTTATGGAGTCTTTCTTATTTAAGTTAATTTTATTGCTGCAATCCAAATTATGGGAATGGGAATATGGGATGAATGCATGCATTTGACCATTTTTTGTTCTGGTTTGCATATGTAGATTTCTTTGAATTCCTACAGGATTTTTTTTTTCCTGAAAATATTTTCTTTCAGCTAGTGCTATATCATTAGCCGGGCTCAAAGGGCTGGCCCTAGGGCCTCATAACTTAATAAGAGTCGAGCCCGAGCCAGGGTTGTTGAGGCCCTCTCAAGCTCGGGCCGAGCTAGGGCCTACTGAAAAATACTAGGGCCGAGCCTAGGGCCCGTCAAAGCCCGGCTCGGCCCGGCCCACTTTCATCCCTAGGTCTAGCACAATGATAGGGGGGATTTTGTGAAAGTCTTCTAAAGGAGCAGGGGTAAGGGGTTTTGGAGGCATTGAGGATTTTCTTGCTATTTTTAGGGAAGATTGACAATGGAAAGTGACTCATCCAATGCAGTTTCATAAAATTCTTATAAAGGACCCAAGCGTTAGAAGCTTCAGTTTTACTTTCATGAGATAAGGGCCATGGCTTCCTGTCATATTGTCGCATTCTCTCATGTGGTTAGGCCCGCCAAATGGGCTGGAAGATACGCTGGCAAAACAGGAGGTTACTAGGCTTTCTCTTCAGGAGGTGTTCTCTTTGAAATTTCTAGGGGCTTGGTTTTTGAATGGCACAAGTCTTTTATACCCAGGTTGCCTTTGGACTGTAGTTTGTTTTGCTATGTCATTGGGTGTTCGTTCCTATCTCTAATTAATAAAAGTTACTCAATACCTTAAAAAAAAAAAAAAATCTTTCAAGACTCCAATAAAAGAGAAAATTAGGGAATGTAATTTGAAATTGTATTGGAACATACAACTATTAAAAAAATGGTATGGGCACATGCACAAGACCAGAAATACCCTATAAGATGAATGAAAGGGTTACATGTTCAAGGAACTAGGAAAAGGAGTCACCAGTAAAGACCTTAAATGTAGTAGTAAGGAAATACTAGATGGATTGTGCCATTGTGGTGCTATTGACAACATGGCTACAAATAGGGTTAAAAGGAAATTAGAACTCGCAAAGTCGACACCAAATAGATGAGATAAGGTTTGGATGATAATGAAAATTCCACCCAAGATTATCGACAAATTAACAGTTGAGCTCATTTTTTTTTTTTTTTAAATCTTATGCGAAGAGGGAAAATACTAAGACTTAACTTCCTAACAAAATTATTTGAAAATAATAATAATAATAATAATAATAATAAAGAGTTGTGGAGAGCAAGTTGGTAAGAACTTAGAAGTACAAACTTGATGGATCCTTACAAAGTAATATAACAGAGCTGGTCGTGGTAGGGTTATTCAAAATTATAAGATTGATGATTTTGATAAAGGCCCCTACAAACAATGGAAAGACGAGATTTGCGGGAGAAAAACTGAGTGCTTCTCAATGTGATCGGCCTCTCCCTTTTATAGATTGCATATCCACTAAAAATAGCGTGTGATGTGTCTTACAGTCAGTCCTATTCCCTTCTTTGGGCCAATTTCCTAATCTAGGAATATAATGAAATATCTTTTAGATCTACAACAACTTAGTAGAAGACTAGAAGTGGTGGTCCCCACAGGACCCCATTCACACGTCAATACACTTTAACATCTTCATCACTCTGTGGATAAGTGTGTCCATATCCAAACAACATAAATAAAATAAACCTCACCCAATATAGTACAAAATGCTATCTAAAGTTCTCATGAATGAAAAAAATCTAAAAGCACTAAGAACAGTTTATCACAATTATTAGGGCAAGCATATAAAATAGACAAGCAAAGGCATCACACACACCTTAATTGTTGACATTGACATATTGAGAATGTTAGCAGTGTGTTAAAACAATTATGCAGTGTGTTAAACCAATTACCTTTCCCGAGCAATTACCCATTGGACCTTAAATTATTGACTCCAGAGATAGGAACACCCTCATGCACCTTGAAAACAGAAAATCTATCAGATATATAGCACTGAGAAATAGGATAGAGGTACAAGTTCAACGGAAGAGAACAATAAAAACAAAAGCAAATACTAGAAGCATACATCGCTAATGATTTTTCTTCTTCTTTTTTTTTTTTTGGACCAGCCCTGAATTTTAGCTTTGACAAAATTAAGAAAGAGCATGAAAAACAGCGCCCCATACCCAAATAATATTTCCAAACTTACATAAGCCATCAAACACAAATAGACATCAATATTGCCAATATTGAATGCATGAACAAACAACACACACGGAGAGAGAGAGAGAGAGAGAGAGAGATGCAATCATTGCTAATTTTAATATAACAAAAGATTAGCACGAATGAAGCAATAGGATCATAAACATCTTTACCAAGCTAGGAACTGAACTGTTCAATTTGTTTGCAACCCAGATCAAATCAGTATCATACTGCCAAGCGAATTGGTTCAATTTAGTCAAACAAATAATAATGAATCTAACTATCAATACTGAATGTAACTAGTTTGCAGTCCCAGCACCCTTGTTAAACTATGGTCAAAACCTCAATGCAAATCAAAGCATTTATCAATAACTCCAACTTAGTACAGCCCATCTATAGGTTTGTACCAAGAAAAGCGAATTATATCATTAGTCATGTCACGAGTATCTTCTTGTCAAAATTACTGTGGCTAGTTAAGAGGTTCTGACCAATGATTTAAAAGGTTGGGCCCTAAATTGGTGGAGTTTGAGTCAGACCCAACTAAACCTAGACCCAGTCCTAATGTGAGTCTGGGTTCATGTCTGAGGATCCATATTCCACACCCAAGCCCACGCCAAACTATAATAAATCAGGTGCAGTCAGGAGCATGGCTGCAAACTAAATACATATTATAAAAGAAATATCATACTGATAGTATTATTCTGAAAAGAGTAATTCTAGATATGAGTAAGGCATCATTGTGCAGATCTAAAGAAGAAGATTGTTGAAGTTTAGATGCAAAGATCCCAAATGCACCAAAGCAGGATAAAACAAAAGTGATAGAGAAGAGAAGGAAGCAGGGGGAAGGGAGACAGAACTTCTGGGAGTCGATGGACGGGTTAGTACGAGATATTCCCATTGAAGCATTATATATAATTGGAAATAGACATTAATGGTCACGCTGGGAAAAAAGGAGCTGACTATCACCAAACTCACGAACGAAATGGACTTGGAGAGAGAGAGAGAGAGGTTGTCCTTGACTTTGTTGGGGCATTTGACCCTGCAAAAGCTAGTACATACTTTGAGAAGTCAGAGGACTACCTTACGATCATTGCCAACTATGCAACTAGTGCAAGGCACTCATTCACATGCCAATTTGTTTCATGTAATTGAATTCCTAGGAATTCTAAGACTTGCACTTCTCAATGTCCTTTAAAAATGAAGAAAGAAAATGAATATCCAAAAATGACCATCAAATAATCTCCCCTTTAATAGAAAATGTGCACTAGACCATTGGATTGACTGTATATTCATGCAAATGGATTGGACATATGAGCCACGAATGAAGGGGTTAGGGGCCATAGGATTGGGGTCAAACTCAATACTTGGGGCGGTCCCACATGGATCTTTCCACACCCCCAGGTCCCATTCCTAGATGGGCCCCACAGAAAAAGTCATGGTGAGTTCGTGCTTCGCACCAAAACAAATCCCTTCTTTATTTAGTTAAAGTTGTTTTTACTGGTGTCATTTAATAGGCCAATTAGGATTTGGATATGCATTTAATTAGGGAAAGAATCTGTAAATAGGCTATAAAGTCTTAAATGTGGTTATATGGGAGAATTATTGCTTGCAATTGGAATGAAAAGGTTTCTTTGAAGAGTTCTGCGAAAGTAATGATTCCTCTTTTTTCTTTTTCTTTTTTGACAAAACTCTCTCCACGCTAGTTCGCGCACCTATACATATGGTCAAAGAGGTCCACCCATCTCTTGGGCGATCAAAACCCTTAGATGATACCCTAGTAATTTATGAAACACTAAAGAGACAACAAACACCAACTGCAAACATGTAGAACTTAAATCATATCAGATCTTCCAACGTGCTTCTATATTTCCTTAGTACATGAGTTTCCAACAAGTTGAATGTGCAACCCCATGATTGAGTAAAGAACAAGTCAGTTAGGTCTTGTTTTATAGTAAGTTAGCAATATACCGAAAACGCTAATTTGATGTGATTTCTCAATCTAATAACCAAATCAACTCAAATCACATTAAATTTGGGTTGGGTTTGGAATGGGTCAAATATGTCCTACTGCATATCTGGTATCAGAGTCAGATTTTGGATCCCACACACTAAATGGGAGAAAAAGACTCCTCAGAAGTCAGAAGAATACAGATGTGGAGATGCCAATACAACCATAGGAAATGACTAAATCAGCCATTAATACAAATCAACAACTTGAACACACGAGGAAAGCACATGAGAAGTTGACTGCAGAACTCACCATCCAAACTGCTCGATTCAAAGGACTAAATCAGTCATGAATAAAAATCAACAACTTGAACACACGAGGAAAGCACATGAGAAATTGACTGCAGAACTCACAACACAAGCTGCTCAATCAACCACAGTCAATCAATCGCAGTGGTCATTCAGAGACAAGAAACTCTAGTAAGAATGGACTCCAGTCTTGCAAATTTAGAGACTAATCATCCTACGAGTAATCATCGAGATGAAGGACCAAATATTTGGAATCAATGAAATCACACCGCACCTAATGTTGATTGAGATTTTTTTTTTTTTTTTTTTTGAATGGCAATGTTGATCGAGATTTATGCATTAAAATCGTGATTCCTGAATATGATGGAAATTTTAAATCAAATGAGTTCAGGGATCAGCAAGTGCACATAGAAAACGCTTTTTTGCACACAAGCCAATAACTAAGGGTCATAATGTCACACTGGTGGCAACTCAATTTTGTTGTTGTGGCAATAAGGTGAACAAAATGGCAAAGGAAAAGGAATGAGACAGAATATGGACTGAATTAAGAAGTGGTTGAGATATGAAATCTCTTGAGACAAAGGGCTTGTTTGTGTAATGCTGCGGAAGAGGAAATCCTGGTTTCCTCTTCTACGGAAAAGGAAGTCTAAAGGGAATGGGGGCTGGATTTGGAAACTCTCTCTCAAGATGAAATAGCGCCCAAAAAATTAGGCTTTCTGTGGAAACGATAGTTGCACCAGATGTGTGAGAAAGAAATAGGCTCAGAAATCCAAATCCGAATCAGCTACTTTTCATTGGATTTCTCACTGGACAAACATGCCCAAAATTACTATCATAAATTACTCCGGGGATCCCAAATCTCATGATTTAAGGCAATGGTATCATTCAATTGTTGACTACTCCAAGGATTTCTTAGTGATGCAAGTCCAATGTAGCTTAGACGAGCCTGAAGATGCTTGAGTTCAGTGCTATTATCATGGTGTGAGATTAGAGATGAAAAATCTTCTTGCCTTTCAGAATTTGGATAGTGTTGATGAACTCATCAACATGTTGTAAAAGCCGAGGATATTCCAAATCACCGCCCTTGACTGTACAATGGCCTTAAGTGAAGATAAGTCCTAACAAGAGGAGCAATCCAGTTGGAAAGGCTCTTTCTAAACCTAAATGTCAGGGTGGGGTCATACTTTAAGTATAATCAACTGGTGCATGATCATACAGGATACAAAACAAGTAAACTTAGTACAATGTGAGATTGATGCACAAAATACACCTGAGAACTCCTAAGGGCAAAGAGACAAAGCAAGAGCAAGAGGATCCAAATAATGATGATGAAGAGGAAGATTATAAGGATCTTAGTAAGTTAGCAGTGATTGACCTAAAACTCTAATGGTTCTTGAGTTACTAATGAATGTGTTGACTCCCACAAATGACAAAACTGGCTTCATCGCAGTATTTTCTGCACTTTATGCAAGGTTGACAACATGAGTTGCTATTTGGTTATTAACTGTAATTGTACTAAAATGTGATTTCATAGGCTAGACACGCTAAAATTAAAAGTTTACAAACATTCATGACCCTAAAAAAAAATTATCGCTTGCAAAGGGTGATGAAGTACACATTCAGCTTAGGAGTCGTCAAGCCACATCCGCTTTTTCATGGGTGATGCATCCAAAGACGGTGTGTTGTGTATTGTTGTCTAGATGGATGCAGCGCACATTCTTTTGGGAAGGCCATGTATTTATGAGCAGGTGGCAATAAATTATCCAAGGGCCAAGACATGCACATTGGCGATCTCTCTCTCTCTATATATATATATATATTGCATTTCAGTCAATGATGCTAACACCACCAGGCAAAGACTCGATGATAGGATCAATTACAGAATCTCTTCAAGTGCAGCATGTTTACAAAGGCAACGCTAATCTAGGGATAAGCTCAAGGGCAAGCTTCTTTCAAGCAGGTGGAAATAGTGCACGACTAGCAAGATCTAGGCCCAACCATCCAGGGCCAAGAATTAAACTCAAAACCAAGCCTAGCCAAATTAAGCCAAATCCAGACCTAAGTCCATATTTCAGTCCAGTTTGATTTAGTAACAAGCCTAAAACAGATGGCACTCCACCCTATACGTACCCGATCCATGTGGGGGTCCATTGTCCCATTTAATTGATGCACACATTTTGTAAAGTAAATACTTCTCATGTTTATTCTTTATTTAGTTCAATTTGTAATATGAGTTTCACTCATGTCATTTAATAGATTGGTTAGGATTTAGATATGCATTTGATGTGGGAAAGGAGTCTGCAAATAGGCTATAAAGCCATAAAACAGGTTTTATAGGGACACCATTGATTTCTTGTTTCGTTTTTTTACAAAACTCTCCTCAAGCAAGTTCAAGCACCTATATTCCAAGAGATCTGTCAATCTCTCTGGCGATCACCACCCTTAGATGATACCCCCAATCATCTCGGAAACAATAAATTGACATCTGATCACCTAATTCAAGCATGTAGAACATAGGGAAGGGGAAAAAAAAGCAAATCTTCCAACATTCTTCTACATTTCCTTGTTCTTACCCAATTTTCCCCCAAGTTAAACGTGCAAATCCATGGTTGTGAAAATAACATCAGGGTAGTTCCATCTAATATCATTTGAACATATCAATATATCAAGAAAGTCAAAGTTTTTACATAGCCATGTGTTCCAAACACCCCGAAGACTGACATGAATGTTTTATTCCCCCAGTAATTCCATTTTCTGCATAAACCTAAACATTTTCTACCGTTTGGCTTGAGGGGAAAAAAAAATCTCTACACTGAAACATGATTTCCTCCACTGGTGTAAGAAATAGAGAAAACGTTTTCAACCTCTTAATTCCAAATCTGCTTTTCCACGGAAAACGGAATCTGAGGAAAATGTCAACAGCGAACAACGAAAAATATAGAATTCTCTCCCTCGTGTAGAGAAAACAATCATAAATCTCTATTCCATCTCACAAACACCCCACCAAACTACCCTAAATTGCAGAAACTTCCACACATCACGCAATCAAATGAGAAAGAAGAAACTGGATCAAAAGAAAGACGCAATCACCAGAAAGTTCCTTGAAATTGAAGAAAACTCAACCTAATCTCAAACCGGAAAAGTACCTGAAATTGATCTTGAAATCGCCCAGATCAATTTCTCAGGGATCAAATCGCCATCTCCGCCCGAATATATTCGAGAAACAAGAACAGATTCGGATGTTTCTGGAAGATGAAACCGATACGAAGAAACAAAGATCTGGAAACGGACGAAACCCTAATTCGCAGAAAACGACCCGAGTTTCGGACCTCTAGTGGTAATATAAAAAAGATGAAGGGAGACCAACACCGAGACCGAAATCTAGGAAATTTATGTGAAACGGACCGAGACGACCCTACGTAACGGAAGCTGAGCTGGACTTGTCGTATTGACGAAAGTACCCCTATGGGTTTCGTGAACGATGGGGGGATTCCTGCCGGGTTTGAGGGAAAAGACGTGGGGTGTTTTGGTCAATTCGAGTGATGACTTCGAGTCATCGGGATCGGCTGGGAGCCTGGGACACATGTTTGTCGGTTTGGCGGAGGCATGTGGTGGATTGATTGCTAGTCTTATACAAAACTAGAGGAGAAATGGTCGAATGTATTTCGCGCCATCCTTTAATACTATTGCTGTGGGGGCCACGTCTGTGTTGGATAAATTCAGAAGGAGGTTTTGTATATACCCCCTCAATTTATAGAATTTGTAAATACGTTCATGTGATTTTAGTATTTACATATATTTCATATCTTTTCAATTTAATACTTTCTATATCCCAAAATTTACTAGTCATAACGACCACTAAAAGATTTGTGTTGGATTTTCAAAAAATGACGACTTTATCCTTAAATTCAATTAAAAAAAATATAAATACGTCATTATTTATAAAAATGTCATTATTTTATCTCAAGTCATAATCTACTCTTTCAAATTCTCAGGTGCACATGCACACCAAATCCTGTATTTGAGACTTTCGATTAATTTAATCAGCGGTTGTGCACGGAAGCTAACCTGGACTTGTTGTATTGACGAAAGCACCCCTATTGGGATTCGTGGATGAGGGGAGATTCGTGCGGGTTTTGAGGGAAAAGATGTGCGGTGTTTTGGTCATTTCGAGTGATGACTTCGAGTCATCGTGATCGGCTGGGACATATGTTTGTCGTTTTGGCGGAGAGGCATGTGGTGGATTGCTAGTCTTATACAAAACTGGGAGGAGAAATGGTCGCATCTGTTTCGCGCCATCCTTCTTTACTATTGCCTGTGGAATTCAATCCTTATGTGGGGCCCACGTCTGCGTTGGATAAATTGAGAAATTTATTTCCAAGCTGATGCTCTGACAAAAACACCTTTTGGGCATGGATTTCTTGCACTTTTCTTTGCTAGCATGGAAAATTCATGTTTGGTGAATAGGGGAAAAGCTCAGAAATGATTCTCCCTTTCTTCTCTTCTGATTATTTTGGCAATCAGACCCTCCCTTAACCAATTCTGTCCGCACGAATGAAGAAATGCAGAGCTACAGTTCTCTCAACATTAGCACATAGGTCACAGGCTTTTTCAATTTTTTTGTTTTTGTGGCCATCAATCAAGTGTGTTTTTTTTTATAACGCAGGTTCCAACCTTTTGTGCCAAAATAATTCCTACGAATCCAGAAGAGAAAGTCAGGTAAAATTTCTCTTTGGTTACAATATGGTAGTGCAATTTTGTACCCATAACCTCTAAGTGCAAACCCCTCAATCAAGATTTGAACCGTTAAATTTATTTAAAGGGTTCAAAATAGCTATCACACTAGATATTAGCCGTTGATTTGTAACGGCCTTTGAGATATTAGCAAAAATGTTAAAAAAATAATAGATGATCAATTTTGGACTTTTATGGACTCCTTTTGAACGATAGGAACCATTCAAACCATTCAGAAAGCCAAAAAGGGCAGTGATTTAAATTTAGTACTTCTATTCATCATGAATTATTAGAAAATGACAACAAAAAAATACAAATAGTTGATCTGCCACAGTGCAAACAATGTAATTTTTTGGCAAAAAAAAAAATCATGGGTCCTCCTTGGCTGGATAGATAACTACTACTATTAGAAAATGTAAAATGTTACATTCCATCTAGTGTAAGAGCCCTCTTAAAAACAGTTATGTGCCTAAGGTGGCCACGGCCTTAGAAGCATTAGAAACATAAATGGTTTTCTATGAAAAAATCATGTCATGTCATGTTGGGTCTGGAAACCTTGGTGACGAAAGAGAAAGCTTGGTTGAGAGAGAGAGCGCTTTAATTAGCATAAACAAGTGGTCATAGAATGTTTTGGACGAGGAATTACAAAAGGAACAATGGTCATAGATAAATTTTAAGAAAATTGATTTGGTAGTCAAATTTGAAAGTTAGAAGTTCATCTCTATAATATGATATAATATAATAATTCACAGTTTAAGAGATAGGTCAAGCATTGATGGAGAAGATGTACATGATGGTATATAAAATTGACAAACGAGGCTAATGTCATAGAGGAATTCCTTGGACCAGTGAAATTTGGTTAGCGGCTTGACACTATTATTAGCATAGAGGAATTCAAAAGGCTAATCCCGAGGGGTAGCTCAGTTGGCCTAAGACTACGGTTTGCACCCGGAGGTTGTGGGTTCTAAACTGCTCTACCACACTGGGGCCACAGGGGAATTTTATCTGGCTTTCTCTCCTGGGCCCGTAGGGATTATTCTGGCCCAAAGGGCTGGGAACCCTACATTATAAAAAAAAAAAGGCTGAATTGGAGCTTTTCATTCCCTTGTACAGAAACCTCATTCATTTCTTGAGTTATAGTTGATAGGCATTGAGATTTTTATTCGGCTGCGATTGTTTAAGGAAAATTATACATTTTCACCGATTTTCTACTTTCAATCCCATTTTCCATACATCAGGCTTTTCATCTCTATTTAATATTTATACTAGACAGAAATATATAAATATCTACATTTTTATTTATTTTCGTGTGTGATTTGTTTATATTAATCTCATCTTAATATATGGATCTTAATCTTTAATCATATACTAGCAAAACATGCTCGCGCTAAGCCCGGGCCCATAAATAAAAATACGTCCAATTTGTGGCTATTTTATGAGATATTAGTTAATGAAAAATAAATATAAAATAAATAAATATACCATTTAGTACGGTTCGAAGCATGGTCCAGCTCGGCATTTATATAAAGTAAATATTATTTTGTATATAAATGAGTATGAAACTTCAAGTCTTATGTAAATTAACATCGATGTTTATGTATTTATTTTAGTAATTTCAACTTTATTTCAAGTTGAAAACCCTAAAAGTCCGTAAAGTCTATTTTTATTTATATAAAAAGCAAATTTAAAAATATAAAATTGGAATGGGCATGGACAGCATGGTACAGCACAGCACGGCTGGGGTGACCTGAAAGTGGGCCATGTTTATTTGACAAAAGTTCAAATCTTATTTTTATTTGAGGATTACCGGATGTCTTTATATCTTAACAAAAAATATAAATTGCCAGGCCAACAACCACTATAGAATTCCCCGTTAATCTGCATCTAGTGTGTGGCATTTTTTTTATTTTCTTTAACTAAGATACCCATGTATGATTTTTTTTTTCTCTAGTTGGCCTGGTGGTTTGAATTCATATAAATAGAACTCCCCGTTAATCTGCATCTAGTGTGTGGCATTTTATTTTATTTTCCTTAACTAAGATACCCATGTATGATTTTTTTTTTCCTCTAGCTGGCCTGGTGGTTTGAATTCATATAAAGAAGCTTAATAAAAGTGAACTCTTAATTGATTGATAGAACTTCTCTCTTAAAATTGATTTGATATTAGAGTTCAATTTTGCAATCGATTAGCAAATTGGACTCCAATTTCAAAATCGACGCCCGCGTTTATAATATATTATAACAGCTTTACAATATAGTATTTTATTATCATCATTATTATTGTGATTATTATTATTATGTTTTGCTTCGCTAGTCATGCATCTCATACGCTACATGATGTCTTTAATCAATTGAGCTATACGAAGGATTGTAGTTTATTTATTTACATTCCTTTTTGACCCATTACACTTTTCTAAATACTTTCATATAAAAAAAGGTTATTTTAAAAAACCGCACGTTAGGGTTTGCTCGTTTGCATATAATGAATTCCTCTAATTTAACATCTTTTGAAGAGAGTGACATCTTACCCCAGTGGTGAGACACAACAGTTTTCACTGGGGTGACATGTGTGAATCCCTACAACCTTATATGCGCGAGTTGTCTTTTTGCATGTGCGAGTTTTTATCACCCCACATGTGCAAGTCTCTTTAGAGACTTTGCCCCTTAATTGGAATTAATAAAAGAATCTTTCAAAAATTTAAATTTATAGGAGATTGAGTCTCAAGATTTTTACATTAAAATGGAAATTTTCATATGCTCTAAAGACATGATTTAGCACCAATAAGAATTTTTTTTCTTATAATTATTATAAAAAATACTTTCAAACAGATATGCATAAAAAGCTCCTTTGCACGACATATTATCCTTGCTTCCATAACTTCTGATTCACCAAAAATGACCTTTTTTTGGTTAAAATACATAATTGGTATTTCGAATATTTATTTTGCTGGAATGCATTAAATTATAAAAATTATATGCCTTCAATAAAGATGGGCATTTATAATTACTTTTCTATTTTCGCATATTTAAACAAACAAGTGAAAAGGAAAGGGTGTTTATTGAAAACGCCCTTCAATCATTAATAACAATGAAAGACAATACAGAGGAAATCTTTTAAATAAGTCCCTAAGTTATTTTAAAAAAGGACACATGTTTTAACACTTTTCAAATTAGCTCACTAGTTTTCCAATAGATTTTCAATTAAGAATATCCAACAATTTAAAGGTATATCCGACCATTTAAAGGTATTTTTGGCAAATTTTTCCCTCAATATTTTAAAAATACTCAAACTACCGTTCATTTAAAACTATGATATGGTTTCAACAGCCACTACATGCAGTCATCACTGTTGGAACATTGATTGTCTTTATTCATTGCGAAGCTGACGATGAAGAAAATGAGGAGAATATAAAGGAAGTGATGGAGAGTTTTATTTCAATAAAAAAAAATTCGGTGTTTAAAGAAAATGAATAAAAAATGTTGCTAGAAAATAACTTTAAATAAACAGATGTCATTAATTGTGAACTTCCTAGAAAACTTAAGGACTCGTTTGGGAAGTTTTAAAATTTGTGTGCTTTTTAAAAATAAGGCAGAAAAGTAAGGACGTTTTTGAAAATTTCCGTAACAAAGATGAATCCAATCTTCTCTAAACTCGCCACGTGTCGTATCCAATACCCCTATCCCCGCTACACAGCACTACACCGTCCCGTCCTCTCTGAAGCAAAAATGCCATTTCTCTGCCAATCAAAGCTCTTTCTCTCTTCTTTTCCTCCTCTGGATTCCATGGAAACCGTTTTCCTCAAACTCCTTCCCTTCAAAATCTCAAACACTAACAGGACCCCTCAGATATCCCTAACCGTCCGATCAGGACCATGTAGAGTCTCATCCAGGTCGATGCCGTCCGTTTCTACGCTCACAAGACAGGAATCAGAACTCCAATCCTCTCTCCTCTGCTGCAGGACTCCCATACCAAAACCTCCACTACTCCACCACCAGGTACGCATTTTGTGTCTCTTGCATTTGAGAGCAGGAAATTGGATGGAGTAGCATCATCTTGATTCGCTGTTCAATTCATCTCATTTGGAGTTTGAGTTCAACAAATTTGATGCACTAATTCATCTGTATCCGCAAAAGCACTCAAAATAACTGTTGTTTTACTTTTACCATGAGCCAGAATTGACTATAATCAGAGTTGGGTCTAGTTGGAAACATATGGTTAAAATGAAAACTGAAGTAAAATTCCATGTTTTTTGTTGGTGATCAATCTTAGAGTACTGTGTATCAAAACAGAATACGTGGACTGCAAAGCCGGCTTAAATTGAGAATAACGTAGTGTCACAAATCACAGTGTAATTGATTTTGGTATGAAGTGCAACTACAAGACAGAATTTATGATTTAAGATTGATGTCATTGTCACATATAGAATAGTGCAGGGTGGGTGAAATGAAGACAAGGTTGTGGATTTGTTGAAAGCCACTTCAATTAAAGGGGTATTTTTTTATAAGATGAAAGTTAGGTACCTGCACTGTTGTACGAAACAGAATTTTGAATAATGAAGAAACAATAACAAGCTTGGGCAATTTGGTTGAGATTGTTCACCGTAAGGGAGAAGTGTCGAGTGAAAGGATAGGACAGGGGTGGAACTAGGGGGGCTGGGGGTGGCCACTGGCCATGGCATGCCCAGAAATATGAAAATTCCCCAGAGCTGTTATTATTATTATTATTATTATTTCACTGGTCCCCCAAAAAGTTTGGAAAATGCCCCAGTATTAATAGGAAAAGACCCCACCCACCGGCTCACCCCCAAAAAAAAATACATTGTGGCCTCCGCAAAGCCAAATTTTCTGATTCTGCCCCTGGATAGGATTAGGAATGAGTATGTAAGAGGAAATGTATGGGTAGCTCCAATAGACGAGAAAGTCAAGGACTGCTGTTTGAGATTATTTGAGCATGTGCACAGAAGATAATAAACAACCCAAGTATGTGGTAATGAAGGTTTCAAGTTCAAGGACTATGGGTAGGAGAAGACAAATGAATACCTTAAACAAAGCAGCGAGGAAAGACTTGATAAATTGAAGAGTTACAAATAACATGACTTTAAAGAGATTTCATAAAGCCTATCCAAATATATGGGATATGGATTTGCAATGATTAAGTTTATAACAAATGTCAAATGGTATAGGCACTTTTCAAGGTCTTCATAATGCTCAATGAAGAAGATTTTGTTCGCTGGGGAAGGAGCAAATTTGCCTGAAGGGTGGCCCGGGCTGTAGGTCAGCTGATTAGGGACATATGTGGTGTGTGTGGGTGCGCAAGTTAGAGTCCTTGTAAAAAAATTTAAAGGTTGTCGAAGGTTAGATTGTGCCACACATAGCTTCAAAAGAGATGCGAACAGATCTTGAGAGCGATGTTTTCTCAACATGGTTGTTTTTGTAACATTGTGATCTTATTAGGTAGAGTAGGTGACATTAGAAATTTGGATTTTGTAGATGTCCCCTACACTCTCCAGCCTCCACCATTTGTGGCTAACCTCGTTGGCTAGCTAAATAGATCTCAACGAACCAATTCTCAACCTCATGGTAGGGACCCTCCAAATTACTCTTTCAATGGTTTGATAACTATCATTAAGGGTGTGTAAAAATACTTAAGTGCCTTTGGTTTTTTATCATTTCTATCCATTTCATGTCTTCCCCCAGCCTCCTCCCCCCTTCTCTCCTTCATAACCACCATTCACAGTCCATATTTTAGGTGAGCTAAGTGCTAAGGTAGTAATATTGCAAATATCATTCTGGGCGTTTAAAATAAAGGTTACATTGTTGACCTCACGGTTGAATTCGAGGGGTCAACTAGTGAAAGTGTGTTTTGATTTATGGGTTTTGTGTTTTTTTCTCCTCCCCCTTTTGGTGGTGGTGTTGGTTTGTGGGGGTACTAATTTTTCCCCTAATTTCAACAAACTAATATCAATAGTTTTTACTAGACCAACAATATTCAAAAGGAGGGCATCTTGTGCCTGATTGCTTGATGAAAGAGGACTTATAGATCTTTGTCACACTGTTAGTTACAGCCATGGTGCTCTAACATCATAAAAGAAAAGAGTGCAATTTAAGAGGACAAAATGAATTGATTATCACTCAATTGACCCATTCATTAGTTGGCATATGATGGAGCTATAATCATGCTAATCTCAATGAGCATGTGATAGAAAGGTCCCACCTATCGGTGGTCAGGAAGTAAGAACGGGTGCCATACTGAGAGAGAAGTTTTCACACGGGTGGTATTAGAATTTTGAATAAATGAAAACAAGCACCGATATTTTGATTATAATTAGCTCATTTAACAAATAACATGCATTTGCGTGGCATTGGTACAATACATCTAATATATAATAGCTTTAATCCTTAGGGTCTACTTGATTTTTTCAAAAATCACATGCCCCAACTCAAAGCTGCCGAATTTACAAATTACAACATTAAAATCCATCCTCTGCTCATTAAATGCAACCGAGTTATAGGTAGAAAGATTGAAAATGGCCAAAGCTGTGAACTCATGGATATCAGACAGGCCCTTGGACGAGTTTCTCTATTATTGACTTTACTTCTTGTTGTGATTTCTTGAAGCATATAATATGAAAGGGACTTCTGCTATTAAGATTGGTAATTTATCATGTTTTTTTGTTTCTAATGATGATAATTTATATTTACCATGGAGGAAGGCAGACATTCGAAGGGAAACTGAAGACAAATTCCTTGACTCTGAGACTTCAAGATGGTAATTTATCTATTCTCTATTATATGTTTTTTCATTCAGAAGCCATGTATTGTAGTGATTTTTGTTGGTATCAAACTCTGTAATTTGTTTGGCTTTTGTAGCAAATCATATATCTATTCATGTATGAGCATTTGAACTCTCTAAGCTGTATAGTAAGAATGATTGTTCCAATGAGGACATGAATACACAAATATATGTTCCAGAAAGATAAAGAAAACAATTTCAAGTTAAGCATAGTATGGGTTTTCTGTGAGACCAGATTCCGTGCATCTCCAACTATGCAAAAATTTGAAACTCATGTACTGTCTTGGCATACATGCACAACAATCTAGATTTAGTCTCTATGTTTGTTCGGCTGCACCCCAGGGCCCTCGCCAACACACTAGCCGACTCTTCAGTGGTAAGGACAATGGCTGGAGGGGAGTAAACTATGGACCTGTTGTGGATGGAGCGTATTCATGCGGATTGGACAATTCAAACAATTTAATTTACGGAAAGCAAAATGTAGCTTCTTCTATTTTGGTGGCATGCAGTTATTAGTTTGAAACATAATCTGACTGTGGATACTATTTGTTTTGACCAAATACTTTATTTTCTGAGTATAAAAGAGGGCAACTTTTTGGCCAATTATTATTGCAGTGTGAATGGGCCCCCTTTTTTTTGTTTTTGTTTTTGTTTTAATATAATTGGAGTGTGGTGTCAGAATGTAGAGTGGAGATGACTCGAGTCAATTATCTAGTCCATCAGCAAACTTTTTGATACTCTGATACTTTATTTCGGTAATATGCTTCCAAAATAGAAAAATGGTTTTCTGTGCTTTCTCAAACACTAAATTGATGCTATTCTCAGAGTGCAAGCTGCCCAACCCCGAAAGACTACTCCACAAAGTGAGGAAAGAAAAGTGAAATAGGGAAACATGAATATCTACAAGCCCCTATGTCTGTAAATTGTTGGACCTTGCATTGTGTTTTGTGCCTCTACCTGGAGATATTAAGCCGTACACCTTACCCACAAATTTAAAAATGAATAAATGGGATTACATGCTAGAGGGATTACATTATTCTCACTACCTGTGGTGTGCATTGTATCCTGTCTTGAGTTCATGTTATGTGGCACTTGCTTGATACCTGATGCATGCATTGTTTCCTGCCTTGAATTGGTAGAGCATGCTGGTATTGTAGAAGTAATCCAGACTGGGGAACCCTGACCATCCGATGCATTGTATCCTGCCTTGTAGCTTACCTGAACAATGAGAAAAAAAAAAAAAGAAGGAAAAAAAGAAACATGATAAGATGGATTTTGTCATCCTCAGTGCCTGTGGTATCCATCATATCCTACCTTGAGTCTTTTCATGTTATGTGGCACTCCATACCTGATGCTATGCATTGTATCCTGCCATAAGTTAGTAGAGCATAATGATATTGTAGATTATCATGAATGGGTAATCCTAACCACCACCATCATCATCAAAGCCTTGTCCCAACTGTGTTGTGGTTAACTACACTAATTCTATTTCTCCATTCCAATCTATCTTGAGCCAAATCCTTAGATAAGTTACTCTTCTTCAGATCTTGTTTTACTATCTCCATCCACGTCCTCTTTGGCTTACCCTTTCTCCTTGATGGGCCATCAACCTTTATAGTCAAACTTTTCCTTACAGGCGGCATTGCCGGCCTACGTTGGACATGCCAATGGGAAATCCTAACCATTTGAAGTTTTTTTTTATGTTGAATGTGGACCGTTTCTGTGTAAGTCATGCCGTAAACTGAAGGCTTAAGTTGTTTTGATTAGGATGTTTTGGTGCACGGGCAAACCATAGCGAGACCCCTGGGTTGTTTGTGTAGATACCAAAACAATGGGTCTGCTGTCTACATAAACAAACACTGAGATACTACTATGCATATTCTTGGGGTGACGATTGCATAATTTCTCACCATGCTTTGTAGTTCTAGACCTCTGTATCCCATTTTTCATACTTGTTATCCTGACCCATTTGTTTTCTTGTCATGCATGTTTTGTGCATTGCAATAAAAGTAATATGTCATTGGATCCCACCACCCTTTTGCAGAATTTATGTTTAGTTTACCAAGCTATGAAGATGGTGACAATGCTGCGAAGCTAGCTTTGCAGATATGTGCTTGCTCATTTGGTGTAATGGCATGGTTGATTCCTGCGGAAGTAGCCCATTCAAGTGAAGAATTGAGAGGGGACATGATCTATGAGATTGGTGAACTGTTTGAATTGGGAATTCAGCTATCTTATCTCCTCATATTATTAGGATTGCTTGGAGTTGGTACCTTCTTTGTCATTCGTCAAGTCCTTGTTCGTAGAGAGCTTGACCTTTCTGCTAAAGAATTGCAGGTATGCACCCATGTTCCTTCCTTCAAAATTTAAGTATGAATGCTTGCTTGCTTATTTATTTATATTGGGACCAAAAATTCCCTTTTTCTTAATAAATCCCCAAACAACGGTAACTTATATACAATGACCATCATGTGGCAAGAGATGTGGGAAAAAGATTTTAAACATATGCTTTGTCTTGAGACCTCTTACAAGGGGTTTTCAACTTCCATCAAAATGAGGGTGAATATTATTTGTCAGAGGTGGGGAATAGACCATGGTTTGGGCGGGGTAATGGATCCCATTTGAGGGAGAATATTTGGGGATTGGACACATCTAGGATTGACTTAGTGAAAGACTAAAGCAGTTATTATTTTTGGATTTCAATTTGAAAATACAAAGGGATGGAAGGACCATCTAAGTCATTTTGCATCTTCACTTAAAACCATTTGTATTGGCGTCAGGGTAATTTAACAACAAGTACCCATTTGAAAGTTGCCTAAAACACTTAAGACTTTTTTATACTATCAATTGATTAAGCCCTTCTCTGTAGTAGGCCTAAACTTGGGGACTATTTTGAAACAACTCCTTTATGAATAAGGTACTTCATAGTTCATACTGTTTTTAGAAAACATCCACTTGGTATATGGTCTTTATTTTGGTTATGAGATACACAAGGCCCCACAGTCAGGAGTTTAAAAAGACCTGATAACTGATCAATGGTCAGTCAACTTGATTCAACAAAAACATGCTTAGGACAAGATTCTGTCAAAAATATTATTGATTCAATCAACTCCAATAATCTACCAAAATCCAATCATGTTTTTACTCAAGAAGAAAAACGATTTCTGTAAATTTTCTTAAAACTTGAGATGGGCATTTCTACTGTTCGGGCAGTTTGCTTTCCCTAGATATTCCTTGAATAGTTTCAAATTCCCACTTCTCATGTATTTCTATTTTGCAACTTGAATTTCTCTATTTATAGTACTTTTATTTCTAAGTGGTTATTACATTCCAGGTTTATTTCACAAGTCTTTATTAAAACACCACCAAGTTTCAAGCCATCTCAACTTAGTGGACTTCAGAGTAGAATTTTAAAATCTATGCAAGATATACTTGTCTGAAGTCTTAGCCCATTCACTTATGACCCAACAATCACATTGATTAGAAAATTCATCATCATCATCAAAGCCTTGGTCTCGAGTCCAGTGGCGAACCCATGATTTTGTTTGAGGGGGGCGGACCCAAACAGGTAGTTTGGTTTTGGGGGCAAACCCAGTATTTTAATGTGGGTTTTGGGGGCGGACCTAGAATTTTCATGTGGATTTGGGAAGTGGACCCAAAGTTTTCGTATGGGTTTTCGAAGCGGTCCCAGGCCTGGTGGGGACGACTGCCCCGGATAGCATGTATGCAGGTCCACCAGTGGTCCTAGCTATGTAGGGTCGGCTCCATTGATTAGACAGTTCTAGCCCTTTAATTGGTGGATTTCTTAGGGAAAAATAACAGTACAGCTAATATGACCAATTTTCATGTAGACACTTAATGGAAGTAAGAATATATGTATTTTTTCTTAATGGTGTTTGACTAACTTTTTCTTAAACATCCATTTTCATTCAAGAAAATATTTCCAATTAAATGGTTAGGATTATTGGACAAGTCTGTATATTTATTTAAGTGTGTAGACCATCCACGGTAGAGATTGCTCTGCGATTGGTTCAGATCTTAGCATGTTCCATGGGAATGGACTGATTGGTTAAGAAAGAAAAAGAAAGCGCCCAACACTTTGATCTAATCCTTACTCTTTGTTGGGGCATAGTAGGCAATTTGGTGTCAAGTGGTGTGGATGTGTTATTTTCCATTTCATGTTTTTAGGTTATATAATCTGCACCTGCCAGATCCTTTTGTTCTCTGTTCTTGTTTGATTAATGCATAAACTATGAATCCTGCTTATATTGTTTTGTCCTAGTTGTTCAGGAGCAAGTTCGGAGTGGTGATGCGAGTTCCACTGGATATTTTGAACTCGGTGCAGTAATGTTGAGGAGGAAGTTCTACCCAGCTGCTATCAAATACTTGCAGCAGGCAATTGAGAAATGGGATGGTGATGATCAGGATCTTGCACAGGTATTTTAGTGGCCTGCTTTATCAATTCTGCCCCCTCTTTTCCTCTTTTCTTTTCTTGTTTTAGGTCCTGACTTGTAAAAACTTGTGTTGGGCTTGTTGTGGGGCACTTGGATGCATGTGAGACTTGTCACGCTCTCGTAAAACAGAACTCCTCACAAACTCTCTTGTTGTTTTAGTGGAGTCGGCATCATCATCATCATCATCAAAGTCTTGTTCCAACAATGTTGGGGTCCATATAAGTTCTATTTCTCCATTCTAGTCTATCCCGGGCCAAATCCTTGGATAGGTTGCACTTCTTCAGACCTATCATTGCTACTTCCATCATGTCCTCTTCAGCCTACCCCTTTCATTGGGAGGCCGATCAACCTTCATATAAAGCCTTTTTCTCACCGGTGTCGTTGCCCGCTTATGTTGGACATGTCCAAAGTCCAAACCATCTCAAATGGGTCTCTCTTAAACTATCACCAATTAATGATAACCCTAAATGCTCCAGGATGCGCTCATTTCTGATTCTACCTATCCTAGTTTTACTACACGTCCATCTCAACATTCTCAAAGTAGTACTCTTCGGCCTACATGCTGTTTTAGAGTATAATATATTGCTTCCCTTGGTCAAAATCTCACAAAATATCCACTTGTGTGCTCAAGGAAAAGGAGAATATTCCTTTCCTTGTCTACAATAATCAACCATCATTTTGAGATTTATGGTTAGTGGTGTGTATTTAATGATTATGATGCTGAATTTTAGTTTCCATTGAAGAAAAAACTATATATTCTTAGTTACTACATTGTAAATGTGTGAGATTCATGTGGTTCATCAGGCAGGAGCCACTGTGAACATTCCTGTTCAAAAAATGTTTGGTACGTGATAAACCTAGTTACTACATTGTAACCATGTATTTTGAATGTTGGCCAGTGACCTCTTTTTCAACCTTCTATTGTTTTCATACACGAGTTCGACTAGAGCAGCACATTAGCCATTTTTTTGGGGGCCAAAAGATCTAATATGGTAGAGTCATGAACACTGTTGATGAGCACGATACAATGGTCTTTAACGTTCTGATTTTCACTATTCTGGCGGTTTTTGCATATGAGATTATTCTAAGATACTTTGTTTGAATAATTTAGTCAAATGAGGGGTTTGCCGAGCACCCCCTGTAACTCTCAGGATATCATCTAAGTTTGAGAGACATGAAACAAGGTCCAAATGAATCGTGAGTATTGTACAAATATAAACTATGGGCCTGTTTGTTTACATAGAATACATAGGAACTGAATACATAGAAGTACATTGTTAGATCAGCTCCATTGTTAAGATAAGTAAGGAGGTGAGGGATGAAAGATATGAAGTAAGGGGTGAAGGATATAAGGTACTGATGTAGGTAGGACCTTGACTTTCTTAGCATTTGAATTACTAGAGTGATGTCTGGGTATTCATTTCCCATCTTCCCTTGATTTTATTTCCATAAAAGAAAAGGTTATTTGATGCTCATGTTTGGTTATTCTCCTTTGTCTTCATTTTTAACCACTTGGGGCATGAATTCGTATGTATTATACGAAAAAAAACGGCCCCTATGGGTTTGGTGACCATAGTAGTTTTCGTGATCGTATGGGTGTTTGAATACGGGCCTCATTCCTTGGGGCACCGAAACTCTCCTTGTTATGTTTCTTATTTAGCTTTATCTAAATTTCAACTTTCCTGGAACCAAAAAAAGGCCCTATGGGTATGGACTTTGGGTTGAAGAACTCTAGGATTTTGGTCCAAAGAGATGGAGAAAGTTAAAAGTGCTAAAGATAGATAACACAAGCAACCAATGTGATGGAGTTAATTTCTATTGCATTAACTGATTTCTAGTTCTCGAAAGGGGAAAATGGAAAAAGACCTCTGAATACATTTTTAGTCTAGTAATATCTTTTGATTCCATATTTTCCATCACCATCTGCGAATTGGTTTAATTTCCCCTTTCTTGTCAAAATGGTTAATCAGGTCTATAATGCACTTGGTGTCAGCTATGTCCGTGATGGGAAACTTGACAAGGGAATTACACAGTTTGAGAGAGCTGTGAAGCTTCAGCCAGGATATGTTACTGCATGGAACAACCTCGGCGATGCCTATGAGAAGAAGAAAGATCTAAGAGCTGCTCTGAAGGCGTTCGAGGAAGTTCTTCTTTTCGATCCAAACAATAAGGTGGCTCGGCCCCGGCGTGATGCCTTGAAGGAACGTGTCCAATTGTACAAGGGAGTATCATTAAAATCAGAGGAGAGGTAATTTTTGTTATAAATTTGCTAACGATGATCTAATTTTGACTTCGCCCGCAGTTCCTTCAATCTTCATCCCAAGTTAAAACTCCAGCTCAAATTTCAGTTTGAGGTATTTTATGATGCTTGATTGAGCGAAAAGACATTTTAGTTCAATAAGCAAGATATAGGTGGAGCCCAACTTCTATAATTTAAGCCATTCATCTGATGGGCTCAACTTCTATAATTTAAGCCATTCATCTGATGGGCCTAACCTTGGATGGGCCACCACCTCTCCTATTGGATGGTTTTGGCCATTATATAGATGCCATGCAGATGGACATTGGTGGGTAATGGTCTATAACTTGTTAACTTGGACTGTTGGCCTCATCTGACTGCAAACAGGCAGAGTGTTCTCATCAACGACATGGCTCCAGGCAGTGTGGCTGACAGGTTGGGCCCATCAGTTCCACAAGTATTGGTTATTTTGAACATATCAAGATATTTACCTAAAACAGTATTTCCCAATTAATAATTTCAAAATATCGTCAAAATAAAAAATAGTGCAAAAGCATCATACTAGTATCAGAATAAAAATGGGTAGATCATAAAAATCTATAGAAAAATCGCATTAATAACAGGAACTTATATATTTTGTTTATATTTATTTATCTATTCCAAACATTAATTTGTTTCCAATGATGTCTTCGCTAATATCCCCAACAAAACACCAACTTAAAAAATATCTAAGCCTTTTTTTTTTGAGAAAGATATTTGTGACAGTGGCCCACATGTAGATTCCATAAGATGGACCGAATGGTATGACTGGAAAATGTGTATTTCCTTGAAGATGAGTTAGAAGGTAATGTGCAGTTGACTGCAGACTGGGCTCAATCAAGTTGTGGGTTGAACCATTGAGGTTTTTTGTTTATTTTCAGGAATAATTCGGTTTCACTTTCCAAGCAGAGCTAAGCCCCCCCTTTTTTCACCTTTTGGGGTGGTTTAAATGAGGAGTATGATGAGCATGCTTTTTTCCAGGAGTTTATCCTCACTATGGAAGTGAAAATACCTTGTTCTCCAATAAATCAGTCTTTTCAAGACACAACTGATATTTCTCCCCCTAGTGGAGAATCCTTGTTATTCTCTCATCCAAACATCCAGGGGTGTAAGCCCATATAGAAATAGGAAAGTACTGAGAATATTCAACCTTTTTGGCCTTTTAGAATACGTTAGACATAAATAATGTGTAAAAATAGTAGTATAATTCTATTGTTTTTCATGTGTGTCTAATGTTTGGGACCATGTTCATAGAAAGGTGACGGCAAGTACTCTTAAACCTGTACTTACGAAGCCATTATTTTAACGAAAACTCTACTAACGAAAACTCTACTTGGACCGACCTGGGGACCGACTCAGGACCTTGGATTCCCAGGCTCCTGGGAATCCAAGGGTCCTCCCTGGGGTCGGTCCCCAGGTCGGTCCAAGTATCCCTGCTGTTATTTTAAACCATGGTCGGGATCTAAGAGTGCGGGGGGTCCAAAGCGCCTATACAACATAAGCAAGTGCTTGTGAGTTTATAAACAATTAAATAACGGACAAGAATATATCTTAGCCATATATTTAAGTAAAAAAAAATGGACAAAAAATTTAATTTTATAATTTGATCACATAAAATAGACAATAAGTAATTAGTCAGAAGAAGTCTTTGTTCAAAAGATAAATATCAAGCTTAGATAAAAAGAAAATGCATAAAAAAGTAAGCAATAAATTCAAATTACAAAATTTGAGGAGTGTTTTTAGGCTGTGGACATGTGACTACTGGGTTACCGGCACAAAAATTAAAAACTACATGACTACTGGGTTATCTGCACAAAAATCCAAAACTACTTTACCTGTATCACCTCAGTCTGAGAGTTGGTGCATGCTGGCCCACAGCTTGCGGTCCAGATTTAACCTGGTACAAAGTGGATTGAAATTTCGGGGATTTCCCTGTACACAATTTCCCCAGATGGGAGGATCCTGCCCTTACAAATTATGAAAAGAGAAAGCAAGTGATATATATATATATATATATATATATGAGTGATGATGTTATAAAAAGATATTTCTAACCTTATACGAGAGATAGGGGTGATGACAGTGATGATCCATCTAATTGGATCACACAGATACCCCTATTGAATTTCACATGACCCGGGTTTGGATAAATCCAAATAGATTGGACTGTTGCATGGACTGCAAACTCCATTTGAATAGAGTGAACTTGTGGGCCCTGAATGGTAAGATTAGGTTAGGATAATCTCAATGTGATGATTTTTTATGCAGGGGAGGTGCCGATTTTTTTTGTTTGTTTATGTTTGGGAGTAGTAGTGCCTAGTTTTTTTTTATAATTTATGACTTTGACTTTGACTTGTATCTGTTTCCCCATAATGCATACGCATTCTCAGAAGAAAAAAAAAATTAAATATATAACAAGAAAGGTGCCCGTGTGACCGTGTCCGCGGACCCTAGTTCCCGCCATTGGATCAGGTGGGTCCACTTCAATTTTTTTTTGATATCCCAGCTTAGGAGGGTCTGGGCCTAGCCCTCTGGTGAGGTAGCACGGTTTTGGGTGGGGAGGTCCGGCTTCAAACCCGAGACTGACAGGTAAAAATTGGGCTATACTTGGGTCCACTTCATTTGATAACTAAGACATAGCGAGGCAATATAGTGTCCACCTTCTCCGCTGGAGGTAGCGTGGCCATAAGCATGTCCCACTTTTTCTAGCTAATCCCCAACAAGACCTGCCCCTTCATTATTTATCACCCTACAACTTACCCAGTAGGAGCGGGCCACTTCGATTCAAGTACAGATCGAATCACATGATCATTGGGCACACTTATTTTAAGTGGGTTTGACTAGATAATGAGGGGTTTATCTTTACTTAGAACCTTCTCAATGCAAGACATGCTGATGAATCAATAATGTACAGCATTATAGGATTCAAGGTCTTTTCCTGCCTGCGCATGTGCTCCTAATCCCAATAAAACAACATTTCAACAGAACACTTTATTTTATTACACTTTCTGAGTTATATTGAAAACGATACATTACTCCACTCACATAGTCTACATGCTCTCTTACTTTTCCACGTCCTTGCTTAAAAATCAAGACATACTCTATTTTTACACATACAATACATACTCCACTCTCTCATTTTCACATATTCTACATGCTCCCCTCTTTTACCTTTTCCACTTCCTTGCTTAAATATCAATCAACGCATTCATTCACTCTCTCAATATCTCACTTCAAAAAAAAAAATATCCCCCAATGCCACGTGCTTACAAAATTGCCACTACCAGTATCCAAAAAAAAATCGCGATTTTTAGAACTTAGATATGATGATATGACCATTATGCCCCTGGTATATAAATTTCTTGTATGGAGCCAAGAGGACAATCGAAGGAAGAGAAATAATCCGCGTCAAACTCGCAGAACTCTTGTTCTTGCTTTTCCCGAAAATACCATTTCGGCCACTTATCGCCCGGCAAAGGTAACGGCGACTCGACATCGAAACCGAATGCATCCACGCTGCCGTAATCCAAGCAATCCAACGGCGTCATAACGCCGTAAGGCAGGACAGAGGTCGGAGACGACACGTTCCTGATTTTGGCGGGCGTAACGGTTTCGGTATTTGCGGATGGAAAGTTCGTGACGGCGGACGGGCCCCTCAGCTTGAGGGCTGCGGTGTCGTAGACCGTGGCCGCCTCCTCCGCCGTGTCGAACGTCCCGAGCCAGAGGCGCTTCCGCCGCGCCGGATCGCGTATCTCCGCGGCCCAACGCCCCCAAGGCCGCCTCCGCACGCCGCGGTACCTCGTACGGATGCGGTCGGCGCGATCCGGAACCGGCCTCCTCCTAACCTGCGCGGCTCGGCGCACGTTAACGGGGGCCCGGACGTCGATCTGGTGCACGTGGCGCTTCACGCGCCGGGAGATCTCCGCGTCGTCCTCGCTGGACGAATCGGTGGCGTCCGCGTCAGTGAAGATGATCCGTACGACCTTCCGCCGGACTGTTTCGGCCTCGGCGGGAAGATCCTGGCTTTCCGCGGCGAGTTTTCCGCCGGAGACGGACTTCGTCGTCGTCAGCACGTGCTCGGAGAACTTCACGCACGTACCCGGGGAGGCCGATCTCCGGCATCTTTCGACCGTCGGATTCATCAGATCGGACGGCTGAAACCTAATCTCGACTCGAGCATCAAAAACGATGAGAAAATGAGACGAAATGGAATCGAAGTAACTTCTTTTTATAGAAACCTCTGCTTTTCAAGCAACAAGAAGTGGAAAATCGACTGTAAGCCAAACAAGACAGTGGATTTCTGCAGTGATCGAGCTTCAACGAAAGAAAGAAAAGTCTCTTTTGATAGAAAGATCGTGTCAGAGTTAAGTTGAAGACAGTGGAATCTGGATCGCGGAATCTCAAAAAAAAAAAAAAATTGATTCTTGAGCTCGTTTTCCGCCAAATGGACTTTTTCAGCTGCTGCTGCTGCTGCTTGGAACATGAAATCTGTTAGTTAAAAACTTCTCTGAAGCTGCGTGAGGAGTGAGGACTTCTGTTCAGGTATCAACATCTGAAGGCGGCGGGAAAGGAAACCCGAAAAACTAGTAAAACAAGTTTTCTTGAAAACGGAGGATTTCTTCGATTCTTTTATAGAATAGAGAAGAAAGAGAGAATCGGATCTAGGAGATGGAAAGTTTTTTGAAGCCTGTAGAAACGGGAGAGATGAGAAGGGAAAAAGAAATGCGCGCGTCTATTTATACGCAAGAGTGAGAAAGTAATGGCAGCCTCATTTATTCATTATATTATAGGAGAGGAAAAGACGGACCACTTGTTTCTGCCGACGTGTCGTGGTGTGTCCGGGGTCGGAAGCCAATTAAACAGCTCTCTCTTGCCATGGGGCGACTGGGGCAGGTAAGCAGGTTCGATCCGATTCGGAAATACAGGTTCAGGTTCAGGTTCAACCCACCGTAAGTATGATTGGGTAGAATTTGAGGTGTCATGAGGTGGGCTCCACTTGAGTTCGACTCTTATCCATTCATGGAAAGCGTGAGATACACATAATCGGGACCCATGATACCTACCAAACCATTAATCGTGGCACATGACAAATAATGCAGACACAAGAAGCCTATGGACCCATTTAGGAATTCTTTTGCGGTGGCCCACTCAATTCGATTAGACGGTCATAATAGTTCATCATATTAGCAATACTAGGTTTTTAATTTGACGCGCCAATAAATACATGGATGTTGGTAGTAGAAGTAGGACCACTCTCACTCTATAGCTCAAAACGACACGGTTGGACATCCTGTCGGCCTTCTAATATCAGACCCATCTATAATTAATCCAACCCACTCACACTCATTACTCGAATTGTACGTGGCTTGAACCGCTCAAAAGGGTTGTGCATACAAAATGATCCATTAAAATTTGTCTCGATCTCTACCTCATTTTTTTTTTTTTTTTTGGTAACCAAGCTAATGGGACTTTGACCCAAAAAAGAGCCTACTCAAATGGAAATGGAGCCCGCACACACATGGAAAGAAATCCCCTACACAAGTGGAAGGGAGCTTACATACGTAAAAAGAGTTGGTGTGCCCAGGGTTCAAACTCTGAACAGTCAGGTGATAACGGTCACTCCTTAATTACCACTCGGATAAGGAGCTGTTCTCCCCAAGCTCTACCACAATTGGGATGCCTGTGGTCAAATTAAGGGATTGAATTGTCCTATGGCCTGACTTCCCTTGATTAGCACCAAGGCAGCAGGCCCCACAAGCTTTCCCACGGCAGAAAATAACCCTAGTGGACCCACTTAAGGAGAAGGATTTAGTGGTTAATATATTTTCATTTTGATCATAAATTTGGAAGTCCTATATCTAATGGTTAAGCATGTTCGCAAGTTCCCTTTTCTAGATAGGCCATTCTCCCTCTGGATTCCAGTGGGCACCACTATAGTGGATACTTCACGTGCAAACACAATTACTGTTAAGCAAGGTGAATGTTAAGTTCCTCATCATTAATAGATCAAGAACCAGAGACAATATCTTTCGCAATGAATTCCATCCTTGTGGGGACCAGAGACTATAGGATGGATGGACCCCACTTTTACAAAATATTAGAATCTGTTAAGTTACTGTTCAACCTTCCTAAAACTATCTATTTTTAGAGACCACCAGTCAAAAGTTATGATTTTTTTTCACACAGGAAAAAATTAACCAAACAGTCTGACTCAATGGTCAAATTCAACGGGCACAGTAGCAATAGTGGACCCCACATGTTTCCAATTCCAGGATCAAAACGTGTATAGTTTTGCCAACTTGAGGATCTGATAATTCTTCCATATGCAGATGAAAGCCTGGTTACTTTCTTCATCTTAACATAATTCACTAATAATGATTAGCAGCTCCAGACATGCCCCCACTTTTTTTATGGTTCCTCTGGTAAATTCTCACACCTTCAATCAGCACTACTACTGTGAAGGGGAGGTGCCTCACTCACCACTTGAGCAACAAGTGGACTGGCAGTGATCTCACTTGGCAAGGGATGGGATGAGATAATTTCTTATTTTGGACCAACCACTGTGACATTGGCCTTCATTTTATTTTTATTTTTAGATTTAGAATGGGGCTAAGTTTTGGACCTAAGATGTCAATCCTTAATATGATGACCACTTTTCAGATCTCAATCTATTGTGATTTGGATTTTTTTTTTTTTTCAAAACTGTATGTAAATAATCAAAATAAAGACAAAACAATGACAAACAAATAGAAAGCACTATCCAAATTCAACAACCAAGTGGGGAACTTATCAGAATCCATGGAATACTTCTGACCTACTTTATGCTTTTTGAAGATAAACTTGAGCTCCATTGAAATAAAAGACCAACAAGATCTAAAATGTCTACTAGTACGGCATCAGTTATAGTTGTTTACAGCCTTTCATCACGTCCAAAGCATCATACAAAATAAGGACATTGGAAAATTTTCTTTTTCTAGCCAACTTCATTGAAAATTGGATTGCTCTCACTTCAACTTCTTTGGAAGAGAAGACTTTGGCACACTTAGGAGACACTTAGACATAAATACAATCATTATAAAATATCACACAAACATAAGATGCAATACTATTTGAGGTGTTAAAGTGCATCCGAGAAAATATAAACTACAATCTTCTTAGGAACTCCCTCCAAATTTCTTGAAATCTTGATGAGTTGGACAGGATCGATTTCTCTCATTTAGAAACATAATCATTCGATGGCCACAAAAGATCCTTTAAAGGCTTTCAGAGTCTGCATAAGGTGACGTAGGTGATGTAGGATTTTCACTCTCTACTATCCACAAAATGGCCCCGTCTACATTATAGGGCGCCCCCGCCCCTGCCCCCCCACCCCCCACAAAAAAAAAAAAGGCCCCATCCCCTGTCCCCCCCCCCCAAACAAAGTCATCTCCATCCTCCATCTCGAGATAAGTGAGACAAGGCTTTGATTATGCTGATGAACTGTAGGGCACTATTTTTTTTTTATTAAATATTAATAGTGCTTCCCTGTACTTTTTTAATTTCTCCTCATTGTTCATGGCTGGATGGAGCTGGACCCACAGCTTCATGTCCACAACATTGGAATTGTTTGGTCATTTCCTCCCGACAGTAGGGCAACCAATTGGATAACATGATTAGACAACTTCTAATATCTTAATCATCAGATTAAACATAAAAAAATGCATAAATACAAAAAACGAATACACTGGTTGGCCATAGAATCTATTGATAGGACATCTTTATTTTGCACCTCCCACTCCCACAACAGATTGTGCTCCACGAGGGGAAAAAATTAGTAGGATGAGTGAATTGACAAGGGAGTTAGATGTATGTCTAATGGAGGCACTTTTTTGTAAAGTGGGCATTGATAGGCAACAAATGTGAAGAAATAAATATAAACTGGTGTGGCTTCGTTTTTATTTTGACAGTCTATTGTAACATTTTTATATGAAGTTAATAAATCAAATTATATAAATTTATAATATGCACTAATGACTTAATTGTGTAGCATATGCACTAATGACTTGTTTGTGTAGCACAGTAAGTTTTCTTTTCTTCAGAAATGTAAGTCTGGCTACCTTCTTGAGAAATTGATGTGTTGACTTTTTAGAAGGAATAGGCACTTCATTTAATTTTTCGTTGAAGAAAACCTTCCCCTTCCTCACCAAGTGTCGAGAAAATGAGTTGCGTAGAAAATTAAAACGTAGGGATTTTAGAAAAAGACTTCTTTATATTTCTTCAACAATCCCATTATAATATATTAGATCCAAGGATTTGGGCTTTAATTTTGATTGGCAATTCTAATTTTGGTCGATAATTATATCTCTTTGTTTAAATGTTCCACATTTTCTCTTCATTGCTTGTCTTATGCAATTACCCTCTCATATCTTTTTCTCATCAAACCACTCACGTCTAAAGTTTAGGTTCTTCCTTTCTATAAAAACTCTCTTCTACCCCCATTTCTTCTATTCCTATTCTACCCCATTTTTTCTATTTTCATTTTATGCAACTTGATCTATGAAAAAGGTTCTTCCTTTTTATAAAAATCATCTTCTACCCCCATCTCTTCTATTCCCTCTCGACCCCCAAATTTTCCTATTTCCATTTCATGCAACTTTATGAAAGAGGTACTTCCTTTCTGTAAAAAAATCTCTTCTACCTCTTAACTTCTATTCCCTTTCGGCCCAAATTTCTCTACTTTCATTTTATGCATTTTTCTCTATGGAAGAGGTCCTTTCATACCATGCTCAGCACAGCACAGCACAGGTTATTGTGCTAGTTGTGATATTAAGGTCATTTGTTTGCATGGTCATTTTCATATGGTGGTTGATGAATCCACCTTTTTTCCTCAAATTTAGGCACTCTTTGAATTACTTTCTCAGTATTTATAGGAATACAATTTCATGAAAAGAAACGGACCTTAATTTACAAATTGTGTGTTGGTTTTTGTGATTAATGATTAGACAATTGTGTCCTACCATTACCATGTCCACTTTGGACATATCTGCTACTTGTTTCTTTCAGCTGGGAGTTCCATAGGTAGAAATGCGTAAATGCTACGTTTTGTTTGAGTGAGATGACAATAGGTTCATCCCATGGAGTCACGCAGGGGCCTATATTCGGCATATTCAAGTCTAGTTTTCCATCACTGATAAGTTTGAATTTTTTTCTAACCAAGAGTATCCAAGGTCTCTTTGAGAACCTGACTAACCCCCTGCGGTAGTGGCCTCCCCTTGTTTCCATGCACCAGGTCCGTCGGTTTTGAATAGCCTAGGATCCCAACACAATGGCGGTCTTCGATACTGAGACCTCCGAGTGGTTACAGAGTGCCCCAACCAACGGTGCTATCAAGCGTTGGTACTGATAAGTCTGATTGGGTTTAAAGTTAGGCCAGGATTGAAAATGGTAAAGCTTGCTCTTAGTTTACCACCATATGCTTAGTTCATTGAATATGCCTGTGAAAATTATGCTAATAAATCCCATCAGGCATCCTAACTTTTTTAATTGTTTTGGGTACCAGACAAGGTGTCTGGGCCATGAAAGACCAACTTGACTTGTAAGTGAAACACAACACAAGGTGTCTAGGCCTTGAAACACAACTTAGACCACCCGCACATGTAGATAAGAGAAACCAGCGATAAAAAGACTAGCCAGTTGGACGAGGACCAATCACTGGGCTAACCCTTTATTCTTCGGCCATCCTTACTTGAAGGCACTTGATGGCATAACTATAGGCAACAGAACCTATAGTTGAAATGTAGCATTGCCTTTGATCACAAGGTGTCTAACAATGTCCAATAAATCTGATTTTAGAATGAGGTGAACCCTACGCCCCTCACCCAGCTGTGGGTCCACCACAATGATAACTGCTTGATTGGATAGACTTATTCCATTTGTGCCATATAGGCAGTCATCACTCTAGCTTTTAGGTTGTATGAAAAGTCACCAGCCTGACATTATAACTGGATGATGATTGCCCATTGGGGAAGGATTCTTTCCTTCTTTTTTTTACGTTCTCATTCTAATTTAATTAATTTTGTGTTTCACTTTTCATCATCTTACTCCATCTTCTATTGTAATCACTCTTTTGTTTGTGACATCTATTTTCTACCCTTCTTCATCCTCCTCCTTGTTTTCTTTTAAATTTCTTTAGCTAACTATTCCTACCAAAATCTCAAGTCATTAGTAGAGGCAATGAAAATACTTTTCAATATTCCCCCTTGAGTGGAGCCCACTCCTCAATACTCTTCCTTAGGTGGAACCCGGCTAGTGCACTTTTGGTGACACGCATTTGTTTTTTTACATTGAGTCGTTCCTCATGGGATTCGAACTCACGACCAAAAGGCATTAGTAGAGGCAGCGAAAATACTTTTCAATATTCTCACTTAGGTAGACCCCACTCCTCAATATTTTCTACATTATACTTGTGTAAATGAGACTCACGTCATTTTGATAGTTGGCAGTAGACGACGGAGAGAAGCAATGTGAATTATTCCACATTTCTTCTGAATGTATGGTATTTGACGCCATCACCACATCTTAGAGAGTAGATAATAATAATACAAGTGTTCAACTTAAAGAGTGATAGAGCTCATGTGTTCCTTCTCCTTGTCCTTAAAAACCACTTTTCAGGTGACCATCTCTTCAATAGGAGGACTCTTAAAAACACTCATGGCCACCCTCACTATGACAGTTACTGAGTCTACAACAGCTTAAAATTTGATATAAGGAATTGTTCTCATACTTGGGCAAATAAACTCATGCATTGACTTTTCATAGGTTGATTCCTTCAAAAATGTTGTACAGGGTAGAAGGGTCAAGGTTGGACTTTGGGAGCGCCAATTGGGCTGACCTCAAAAATTCTGGATATGGGACCAAGTTTAGAAAGTTAAAACTAATGGAATATTCAAGTGAGAATCGTCTACACAAATTTAAGTGCGATCTTACCAATTTTTTGAACCCGCTGTATTATCTATGAATAATCCAAAATCCAAATTTGACTCTCATCCAGCTGTCACTGATAGCTGTTTGAAATCCAAAATTTGATGCTTGCAGCTGGATTCTACAAAACAAAAGGTGGTTTTTATTGTAACAAGCGGGCAAACAAGTATACTGTATACATTTGTTGTATATGTAAACATTTTGTTATAGAAAGCTTCCAAATTCTCAAAATACATAGGAATACTGGAAATGCTATAACATTTATGTAGGAATGCTAAACCTAGCCAAACTCAGATATGGATTCAGACCCAATTTCATATCCAGAACTGCTGAAATATCTAAAATGCCCTTACCTTCTCATATGCCATATTAAAATCACATTGTCCATGTGATTATATAATATAACAAGAGGAGACAAGGGTCCCTTGACTTTTTCAAAGTGTAGTGTGTAATGGCATTTTCAGTAAATTCTGAGATTTTGGGGGTCCTTCTTACTATAGTTTGAAGCCGCCTTTCACATCAAAAAAATCATGTTATCTGATTCTCAATGTAAATTACCCAAACTGCCCATGTATTTTGGGGACAATAAAGTGATGGAGATAGAGATTCATGAGGGCAAAATAGACATATTTTATCTTGAGAGGACGCACCGCCTGAAGTGGGCCCACCACTCATACGATCACCAGTTAGCCACGTGGACATAAATTTTAGGGCCGGCACCGAGTGTGGTGGGTTGGAGACGCTAAGAAAAGTCATTATATTGTCCTGTGCAAGTGGTGGGCCACACATAACCTAAATGATTAGATATTGATGAGACGGTTCTAATTATAATATATTGGATCTAATTGTGACTTTTTTAATTTTGACCATAAGTGTCCAGCATTTATTGGTATGAATTATAATATAGTCAACCTCCACTTTCCACTATTATACTTTTCCTATTTATAGGCTCTCATCTTTCTTCTTTCTACCTGCATATAATCATATTTCTTCATACATACTTGTGATTAATACGGGTTTTGGAGCTAATTATGATTATGGATATTTGCATCTTTTAATTTTGGACCATTGAATGTTTTGGGAGTTGGGACCATGACTAGTTTCTTTGTGGTTGGGAATCTATTAGATATTTTGTAAGGCTCATGGGTGGGGTCTACTAAACAAATGTGTGAACCAACTCACACTGAATGAGTCCGGATCTGGTGACTGATGAGGCTTTACCCCACGGTTATTGCAACAACAGTCTGCTACATTATTCCCATGATGATGTGGCACCCTGTAGTTGGTCCACCTACGGTCGGGCAAACTTCCGCAGAGGATTCCAATTCATAATGAATGCCCTCTTCTTGGATGGGCATTCTTCAAATTCACTCCAGTTGGAGTTTGGGCTGCTGTCAGATTGATTGACAAAATTTAAAAGTTTTATGGTGCATAATCTAATAATGGAACTAAATTTTTATTGGAGTTAGTTAGGACTTATTTAAGAGTAGGGGCATTAATTTTCATAGGTGGATCCCATGCTGTCACAAACTAGACTTATTTAAGAGTGGGGGTTTTAATTTTCATAGATGGATCCCATACTGTCACAAACTTCTCATGAGTAAGAGCTTAGAGGGTCCGAATTATAAATGAATAGATGGGTTATGAACTGGGTTGGACCCGTGACCCGGCCCATCAACCTTAATCAAGCCTAACTTCATAATTTATGGTTGTGGTTACGCCCCTTACTTCTATACAAGTTTGCTCGCATTAGAATACATATGAATCCATAGTCAAATGAGATCCTTGGAGTTGTCACGAGGGGAACGGATATAAGCTAGCAATGCAGAGGGGACTAGACTTTTTTGAGATTTGAATTACATAGGTGATAGCTAGGTATTCACTTTTCATCTTTCCTTTACCGAAGATTATATTAATGTTATTTCTCTATATTAATTGGCATAATTTCCAATTAATTCTATGCAAACAAAAAGGCCTTGCTGGTTAGATTTGGCTGACATTTATAAGCTAATCATTAAATGGATTGTGATAGGGCTGGAATATCTATACTTGCTAGCCAACCCAACTTTATGTACTGTGACCCATCATTCAAACACATGCTGTTAATTTAGGGTTCAGGTTAGCTGACCCTTTTTAAGTTTCTAATTAGGTTAAGATTCTGGTTTTCAACCTAATTAATAAATAGATTAGATTCGGACTTGACATATATATGATACGTCTGGTGCTTGAACCTATTTAACCCGACTCATTGCCAAAAAAAAATCAGCATTATTGAACATTTTTATATGCAGTTACATCGACTTTTGGATGGATTTCACCTTTGTTCATATAACTGTCGGTCATGCCACCCTGGTACCAATATAGGATGATGATTTTTTGTTATTTACAGTCCTTACTACGTATGATTTGCTTGAGTGAATGGAATAAGGATCAACCATTACTCATAAAAAAAGACCTAATACACCTATAATTGAGTGATATACGTATGATTAGATGTCATGTATAGGGTGGTATTGATAGACATTGCCCATTAAATTGGATGCCTAGTGTCGGTTCTTCGAGCTTCTATTACCCTATTTGAGAGAGGAAATACGCATACAAGTGGGACACGCGCTCACATTCATGTCTCTTTGTGAGCTGAGCTACAGCGGTAAATTAGTTAAATATCCTTTACTTGAATTCTGTTTTCTACTAATTTTTACTTTCAATCCATATAGTTGAAGGGTTTGGATAGGGTACTGTTTTATCAAATGTTGACATGCATGAATAGGCCCACCTATAAGGCATTCGAAAGATCTATTTCAATTAAATAATGCATCTTTAGCTATGGTTTAAATGTCTAATTTTTTTAATAAAATTATGATTATCCTAGTACTATGACATCTATGTGGAGTTTGCCTTGTGTGTAATAATTTATAAATTTATATTAAGTTCTGGTCATAATTTATCATATTTCTAGTCATAGCAATATTCATCCCATTAAATTGGGCTCTCTCTCTCTCTCTCTCTCTCTCACACACATGTTGGGTGTCTATTGTTGACAAGAGAGTTTTCTTTGATGTGTATATGAGTGGTTCACAAACACCTAAAATCCAGTGGGCCCTACTAATACTTTTCTCGATTTGGTAAGCTCCTTGGCGTCATCCCCTTTCCATTTTATTTTATACAGACATGCTACATAATCAACTCTTCTTCTTTTCAGTATATCAACCAACTCCATGCTCTCACACCCACCTTATATATGAGGAAAATACTCATAAATTACGTGCATATCTCATATACACGGGTATAAAATGTTATGCACATGATATATGCATGGTTTTTCTCAGCCGTGCACCTCTTTCTGTGCACGACTCTGAAACTCTGTGCACCCTTTTGTGCACGGCGTTGAAACTGGAACTACGCCTCTCCAACTCCCTGCTCTTGCAATCTCTGCCTGACCCCGCCGCCGACCCATCTCCCTCTCCTTCTTTCTCTCTTAGTAGCCCTGCTAAGGGTGATTCTCACGCCAAGCGAGACCAACAATGGTAGAGGGTTTTTTATGCCGTGCTTCCGTGCAGACTCGATTTTCCCTCAACTGAACTTCAATGTGAATCCGCTAGTGCAGAAGGACAAAATGGGAGTTCCGACAAATCTATCACAGCACGCTGCGCCGACACCTGCTAAGGGATTTTGGGCAAGGGCCGGTGGCAGGCTAGGGGGAGAGATGAAAAGAGAAAGGGGGGAGGGGGACGAGGGCTACTGGCGGTGGACCAAGGAGATAGAGATAGAGATAGGGCGAGGGATCGACGGTGATGGAGTTAGGCGAAGGTGACCAGAGCAGGGAACATGAAAGGAAAGAGGGAGAAGAGAGGAGAGGAGAAAAGACGAGGGTATTTTGGATATTTTTAAAAATGTGGATGGGATCATCAAAACAGGTTGGTGCAAATAGAATTCCTCAGTTAAATAATCAGTTTCTTCTAAACTAACTCCTCATCTAGATTGGTAGATGAACCATAGCCCTAGTTTCTCTATGCAACTGAACACCCCGTAGTGTTGCTTTGCTTATAGCAGAGAGCACCCTAACCCAGTCATGTATCCTAGAATGTCAATGTTTTCTCAAAATTAATAATGGAGTTGTTATAAGAGTTTTACACTGATTATCAACCAACCCAATGCAACTCATTTTACTTCCTCCTCCTCGATACGATGGCTGAGTGAGCCCATTTTTTGGTCCACAGCCCACACCCCCTAGATATAGCCCTACAAAAGTGTCAGCTCATTATAAGGCTAAAATCTATAATAAGTTCTGATCATGATGATTTTAATTCTAACTTTGGTGCTTAAAACACAAGCCAACTTTCTCCATCACATGTGGCCGGGGGGTGTTTATTGTTGACCAGAGAGCTTCCATGGGATGTGTAATATGCATGGTTCACACACATGACACACCCTATAATCTAGTGGGCCCCACCAACACTTTTTCTCCATGATGACATGGTCTTTTCAATTAATAACGGAGCTGTGTGTACTTCTTTAGTTTTTCAGATTGTGATTACTTTATTTAGTGATAATCTCGGCACAAACTAAAATAATGTTTTGAGAGAAATGAGTGCTTGAAAAGAAGTTTCCTCAGACTTGGATCCCAAGCAAAGGCAGAGGCAAAGGCATTCTAGATTTCTAGTCAGCAGGTGAGGAATCATGTGACCAAAACTCTGAAAAAAGAAAAAAAATTAAGAAATAGAATGTCTGTTGCTTGTAAACTAAGCCAGCAATAATATATGATGGGTCCAGAAACATCTCAAAAAGAAATTTATTTAAATATATTTTTTCAAACATTTTTCTAGAATAAAATGTCTTTGAGTCTGTAATCAGAAATTTATATCCAAGGCATTGATGAATGGTTCTTTTTTAATAGGTAGTGTGAGCATTGATGAATGGTTCTTTTTTAATAGGTAGTGTGAGCATTGATGAATGGTTCTTTTTTAATAGGTAGTGTGACTATGTAAGATCGTACCCACAGGCAACAATACATGCACATTAGGCCCACACTTCATCCTTGGTATTTGGCAAATATTTGGAATTGCTGTGGATGATTAAATATGAAAGGCCTTGACTTGGTCCTGAGGTAATCTTGACCATCCATGTTTGACTCTGGATTGCTAGATTTACAAGTTGGGTCATGTTTAGATTTAAGACTTCAAGAGGCTGATAGGACATGCTGATGTTAAGGCTATAATTTATTTATGATATGAATATTTAATAGTAAAATATTGGGTCACTATTATATATATATATATATAGGAAATATTCAAGTGAGGGATTCCCTTACCATGTGTTGTGAGGGACTCCCCTTTCCCTCACCACACATGGTGAGGGAACCCCTCACTTGAATACCCTATATATATATATATATATATATATATATATATGGCTATACTCACACAAGCTGCAGTCTATCTTATTACAAGCTGGAGCCTCATAAGCACAGTTGGGCCTCACATGGGCCTCACACGCTCCAGCTTGTAATAAGGTGGGCTGCAGCTTATGTGAGCAGAGCCCATATATATATATGAAGCAAAGTGAATCTAATTGAGAAATCAAGCACTTCGCTCCAATTGATTTTGACTCATCTAATTTAATTTAGTTTGACCCTAGTCAACGGGTCGGGTCGGGGTAAATTAGGTCGGGTCAGATATAAAGTGTATTTTTAATGACGTGGTAAAAATTAATGTTATGTGCCAAGACTCGAACTCAGGACAATATGAAATTTAAAGGGGCAACCCTACCACTACACCATAAGCATTTTTTTATTAATAGTTATCAACAAAAACTTAAAATTAGTTAATGAGGAAGGGACTCAACCCTAATTTGGAATATTGACCAGGAGTTGAAATTTATCTACGAGGTATTTATAAAAATAACTATATTTTTAGAATATTGTCCCATATAAATACTATTGTTTTTCCATTCATTTACTTTTAAGTTCATTGTATGGCTTCAGATTTTCATTTTCTAGTATTAAATTATCATAAGTTGGTTTGGTTCTTCTAAAAAAAATTTATCATTGTATTGTCTATGGATCTTTATTTATATATTTTTTTATTGCCTTTTTAATAAAATCTATTTTATTTTATTTTGTATTTCTTTTATAATAATTTCTCACTTGTGATGGGTTTTTAGTTTTTTTTATGATGATTTTTCATGAATTTGTGGATTCTTTTGTCTTTGCCCTTTTATGCTCCATTTTTTAGTTTTTTTTTTTTTTTCTCATAAGTGTTTGATTCTTTTAAATTGCTTATGTTATTGAGTTGATTATGGATTTTCATTTCTATATTTTATTTGTATGTGTCTTTCAAATTTCATTGGATTTTATTCATAGTTTATATTGTTTGTTTTTTTTTTTTTTAAGTTTTCTTGATCATTAATCTTCAATTTTCATGGGCTTCTAGTTTTTTTTTATATTATATTTTATGGTATTAGGTATTGAATTTTTATTGACTTCGTTTTCTTTCCTCTCTCTCAAACTAAAACCTTTTGCATTTAATTTTAAATAAACTAATAATGAAGGTTTTTTTTTATTTTAATATTATAATGCATGATTTTCTAGTACAAGATGATGAGCTATGACACATTGATCAATTTTGATCTAGGAGCCCTTATGTTTGTATGATTTGAATACTTAACAACTTAAGGTGAAATGGACTCCAACAAAAGATTATTAAAGAAGTGAGGGTAAGGGAATTACTAAGATAATGCTGGATATTCATTTCTCACCTCCCTTCGATTTGCTTTCATTAAAGGATATTTCACGGCCATTTTTGGATATTCACGTTTACTACTTCTATTTTAACCACTATTGAAAAATGCAAACATGAGAATTCCTAGGAATTCAATCACATCTAATAAACATACCCTAAATGATGTAAGTCATACCAATAATCTATATTGGTGAAAATCTCAAAAGCATCCCTAAGTGGAAATTATCTCCACCACCACCCCCAACCCTGTCGTATTAATCCTGCTTTGTACAATGCTGTCCCAATCATAATCACCTAATTCACAACAACTTTGTTGGAGATCATCAGCTTCACAGAAATTTCTCCCTAATCAGA
Organism: Cinnamomum chago; assembly: GCA_038049695.1. NCBI lineage: Eukaryota > Viridiplantae > Streptophyta > Magnoliopsida > Laurales > Lauraceae > Cinnamomum > Cinnamomum chago. The sequence goes on from CP142453.1 coordinate 14,066,445, forward strand.
TTGTATTTACTATTTATTGAAGTTGAAAGAAAGTAGAAAGTTTTCTTATAGAAGCCTCTCTCTCCTTTTTTTATTCAGTTTATGAATCAGTACACAGCCATTCAGTGTCCAGAAATCTGATGGGCCCACGAATCCATCTAAAGATTCTATAAATCATATAAAATAGAAGAATATCTCACCCAACCCACACCTACTTTTGTTTTCTTTTTTCCCATTTCACCTTTTGATCTGCAGTTTCATGTTACAAAGAAACTATAGATTCCAAGGAGTTGGATTGAAGTTATTCTTATGGGTCCAAGGATTTGGCCACGATAGATTGGAATGATAAGGAAAAGAATTCACGTAACCAATTCCAACATAGTTAAAATAAATTTTTATAAGTGACTGTTGATGTTATAATTATTGATTATTTAAGGGGATTTATCTTGCTGTCAAGGCGGTGGCTCATTTGGTTTGAGCTTTGGGTTTGAATTTAATCTAATGGTCAAATATAGTAAACCAAATTAAAGTATCTTTTGCGCAATTTAAATCTTCACAACTTATAAGAAAAATTGTATGGGTTTAATTAGACCTTACTCGACTAGAGGTGCAGTCAACCTTAATATCATCTTTCTTCGTTACTCTAAATAATGTGTTTTGTAGTTGCAGTCTGGTGTATGGCCATTGGGGGTATGGACTTGACTAAACCAAATCCAGATTACTCCAGCTCCACCCAAAGGGCAGTATTGAAAAGTATTTATTCAGCCTCTACTAACGCCTCGAGGTTTTGGTAGGAAATTAGGAATCATTAGCTAAAGAAGTTTAACATGATATCAAAGTTAGAAGTCATGAGTTCGAAACCCCTATAAGGCATGTTATCTCTATTTGTCTTCTCTCATATGTCTGTTCCGTCTATTTCTCATTCAAGCAGGGCGTTGTTATACATTGTCGTACCGTTCAATAGTTTGAGCTTTTGGTATTTTCGGTTATTAATAAGGTATCGGAGCCAATGGATCGTGTGTTTGAGTTCTAGGAAGAACGACTCAGCGCGGGGAAAAATTTGTATCGCCAAAAAATGTGCAAATCGGGTTCCACATGATGGGGAGTGTTGAGGAAGTGGGCTTCACCTTAAGGGGAGTATAGGAAAAAAAAAAATTTCTTTTCTTGTGAGTTGTAACAGGATGATCAAAATCAAGCCACATCTCTACCGGAGGCTCTAAACCCTAGTATTGTTTTTCGGCCCTGAGGATCTATGCCTAGTTTTCTGCACTGATAATAACAAAAGGCTGGGCATTGGCGTATGCATGCTAAAAGACCTGCAGCACAACATATTTGATATAAAGAGGTACGTAGAATTTACAATTGGGCGAGGTCTGACCGACCTGAAAACCCAATAAATAAACACGCCAGGCTTGGACAATTTGAGTCCAAGCCCACCCAGCCCATAAATAGAGTTCACTTGTTCTACTCCTTTTGGGCCCATCTGATGAACGACATCGAGGACACTTGTGTTCTGCATTTACAGAAACTCAGGCCCAGCGTAATCGAGATTTTTCAAACACGAACATGGCTGAACAAACTTCGGCCCAGAGCGACCCAGCCCATTGTCACCTCAACTCATTGGGGGCCCAACTGATGGACAGCTAATCAAGGGCCCTGTGTTCCACATCCCACAGACATTCAAACCCAGCATCATTGAGATTTGTTAAAATAGAACATGCTAAAAGTTCCCTCCAATGGAATGCCATTAAATAAAGTAATCCCCTCCCTCTTTTTCTCTTGAGAATGTCCTTTGGACAAAGCATCCTTTCACAAACATTTGCCTGAATTAATTTCTTCTCACCAACTGCTTAAAGATCTGGTGCACCCCTAACCCCGCTTTTCCTTGGATGGTTTTTCCTTGATTTTTAATGATATGATTGGGTTCAATGCCAATCATCAATATCAGGATGTAGGCTAAAAGCATACATAAAATCACAACAAACCAACTACGTACCTGAAGCTAATGAAACCGTTTATTTCCGAGTAAGAAAAAGGGGGGACCAGAAATTTTTATGGAACACCCTAATTCATGGAGGAGACTTACATAAATGGATACTGTTACACAGGACCTTTAGCCAAACTGAATAACCTGCAATGAGTGAAATTACACCACCCCACTCATGAAATGACAGCCCTTTAATCTCACTGTGGCCAGGACTCCACCGTGCACAATGCAGTTGATCAAGGACATGAAAATTCCAGGAGGGACCACACAGGTTTAGGACCTAGTAAGGTCACCTACCGCACCATTATTCCCTATTCTTACTAGAGACAGAGCCTAAAGAGGATTCCGTGGTCCAGCAGGGAACAACACCTATCCACCACCAATAATAATAATAAAAATCCATTACATGCTGGGTCGACTTGTTGCCTTTGATTGGGTTAAGCCCAACCATTTATGTTGCCCAGCATAAATTTACTACCTAATAGAAGGCAGCACAGGATATCTCTCTATGTCCATGTGCAGTTGCTCCAGCAAAGAAAAGGAAATTGGATTCCAAGGGGCACAAGTTGGACCTTGGTAAGCCTTGATTCATGAGCCCAGCCCACATTAAAATGAAATTCAGGTTCTACTTATTTGTGCTAATGATAATGCTTGGGTTCTTTCTTTTTTTTTTTTTTTTTTAAAAAAGCAAGTGAAAAATCAACCCCATCCAATTTCGTTTGATATGTGAAAGGAGATATGGTTATTTCACATGATGAAATGTGGGCTGTTAAGATGAAGGAGATAGGATGATTAGATGAGGAGCCATTGAAATGTGGACTGTTAACATGAAGGAGCTAGGATGATTAGATGTTTTTTTTTTTTTTTTTTTTTTTTGTATTTCACACACCTAGCTCCCATCAAGGTCTCTCAATCTTCCCTTCCCTTCCCTTCATTGTTGGCAAACGTAGGATGTCCAAAAGTGAACCAACCACCTCTTGGACTGCTCTGAAAAGCTCCATTGATTTCAAAGTAGCCCGTTCTAATTCAGAATTTTCACCCAATTGGGGACGTCTAGCATACTTTTATCACTGCAGCAGGATCCAATGAGTTTGCCACCACAGAACTCACAGCAATTACACCCACTTGTTCAACACTATACTTTGATTCTGCCCTTCTAAAAAGGAATCGGCTCTCACAATTTCATCTGTCTACCAAAACTTCTGAAAATGTTTTGTGAAAAAGTAGGCATACAATGTACAAGCCAACACGTTCAAGTGGACCATATAAACTTTGCCCACTAGCCCACATGAAAATGAAATCCAGACTGCTTATTTGTGCTAATAATTAAAGCTTTATTTTTAAAACCAAGAGAAAACCCCATCCAATTTGAACTCCGGTAAATCATCCTAACAACTTGTGTTTATTCAACTGCGAATAATAATTAAACGAATGTCAAATTTGGGCTCATGCCAAATCATGGGAGGTAATGACTGTGAAGAGGGTGGATTGATCGCTGGAGTTCCAACTGGCTTTAAATAAATAAAAAAATCAGAGTGAAGCCTATCATGAGAGAAATCCTCATCTGAGCCAGACTCAAGCACAAGGGTCCAAAATGGTTAGGCCCTATTTAATAAAAATAGCTTAGGAAAATCTAGAACATTAGACAATTTACTTCACCTATAAAACTGACTGGAGATTGTGGCATGAGCTGGCTTACCATCCTCCATTCCCCAGATTTCTGCTGCAAAGTCCTTTTTTCCATTGAAATGCACCACATGACTACGGCCATTCCAATCAGATAGATATTCAATGGTAGCTCTAAACCATGTGAATATCTCTACTCTCTAGAGCTGGGGGAGCGGGGCAACTAAGCTGTTGGCCTGTTGGGGAAAAGTAGTTGCACCATTTATTTCCAGCCGGATAGAACAATGGGCCAATAGGAGATTCATATAGTTGGAACAAACAAACAAGAACCTCCATAAAATTGTTAACCCAGCTATAAATATCCAAGGTCAGTTTTCAACCATGAACCCTGGACGAAAAATAGATTAACCAACATAAACAGACGCTCGTAAATATGCAATATATACACACAACAGACTGAAGCAAGGCTTACCAGTAAACCCCATTAACCTGGGAATAGTTTAGGCAAAGAACAGAATTACTGTTGTCCCGGGTGGTAGATCAGGTTGTTAGGGACACCAAACACCCCTAAGTAGACAGCAGTCAGTGAATTCAAGTCCCTTTCAATGATAACAAAAAAAAAAACAATTGCCACAGGTATCTTGGCTATCCAAATGCATGGACCAAGAGATGTACATATAAATAAGATCTAAAAGAGCCCTATGGGATGTCATTTGCAACACCAACAGAATAATAACTAAATGAAAACCAACATAACATTCTCAAGTACAGTTCCCTAATTGTTTTCTTCAAGTCTCTGAAAACCAAATGTCACGAGCAAGCAAGGCACTTTTTTTGTTTTCCCTTACCAATAAAGCATCCTTTTCCCTCAAGAGTGAAATCCAGTTTATACATTTTCTTTCATAATCATAAAAACCTGGGGAGTTTTCCTATCCCATGGCATATTTCTGCGTCCAGCTCCGAGCAGTGGTCTCATACTTGTTTCGGTCAGTCTTGTACATGTGAGCAATCTCTGGAACAAGTGGGTCATCTGGATTTGGGTCCGTGAGCAGGGAGCAGATTGAAAGCAGAACCTGTGGACAGAATCACACATTCTTTCTGACATGATACCACCATTTTAAATATTACAAATTTATACAAGGATACTTCAGTGAGTAAAGAAATTATGCTTTGCCTCATCATAGGAATGTTTGTGCATATCAGAGAACACTTTAGAATAGAACATAAAAGAATTAATTTAATCCGTAAAGAAAAGTATCAGAATTATTCTAATCTGTAAAGGAAAAGTAGATAGTTTGGAAGAAACACTGATTTTGGGAGAGTTAATGTCGGGAGAGAGACCACTCCAAAAGTTTCTCCTATAACATGCACGAAAAGTTTTAAATTAGGGACATGCTCTTATGAGAGCATCTCTTACCTTACAGAGATAGGGTGGGAGCCCTCACATTTAAGTTGTTGGCATTGGATATTGATGTGAGGGCCCCATCCTATCTCTCGTAGTAAGGTGAGAGGAGCTCTCATAGGAGCATCTCCCTTTAAATTATTATCAACACATTAAATATAATTCAAAATTTGGATGATACTGGAGGTTCCTCCTGAACAAATTTCAACCAAATGCCAAAATTTGGTGGAAACCCTCAACTATAACCATGCCCTTGTTCCAAAATTTTGCAGGCAATATTTTGTGAAGCCAAAGGGCTTATCATCTACCCTTTCTTTCAACATGACTGAAACCTGCAACCATAGGGTTGCAGACACTGATGGATTCCAACTATGCCACAGGCTCCCGTCCACACCATCTTGAAGTAAAAAATGACCTTGCTACATGTTTCTTACTACCAGCAACTTCTGTTTGTAAACACTCCCACATTTCGTATAAACCTCATAATATTCAATTGAAATAGCATTCATTCAAAATGTGACTTTCACAAATATAATCATCAAATGTTACTTAAAATGATCAACGAAAGCTTATCAAGTGAAAGGAATGGTTCTTTGATGATGTAATCCAAGTTGAGTGTCGCCAAAAAGCATCATCATTAGAATCTTACAATTCGTATCGAATCCTAATGAAAAAGATCCGTTTCTATACAATGAAAGCCATCTCTCTGTGTTTGTGTTAGTAGTAGCATTTCTATTTTTAAAAGGTGATTTAAAAAACCTCCCATGAACTTTTGCAATTCTGGGGAGGATTTAGAGATTATAAAGGAACAACCACATGCCTAGAGTGTTCGACTGCATATATGGGATTTTGTCCTGCACTTACTTTTAAAAAATTTGTTTCAATTTTCTTTTCCTTCATGAACACAATTTTTTAACTTCAAGAGACAGCCTAATCATGTAAAGTTGATCGGTTGGGTTTTATTTTAATGTTTTGAAGAGAACAAAAAAATAATGCAAATCATTTGTTTTTCCTAATAATGACGATATCTTAACATATTATTTAATTATTCACACATCATTAATGATATATATGTGTTACGGCATTCATGATTGTATCTTAGTCTCATTTGTCAATCATTATGCCATTGCCATTCTCATTTGTCAATCATTATGCCATTGCCATTATGGATGGATTATGATTAACTGTTTTTTTTATCTATTTTGTTGGTTCTTTTTTTTTTTCTCTTTCCTCTTTTTTTTTTGTTTTTTTTTTTTTGCGGGGTGGGGGGGAGGGGGGATGTGGTCCATTTAGATCAGTGAGGAGGTGGGCCCTGTAAGTACCACGCAAACAGTGCGCACCTGAAAATTTTAATATATAATATCAAGCCTTGTCGGGCTACATGAATTTTGTTTCTCCATTCCGGTCTATGCTGAGTCAAATTCTCGAATAGGTTGCACTTCAAATTATCCTTACTACTTCCATCCGTGTCTTCTTCGATATACTCTTTTTTTCCTTGGTGGACCATCAACTTGTATAAAGAGACTTTTCCTCAACAAAATTATTGATGTCCAGCATTGGAAATGTCCAAAACAACTCAAATAAGTCTATTAATTTATCACCTACTGATACTACCTCTAAATGTTCCCAAATGCACTCATTTCTGAGTCACTTTCCTAGTTTCCCACACATCTATCTCAAACATTCTCATCTTTGCTGCACTCATTTGCAATATATGATTCTTCTTGATTAGCTAACATCTACCCCCATAGGTCAAAGTTGGGCTGGTCTAATCGTTGTCCTATAAACTTTTCACTTCAATCTCATTGAAATGCACCGATCACATAGCACTCCAAAAGTAAGTCTCCACTTCAACCATCCCTCTCTTATTCTATGTTTGACATCTTCCTCAATCTCTCCATCTTTACTCATTATCAAGCCATGGTATCCAAATGAATCTCTCTTTAGTATCTCTTAAGCTTCAATTCTCAAAGGAGTTCCAACTCTTTGTACGCCCCACTGAAGTTGCAATTCAAATAATTTGTCTTTGACGACATAAATTTAAAGCCCTTGGATTCTAAAGCCCCCCTCCATCTCTCAAAAAGCATTCATGACATCTCTCGATTCATGCACCAACACTATATCACATGCAAACAGCATAAACCATGGCACCTCCCCTTGAATATGACAATTAACTCATCCATAATAAGAGTCCTTTTGAATCCAAAATATGGCATGTTACAGATGAACAGTATCTTAGATACAGATTTTCACCCTCATGTAAGATGATCTACAGATGCACTAGGTCATAACGTTGTCCTTTTGAATAAAATGGCTCTCCTTGCCACGATCAATGGTATGAATCTAGTGCACGCACAATCCAAATCTCATGAGCACACTATCTTGTTCTTGAGTTTGCCAACAATAGCCGAATAAAATATAAGGAAGATGATTTGTCTCTAAACGAGAGTTAAAATAAAAGAGGGAAGGTAAAAACTAGTCTAGGAAGCTTCCTAAAGAAGCTGTGCAGCTGGTGTCACAGAGCAGCCTTTAGCTCACTACTATAGCAACAACCTAAGGAGCAACCGTAAGTGTGGCCATAACTAAACCACACTTGCAATGAATAAGGAACAATGAGGGAAACAAAAATTCAACATGGGCTTTAGAGGGAGACCAAGAGCCAAGTGCGTGAGTTACATCGCACTACATCAAAGCTATCAGGGCTTGCGTGTGACAGAAATTTTCCAAAAGTCCCCCCCCCCCCCCCCCCCCCCCCCAATCATCAATCTTTTTAAGGTTTCACACAAGCCTGTAGATACACTTTGTAATGTTCGGGGCAAAACTCAACTATTGATAGCCTTGATGTGCTCTATGATCTGTAGGGCCTTCACATAATATGATCATCAAACGATTTAGATATGACCCCTCAAACTCATAAAAAAGTATGATCCATCTGTCAACCTCTCTTTTGTTAGCATCCACCGTTTATGTAAACTCAACAGTGGGATAGGATTCAAGACTTATCATACTCAAAGATCTATCTATTCATGCTTCCGTAGGCGGCTAGGATGGTTGGTGTCACCTAAACCATTATATGACTTGAAGCTTCTCTTTTTTTCTTCTTTTTTTTGAATAGTTAAATTCAATATAGAGAAAACAGTACAAGGTACTTATACTAAAAACAAGAACAGCACCATCGAAACCCCGAAGGCAGGGATCGAACAAAACAGACCCTCCAAGAGAAAACTAGAACAACAGACATCAGATTATAGGGAACCCCAAATCATGATTACAGGACAGCCACATCTTTCCAATTGAACATGATTTGGTCTACGGAATAATCTCTGAAAATGGGATTTATTGACAGCCATTGAGCCACAGAATATTTAATCTTTCCACAAATTGATTCTCCATTTGTCTCGACTCCTTCAAAACATCTAGCGTTCCTCTCCTTCCACATATGCTAGATTACTATAAGAAATGATAGCTTCCACATCTCCTTCCCTTTATGGGACCCGATGGGGGATTTCCAGGCCATAAACAGATCCTGAACATGCTCTGGGAAAACCCAACTGCAACCGAACCAGCTAACAGTATTCCAAATTTTCACCGCATTGCTGCACCTTAGGAGGCGGCGATCTATTGTTTCCTCATCTTCCAAACACATAGGGCATGCATTGACCACAATCTTCCCTCTTCGTTGAAGGTTATCCATGGTAAGAATCCCTCTTCAGAGAACTAACCAACCAAAAACCACAATTCTTGGTGGGGCCTTGAACTTCCAAATATTCCTTATCTGGGATCTTCTCTCTGTTCTTGTGTGAGTGGGTGATGTAGCTCTTTGGTATCACATCTGTAGCAGTCATTGATATTCATATGCAATTTTTCTCTCAAGGAGTCTGTCATATATTTTATCTAATCAGTCCTGCTCGTCCAATTTTATGAATTCTTCACACTATGATTTAGCAGGACATTCAGCTATGTAATGTCCATTTTCACCACACTTAGACAATTTGCAGTCAACTCCATAATCTCCTCCTTCCATGACAACACTTGGAACAACTTGATATTCATATGCAAATTTTATCTCAAAGATTGTGTCATATATTGTACTTGTCCTATGTTATTAATTTTTCACATTATGACTTAGTAGGACATTCAGCTATATAATGATGCAAATACTTGTCCAATTTTATGAATTCTTCACACTATGATTTAGCAGGACATTCAGCTATATAATGTCCATTTTCACCACACTTAGACAATTTGCAGTCAATAATCTCCTCCTTCCATGACAACACTTGGAACAACTTGATATTCATATGCAAATTTTCTCTCAAAGAGTGTCATATATTGTACTTGTCCTATGTTATTAATTTTTCATGTAATGACTTAGTAGGACATTCAGCTATATAATGATGCAAATACTTGTCAGCCAATACTGGCTTCATATCCTCCCATGTTAATATAATAATTCACTAGCATAATTACCTGTGCTCAGCACGGATATGGAAAATAATGCAATTTAAATATTAATGCATAAAAAATCCATAGTTTCTTTTAGAAATAAAGCAAAAGAAAAAAAAAAGTTATGAGTAATCCAAGAGCTGGTGGCATAGAAAGAAAACATGAGAATTGGAATAGAAATTAAAGGGAATAATAGAGTTTTGATAGAAACAAAGCATTTGAAAAAGAAAAAAAGTGGAGAGTAGTGATCAGTAGTTATCAGTGGTTATGATAAAGAGATAAAGCTGATAGTTGATATAACTTCCGGTCAAAATTATAACCGAAGGTCCAAATCCAATCCAAAAAACCTTCTAGCATAATATATTATAATTAGAGTCGTTTCAAACAACCATATGACCATCCATGTTGTACCAACATATAAGAGCAACTTGTTTAAGCTTTCACTTTACATTGCATCGATCATGACCAGTTGTATTATATAACTCAAATAATTTTCAATTGCATCCGATCCAAAGATGTTTGCATCAATTTTTTCAATAAAATGTGGTGGTTCTCGAAAGTGTAACTTCAGGTGAGATGGGCCTATTTTGACTTTAAGTAAAAAAAAAGGGACCTAAGGCTTTTGGGAATCACAACGACAGCACAAGCAGCGAAGAAAAATTATGAAATGCAGTAACAACAAATTGAATGGAAGCAACTAACTATCTAAATAATTGGAAATGAAAGCTAACCGCCATTTTTTATTTTTTGGCTGATTATTTTATGTTTTTTGTCCTTTTTATTTGTGGAGGGGGGCAAGAGGTTCTTTGAGAAAACTTTATGAAATCAGAGGGAAAACCTAATCTAGCGGAAACAAAAGCAAGACAAAATAAAAAGAATCTTACTTGCTCCAGTACGAAATACAATGGGTCTAGGAGCCTTCACACATTTAGCATGGAAACCCAGCCTTTGGAGTAATAATGATTGGCAATCCAAAGAGTCTCCATACAAAAGTAAATGCTTGCTTAATTTAACCACAATACTGAGGGAAAGAGTAAATTTCCATTGAAGGGAATAAAGGAAAGAATACAAGGAAATTTATTCAGAAAGAAATGACAAACGTGCCCATTAGAGATCCCAGATAAAACCTCCTCCTCTCCATGGGATGATGACATGTCAATATCTTTTTTTTTTCATAAATGGGATTTAGTTTATCTCTCTCATCTATTACATGTAGATCAATTATCTCAGCATTTATCTAGAAGGTTTGCTACGAATGTGCTTTGTTGAAAATTTGCTATAGTAAGAAAATAGCTATATTCGCATCAATGGTTGGGCTAGGCACAATGGACCAGACATTTATAGGATCAGCTCGAGTGGTTAGGCCAATGGGCTTGCATGTTATGGGCCTATTTTCCAGCCCCCCCTTTTGTAGTCCTTAGGCCAATGATGCACTTAGCTGCATCACGTCGAATCAACACACATTCAGTCTCACATAGCCATAAGCCAATTGTAATAAGGATTTTTGTTTAGCGATCAGATAAGACCTCTACATAAGAATATAAAGTGGATTTTTGAATCATGCAGTATAAAAAATGGAATCTAGCGAAAGGAAACTTTTAGATAAAGTACTTTATTGCCATTAAAAAAAAATAGCGTAATTTATCGCTTTCTATTTTTTTATTGGTAACCCATAACCTCAAGGTTGCAATAGTGAGCACTTATTATTGCTTTTTATGTTCTCATTAATTTGCACAAACACAAGTATGATTTGATGGTGTGAGGTTGTAAGTAACAAGGATATTTTTGGATGCCACTTAAAAAGCCTTTCAGCAACCAAGGAAAAGGTTACATGGAAAAAAAAAAAAACCTTAGAAATTTAAAAAAAAAAAAAAAACTAAATTGAATACACAAACTAAATCAAACCTTAGAAATGGTCAAGGCAGGACTCCATTGTTCTTTAAGGATATCCAAACAAATGCTTCCATTGCTATTAATGTTTGGATGAAAGACCTTAGTCCTAAAAGCGACCTGGAACACATAAATCAGATCAACTTTCTGTACATAAAAGATATTAATCCACAGAAAACATAAACAAATCTCGTTAGAGCCACACAAACAGAATATTCTGAAAACAATGACTGTTTTCAGGGACAGTCATAGCATTCCTACACTTGGAACAGGGACTCGCTTGTGGGGGATAGCTTGAGCTAGAAGCATGCAAAAATTGTGGGGGTTAAGGGTTTGGAAGGTCTCCCTATGACCGACTTGTATGCAGAAATAAGAGAACTATCTGATTGAGGGTATTATTTTGAGGTCTTCAAAGATGTCCAAATCATAGCTTTAAAGAAAGTGGGATAGGTGACAAAATCCGCATGAACCATTTTCTTTTCTTTTTTGTTTGAATGGTTCCTTGCTTACTTTCATGAAAAGAAAACACACAGTACAAGAGAAAATCCGCATGAACCATGATTGACTGAATGGCCTAGACAAATCAGATTATGAGTGTGAAAGGATTATATTGATCTAGAGGTGGACCAGGTGGGCCCCACAAGCCAGACTGTTCCAGACTTCAGGCTGTCCCTGAAGTTTTTAGGAGAATGATTAGTAACAATTAAATAAGCAACCAAAAAGACATTACTCATGAATGTCAAATGCATTGCAAATGACATGCATGAGAAATAACTGCTGTTCTGCATTCCTCACTGCACAATAGACAAAACTATTACATAGATGACAACATGTTGCAAAATATTCTCACACGGAATTACCTCATGTAATCAAGGAAAACACATAATATAAGGCAACTAATGGCAGACTTACTTAAGTTTTTTATATCAGTAGGTCTAACTTAAACTGTGTATGCTTCAGTATTTTATAATTCACAAAACCAGGTAAATAATACATGATGAGACAAAAATAACATGCAGATGACCTATGCACACTTAGACCATCTTATTTAATAACTACATCCTCTGGTAGTATACTATACAACCATGGATGAATGACCTAAAGGCAGTGATCAAAAAAGTAAAATTAAAATAAAATAAAATAAAATAAAAATCTTAAGAACAGAAAGTCTAATTCATTTAAACTGAATTTGGACAAAGAGCAAGTCACTACCCAGTGGTCTATGGCTCTACAGGCGGCAGGTGGAAGGGTAGTTTGAAACCCACAAAAAAGGATAAAGATGAAACGATGAACTCTCCGTCAACTTTTTTTTCCCTGGTCTACTGCTCTTGTTGGTCAGAAAGAATGAATCATCATGGAATCAAATACCAAAATAGTGGACAGTGACTCTTCCAGCTGTGGGCCCAAATGGGCATCCAGTACTTGTCCTCTAACCGAATTATCTAGCACACTTGGTTACATAAGTTAGCAAGCTCAAGGAATTTGCTCCAGCAACTTCATCTAATTTAAACCACTAAGCTATATGCTTCACCTACGCTGGGCAGACTTCATTGTGGAACCATTTTGCTACAAATAAATCTGTTTCAACAGTGCCATTAACAATCTAACCATTGTCTTCCACAAATAAGAAGGAAAACCATGCCCAGCTAGACAAACCAATTGTGCATGCACTTATAAGCTATTATCCATCTAAAAGAAGAGTTATTCCCATCACTAAAATTATCAGCACTCAGTAGTTAGTACACAACCGCCATACAAAATTAAACAAAACAATGCTCGTAATTAAGGTGTGCAAACAATAATCTCCAGTTAAGGTCAGAAAGCAGATTCCATGTTTATGCATCATCTCCCAGTCAAAGTTAGAAAACATAGAACTGCTTCAATAAGAGACATCATTCAAGTTATGCTTCATGTACAGTGTGCTGATGGACCATTATGCATGATGACAAAAGATCAGGTTAAAAAAAGTGGCCCACACCAACTCGCTACTCCAGTATCTTTTTACATGTTGCTGACTCTAAAAAAAGAAGAAAAAAAACTCCTAGGCTCAAACACTTATAATTCATGAAGCAAGTTTAATATCTCAAATCATAAACCTCTCACAGGACTAGTTGCATATGGGGGGGGGGGGCACAAATGGAGTTGGATGGGTCCAGGTTTCGCCTTACCCATACCAAATCCATCCCATGACTACATCTGATGAGTGCTCAAGACTATATCTGATGGGCCTTATCATGGATCTGGCGTAGCATTCCACAAGCATATTTCACATTTTTTTTAATGCTATATACACATTCTAAACATAAAAACAAACTATATTGGTCAACAAAGGGGGTTTTAGGTGAGTAATATATTTTCATTCTAGAATAGCTTTGAACTGTTTAATTTCATGGCCTCATGGGCTTTTCAGAAAGAAGGTAACTACAACATGGCGCAACTTGGAAGTGCAGGGTGAATTGGGAAATTATACAAGTCCTGATGCATCAGTGCTCTACTATATAGTTCCTTATAGATGAAAGGTACAAGCAAACACATATAGTGAAAAAAAATTCCGTAGAAGGGTATGAGTTATAAAAAGGTTTACCTTGGGAGGTTTAAAAGGATAATCAGGAGGAAAATGAATAGTGACAAGAAATACGCCTCCTGCATATGGACTATCAGGAGGCCCCATGATCGTTGCTTGCCAATGGAACATGTCTTCAGCCACAGGACCTGCATAAAAAAAAAAAAAAGTGTGTCCCAAGTTTAGATATGAATAAAACACCATAAAAGATTAAATTCTACCAAAATTGAGGTTTCCCATTTAATTTGAGCCCACTGAAATTGTGTATTCTGCTTTGGGCATTGAAATTTTCACTTTGGCAGTCATGCGGATCATTAACTAAACACTACATTTGGCAGCCATTATTACTGCTAACAGAACTTTCATTTAACTGCTATTTTCTTGCAATTATTTCAAAAAAACTGCATCAATAAAAACAGATTTATAAGAGAAACAAGATAGTTGTATATAAAGCTACTGAGACATAAGAACTAAAATAACAATAATTGCAAATTAGAAAAGTCATGCTATCTGTACCCAAGAGCCCAAAGGACCAAACATAATAATATTTCTCAAGAACAAAAATCATTGGCAAGAGCAACAAGCAACATAGAGAAATAAATCATCAAGAATTTCCACCAAAAAATGCATCCCAGGATGGATAAATCCAAGACAGATCAGTAACAGAACAATGATTGTCAGTGCCACACAAGATCGCCCTTTGAAGGGCTAGATGATGACATGAAATTTTTGATATATTCTTAATGATCCAACCCCAATTTCCAACAATATATAACTCATCTTAGAAATTTCGGGCAGTTGTAGCCCAAACTCAGTGAGGCCAAAAGTGAGACCTTTATGTACAACAGGAAAAGCCTTGATTTCACATATGTGAAATGCAAAATAAAAACACAACACAAATTATGAACATTGGTACATTTATGATTTAACCCATTGCGAAGCAGTACCAATAGAAACACACCATTGTTATTAAAACTAAGTGATCAAAGCAGCTCACATTGAACAATTCCCAACACTTTATTTAAGTCCAACCGCACAAATATATCAAAAAAAAAAATTCCTGGACTGCGATACCTGCGCTGCATGAGGTTGGCGGATCCTTCTGCAAGTCCTTGAGTTCTTTCAAGATACGCTTGGACGCCATTAGTAGCAGCTGCAATATAATAAGCACAAGGTCAAACCATTAAACCGCTGACAAATTCCAAACTCTTAAAATAAGCAGTACTTATATGAAAGACCCAGGGCTCGGGGGAACCCTAGTTCCCCACGGTACACAAGCCTAAGATCACCAAATCAAAGAGAACCTCAAGGGCATGCTTCTGCACGCCAGTTTTCTGCAGCATTTATTTTCACAGAAAATTCATTTCCTGTACATAATGAAAGATGGAGACTTCATTTTCTACAGTTGCAGATTGCATTGTCTGCCGCATCCAAACATTTTTCATGGTCAAATGAGTTTCTACCAAGTGCAAAACTGCAAAAAATGGTTCTGTACCTCTTGGGTCCAACTCTGCTTTCCACAAAATTTACCCCAACAGTAAAAACCACAGAAAAATGTGAACATAATTCCAAGGAAAGTCATTCTATTTTATAAAATATTTTTTTTATAACCCAGGTTATCTCCCACCCAGCCGGAGGCTTTACCTCGAGCCAGACGGACACTCAATTCTAGACAGTTGATCCCTACGGGCACATTCAAACCCTCCTATCCACATGCACCATTAAAACCATGGGAGGTCACCAACGGAGGCCCAAAGTCCTACATTTTATCTAATCTAGACAACCAGGATATATGTTTTTCAAGCCGCAACAAGATCATGGAAACCATAAAATATCGTGATAGAATTCAACCTATAAAAAGAGAGGAGAAACTATATTAATAAACTAATTAAAAGATTTAAACCTTGGGGCCAAGATTTTTGTTATTAAACAAAAAAAAAAAAAAGGAGACACAGAGTCTAAGAAAACAAGTTAAGGGAAGGAGAGGGAGGGACAGGACGATCTTTTAGAGCAGATCCAAACCCTAGATCTTTCCGATCAAATAAAAAATGCGAACTAAAAGAACAGGGGAAAAAAAGACGGATTACAATAATCAAATATCAGATCGAGACAAAATAAACCCTAGATCATCCTACGCGGAGGACCAAAACTCCATGAAGATCTAACAGGAATGATCGAGGCCAGCTACTAGAACAAGGATCCAAACTCAGAAAACCCTGGCAACCCTATAAACACCAGATCTTCCAAACCAGATCTGAAACCTGAGAAGAAATCCTCGATCCCTCCAATCAAATCAAAGGCAAAAGATCCAAAACACATCAAATCTGTTCTTACGCAAGCAAATCAAAGGCAAAAGCTCCAAAACATAGCAAATCTGCTCTTACGCTTGATCGCTACAAGCTAAAACATATTCATACCCCGATCGGGATGCCAAAAACATCCAGATCGAATTCAAATCCAAATAAGAAAGGAAAAGAAGAAGATCAAAACGAGATCTACAAATAAAAAATCAGAGAGGATGAGATATTACTATGATCGAATCCGATCGAGGCGACAAATGAATGATTCCTAGATCTTCCTTGCAAGATCAGTTTTGTTTTGTTTTGTTTTGGTTTGGTTTGGTTTGACAAGAGAGAGAAAGAAAGAGAGAAGACGACGACGACCTAAGAAGAAGGAAGGTTCTGGAACTCTTCCCCCTTTTTTCTTCCCCCTTTCCTTGATAGAGCGGAGAATATGGCGTCAATTGGGGACGGCCGAACGACCCCCACCACTTCCAGACCCGCACCTTCTCTTCTCTTCTCCCGACCAACGGCAATTTTTATATACTCCTGAAAAGACATTTTTGCCCTTTGAATTATAGCGGAGGCCAGTTTCAATGGTCCGCATGGCCATGCATCGTCGTCCATATCTCGCAGTTGGTCACATTGATTGGGTGGGGGCCATTGGACAACGTTGTGGAAAAAAAAAATATTTCATATTCAGAAGAGGAGTAGGACCATTAAATATTAAATTTTAAGACTGTGGCCATGTATTGTCGTCCATCTCGCAGTTGGTCACATTGATTGGGTGGGGCCATTGGACAACGTTGTGAAAAAAAATCATAGTAAGAGAGGAGTAGAACCGTTAGATTTTATGACTGTTAAATTAGCGGCTACGATAATATAATAGGACTGATTTTTAACGATATTCTAATTTATAAACATATCTCTCTATCCATCATATCTACAACTGAGACCTGCTAGCGGCAAGTTGTGCATTTAGAATCGACTTGCTGAAAAATTGGAATATCCAAAAATCACACTATTAAATCAAATGTTGTGAAAGTCAAAATCCCAGATGAAAGAATAAATATTTGCTATGAAAGGCAAGGTCCGGTGTAGTTCTTTACTTCATGCAGTTCACCTTTTTTTTTTTTTTTCTCTCTGCTTTTTTGGAGCTCATTTTGACCAGGAACTCAGTGTAGCCCATCTATCTATCTATCTATACCTATATTGGAATGTATTTTTCCTTCTTTAACCACATGCCTCCAAACTAAGAATTCTAATTTTAGAAAATACCTCAACACAGATGTCAACATCTCAATCCACCCTCCTCTCTCCTAATTTTAGAAAATACCTCAACACAGGTGTCAACATCTCAATCCACCCTCCTCTCTCTCCAATCTCCTATCTCTAAAATAACTAAACAGTATAACTTTCTATTATACTTTTTAAGCAACTTCCTTATTATTTTCTACATTCAATGTTTAATTGGATTGATTTTGTTATATCATCTAGATTGAATTTAGTTTCTAATCTTGATTTAGGGCTTTGGGTTTCAAATTTCTAAAATTGTTTAGATTTCTAGAATATGGGGTTTTCAATTGGTCATCAGATAAGAAAGGAGGGATTGATGATTTTGGATGGGGCCCACATGTGATCAATTTTAATAAAACATGACCACCTCCGAAATGAGGGATTCATGATATTGGAGTTGTTGGCTGGGGCCCACATGTGATCAATTGTAATAAAACTTGACAAGTTATGGGATTGGAGAATAATACTAAGGTTGTCTCAGTATGCAATTATTAAAATATACGCAGAAATGTATTTTCTATCTATACCTCTATTGGAATGTATTTTCCCTTCTTTAACCACAGGATTCCAAACATCCTAATTTTAGAAAATACCTCAACACAGGTGTCAACATCTCAATTCACCCTCCACTCCCTCCTCTCTCTCCACTCTCCTCTCTCCTCTCTCCTCTCTATCCTCTCTCTAAAATAACTAAACAGTATAACTTCCTATTATACTTTTCAAGCAACTTCCTTATTATTTTCTACATTCAATGTTTAATTGGATTGATTTTGTTATATCATCTAGATTGGATTTAGTTTCTAATCTTGATTTAGGGCTTTGGGTTTTAGATTTCTAGAATATGGGGTTTTCAATTGGTCATCAGATATAAAAAGAGGGATTGATGATTTTGGAGTTTTTGGATGGGGCCCACATGTGATCAATTTTAATAAAACATGACCACCTCCGAAAGGAGGGATTCATGATATTGGAGTTGTTGGCTGGGGCCCACATGTGATCAATTGTAATAAAACTTGACAAGTTCTAGGATTGGAGAATAATACTAAGGTTGTCTCAGTATGCAATTATTAAAATATACGCAGAAATGTATTTACTATACATATCTACTATACATAAATATATGCATCTAAAAAAAATAACACAGTGATGAACCATTTGTTGTTTCTGTTGTACTAATCAGATTTGTTAGAGCAAATAGAATAAAATCACAAACTCAAAACCACCGTAACATTCAAAATTGAAAATAACATAAATACAAAAAAGATAAAATAAGCCAATTAGAGGATCTATATTTCAAATCAACAAACCAGTAATTTATATTTTGAGATTCTACCTTAATCAATTCATGAGTCTCATCCCGCATCATATGGTTTTGTGGATGGTTAGAATAGAGGTGGTGGACCCCATTCATCATGGTCACACTTAAATAGGGTTGGTTTGGTCAATTTGTGAGGTCTATGATCATTTAATCATTTGATCTTTATCAATCAATTCATGGGTCCCAGCCCGCATCATATGGTTTTATGGACGGTTAGAATAGAGATGGTGGACCACATTCATCTGGGTCCCACTTAAATATATCTGGTCAATTTGTTAGGTCTATGATCATTTAATCCTTTGATCTTTCCTAATCAATTCATGGGTCCCATCCCGCATAATATTGTTTTATGGATTGTTCGAATCAAGATGGTGGACCCCATTCATCTGGGGGGGTTCCACTTAAATATGTTAGGTTTGGTCAATTTGTGGGGTCTATGATTATTTGATCTTTATCAATCAATTCATGGGTCTCAGCCCGCATCATATGGTTTTATGGACAGTTATAATATAGATGGTGGAGCCCATTCATCTGAATCCCACTTAAGTAGGTTTGGTCAATTTGTGAGGTCTATGATCATTTGATGATTTGATCTTTATCAAGCAGTTCCCAGCCTGTATCATATGGTTTTATGGACGATTAGAATATAGATGGTGGACCTCATTTATCTGGGAAATCTCACTTAAATAGATTAGGTTTGGTAAATTTGTGAGGTCTATGATCATTTGATCCTTTCAACTTTATCAATCAATTAATGTGTCTCAACCCGCATCATATGGTTTTATGGACGGTTAGAATAGTGATGGTGGACCCCATTCATCTGGGTCCTACTTAAATATATTTGGTCAATTTGTTAGGACTATGATCATTTGATCTTTCTTAATCAATTCATGGGTCACATCCCACATAATATGGTTTTATGGACGGTTATAATAGAGATGGTGGACCCCATTCATCTAGGGGGTCCCACTTAAATAGGTTAGGTTGGTCAATTTGTGAGGTCTATGGTCATTTGATCCTTTGATCTTTATCAAGCAATTCATGTGTCCCAGTCTGCATCAAATGGTTTTATGGATAGTTAGAATAGAGATGGTGGACCCATTCATTTGGGGGGTTCTACTTAAATCTATATCTCTATTGGAATGTGCTTTGCCTTCAATTAACCACAGTCCTCCAAACTAAAAATCCGAATTTTAAAAAAGATATCAAAATCTCCATCCATGCCAAGTCTCCTCTCTCTCCACTAACTGACTAACACAAATTCCTCCAAAAAGAACCAACTTCCCAATTTGTAACTGCTCTCCTATCTATTACTTCAATTATAGAGAATAATAATAATAAAAAAAAAGAAATCGAGTGACAGCAGAGGAGGAGAAGGAGAGAGATAGAAGGGAGAAGAAAACATAAGGAGATCCCATCATTTTCAATCAGCGATTCTATTTGGATGTCATGTTAGTATATCTATCTCTCAACTTTATTTTTCTTTCATTTATCCCGATTATGTTTCATGTTTTGCTGTAACGTTGTAGCTTAGATGAATTTCTTATATCATTTGATGATTTGGGTCACCTTCACACATACATGGTAATCCACATCAAGAGCCCCAATCCTGGTATCAGGCAGTAATTTATATTTTGAAATTCTTTATTTAATATATTTTTCCTTGGAAAGAAACACATTTTGTTGAGCTATCTTCAAACAAAAGCTTCACTCGGGAAAAAAAATAATAGAACTATAATGACATATGGACCGGGGCATAAAGTAAACAAATTTTAACTGCAGTTAGGAGTTTAGGTAGATAGTTTTGCGTTATCTTTTTTTTTAATGATATAAGTGATGTTATAGAGACTTTTAATTGTGGTATGTAACTCATTTACACTATTATCCGATGTAATTTAGGTTCACTGTTCGGTTTTGTTGTTCCATTTTCTCTTTGTCTCTTCTCTCCTGAGTGCAATTCATGTCACCAGCAGCTTGCCAACTGGCCCCATTGGTCTCCTGTACTCTAAGTATTTTCTATTTTTTTTTTTTATCAATTGGGTTATGTTCTGTGCTGGTAGTTGGTGTGTTCGGGCCAATAGCCATTTTCTTTCTCTGGATCAGTGGTGTGGATGCTTGTGGAAAAAAGGTATAATTGACATGGAAATATGTGTGTATACCAATTTGGTAGCTATAATTGACATGGATGATAAGTCATGCTTATCTATCATCTCTATATGGAATTTCATATCTCATTTATGTGTCATGGTAAAACTCAATATACCGTAATTCAATTCCAAGGGCCATACTGAATCTTATTTCTAAACTGATTTTATGTGGCATATATGGTACACACTCCTAAATATATCCTAAGTGGATTATAACTAGAACAAATGGCAAATAGACTGACATATGGAAGTGGGATCAAATTGTACATACAATTTGAATTTTATCTCTCATCTGGTGTACATACTTACATTGATGGATTTTATTTTATTATAAATGGCGGAACTCAACCCTGGTCCATTCGACAGAAGCATTCTACAAGAACAAGATTACCATATTTTTTAAGTCATATGGAGTGGGAGGGTATGTTGAACTTTATAAATACAAGAACACATTTTGTTTAAGTTCTTATATAACTGTGCATGATATATTGGCATTCATTATTTTGATAAAGGAAGTGGGACCACTATTTGTAAGCCGAAAACCATACTGCATAATAAGTGGTCTTTGAACGAGACCCAAGAAGCATTTGTTCAAGAAACGGGCCACCTTCACCTTTCTAAATTGCAAAAAATCACGATTGACCATGCACTCATTTATGCATTAATAGAGAGATGGAGGCCCGATACAAACACTTTCCATCTAGCTAGTGGAGAAGCAACGGTCACTCTTGAAGACGTTGCTTACATATATGGGCTACCCGTCAATGGGAGAGTAGTTGCAGGGCGTACATTCTCTAGCCCTACCACAGTTAGTGAGGTGTGTTTAGAGTTGTTGGGTAAACAACCTCAACAAGGCAGGGATTGCAATGGTAGTGACTTAAATTGACTTGGCTCGTGAAAAAGTTTAGCAAACTTACTAAGAAATCTTCGAAGAATGAGCAAATAATGGCTACAAGAGCATATCTTTTTTGTTTGGTTGCGGGGCAAATTTTTACAAATACCTCTGGGTCGATGGGGAGGGGGGGCGCATGGATTTTAGAGCTTTTCAGGGAGTTTAAAAAATTTGCTTGGGGCCCCACATGCTCGACGAACCTTTGCAGACAGCTATCAAGAAGAACAGTCGTCAAATCAACTGCCAGGCATAAAGGTTCTAAGAGGCCTACTGACCACCAGAATACCATAGGCGGGCCCGTTCAACCCTTACGAGTAAATTCGCTTACTCATTTGTACACATTGTAAGTAGAAATTATCTAATTTTACTCCATAATATTCTAATAATGCCTACTAATTATTTGAAACAGATTTGGGCCATATCTCGTATGTCAATCGGGCGAGAAATTAAATCAGCTCGGCAATGGGATGATGACTTCGAATTCCCCCTTAGCCGGATGTGGTCCCGGCGCTTGAAGAGTCACAAAACCTTCTCCATAGTATAAGTTGTTCGTAAAATAACCTGACAACCAAGATTCAGATAATGTAAGTGCTTACATATAATATTTAATTATGGGATCTACATATATTGTTTTACATTTTAAAGTAGATAAATGTACTTGACGTTTTATTTAATAAATCCAGTTCATTTGGCGGCCATATGTTGGTTTTAAAGAGAAATTGGTCAAGATAGTGGATGAACAAGAAATGGAGGTATTTAGCTCACAGATAGTGGTGGTCTGTTACTGGATTGTTGAACGTCACAATAACAATCGCGTGATGAAGCAATTCGGCCTTCAACAAATAGTTTCCCCTCCATTATACGGTGCATTCAATAGGGAAGACAGGGTCTTGAAGGCCACCATAGACTATTCAAAGAAAATGAAAGAAGGAATTAAAGAGTGGAATGATAGAAAGAAATCGGTGTTTAGAGGGAAAGCTGAAGTTGATAGCAACCGTCACTCCGATGAATACTTTTAGTGGTATAGGGGTATCACCAGATTGAGAATCGGACGATTTGAAGTTGTGGAAGGTGCCATTAACCGTGACCTTGAGAAGGAGCATAATCATACACAACAAGGTCCACAATCAGGTCCCTTTCAATCGCATCCACAAACAGATTTGTGCGACTCAACTATGATGGAGATTGGTGATTTTGCTTCTCATTTACTGTTAGGAGTTGAATATAATCATACACAACAAGGTCCACAACCAGGTCCCTCTCAATCGCATCCACAAATAGATTTGTGCGACTAAACTGTGATGGAGATTGGTGATTTTGCTTCTCATTTACTGTTAGGAGTTGAAGATATGAAGAAGCAACCGGATAAGGAAAAAAAGATTGATGAATTATTGGATAGAATAGGTCGTAAGATCATGCGATTTAAATCAGCATGTGCTTCCAGGTTCGTGGAATTTAAAATGCAAGATTGCATTAGCTCCAGTTCAGATGAAGAGGAGAGGAAAGTACGTGGCACATACTTATTTGTTGTTAATCTTTTTATTAAATATTACTTTTTATGGGGTTATGATTGAATAAATGTTTATTTGCATTACAGAGACCAAAAACATCGGACAATAGCAGCGGTCAACTGACGCCTAGTAATGTTCCATTACAAATTGCCTCCACGTCCCATCCCACCAAGTCCAATTCATGTAGATAGCATATCCTCCCAACCTGTTGAGGATATTCTATCTAGTCCAAGTGGTTTTCTCACCCCTCCACGATCCGTCTTAACGTAGGAATCTGTTGTAGAACTGTCACCAGGCGAGTCTCTCCCCTCCAAGATAATAAGGATCAAAGCCCGATACAGGAAGAATACGCTGCCCGTGCGGTTTCAGCCATACCAAGTGACAACTTATGGAGCCCGTTGTGCTGAGTACAGTCTTACAATTGAGGAGACTGCCTTACTTGATATTTTTTAGAACGAATATAAAGCAAAGTAAGTTACTTCTGCTTATATCTCAAGTAGATAAGTCATACCTTATGGTCATTTGGAATTGAATAAGTTGCAATATTGCAGTGATCCCTCGTTGGCCAAAATTTGCACGGTTATCCCAGCCAACAAAATGCGTCAACTCCTACATAATGAATGGCTGGATATCAAGGTGAGGACAAACAACATACAATGGATAATTGGTTTCAATGTCTTGCGTGTGTGCGTACCAAATATTTGATCTCAAATTTTGTTTTCTTACCAAAACTAAATTTTGCAGGCCATGGATTATTGGTTAGAAATTCTGGCTACTAGGGTGCGGGGTGCTCACTTTTTCCATGCTAGCCTTGCGGTATGATCATACTAGCATAATTATCTGCATTCAAACGTAATGATAGTCACATAATGATAGTCACATAAGCCTCCATTCATTGCTTCTACAGGAATGGTACAGAGATCCAAAGACAAATCCCTCGATATTTCATAACTCGTTTGGATCCCCAGGGAGAAGATACGGTTACAGCTTCAGCTATCACAATTGGCTCGTATTCCAGACGTGTACAGATAATCATTTTCACCTCTTGGTAGGAAATGTCTAATTAGGAAGATGGAAATATTACAACAGCTGAAACGGTGTTGTTGGCATTCATTTTCTATAATTCTTTGTAAGTATCGATTTCATCAGTTTCATCTAAGATCCAAGCACACATTTGTTATGACCTAATTGTAACGCATGTTCTTACGCAGACCACTTTTGTCGCATCCCGGCTTCGTGACGATGGTTTGCCCAATCCCTTAAGTTGGAAGTTAGTGAGGATACCGAACCTGTCACAACAAGTCAATAGGTGAGTAAGCATTTAATGAATAATATTGTTGATTTCATTATTATTGCATAAAAATGTAATAACATTAAATTGATGCGTGCAGCCATGATTGTGGGTTTTTCACTTTGGCCTATGTGGAGCACATTGTCATAGGCCGGCCTATGAATTTCAACCAACAGGACATATGGTATTATAGAGCGAAAGTCATACACGGTATGTATCTGCAACAAATGGCAGCACATCGGCATTAGTTTATTGAAGGGCACTTAAGTTTGTGTTCTTTTGTGAATGCAAGTATTTTTTTACTACGTAAATGGAAACCTTTTGTATTTGTATGTGGATATGTTTTGTGAATATCGTATTATGGATGGGATGATGTAACTGGAAATGATATCTGGGAGAATGTGTAATTGCTTTTGGAGGAGATAAGAACTGGAAATGATTTTGTTACGAAATGATTTGTTTCCCTAGTGGTTGCAAGCCTTATTTGGTTTATAAAATGCTTATGGAGAGGAGTTGAGAGTGTAGTCAGAGGACTGTATGGAGTTTTGAGTTTTTGAACATGATTCAGTATGATGTGATTGATTATTTCAATTTTGGTTTCAAAGACCAGGATAATGCAAGGTCATTTTTTAGGTCAATTATTATTTTGTGATATTTTGTTAAACCCGTAGCAATGTAAAGAATAGTGTATAGGTTTTTAGTATATGTGTTTTTGGAGTGTTATAATCCATTTTGGCTAATTTCTAATTTCTTTATTTTTATTTTACAAATTAAATTTATTTTATTTTCAACAATAGAAATTAGCCAAACTAAAGTTTTTCCCCCTTGTTTTTTTATCTTTTTCTAAATGGAGAAGTTTGAGCTTCCACTAGCCTCAACCCTGTTGTCATGGAAAAATTCCAACCTTACAGTAAAAAATTCAAAAGAATGCTCTTGCTATAGCGAGAATGGCGTAAAAAATCAGCGAAACAGAGAGCATAGAGTGCGTGAGACAGAGAGGGGTCTTGCTTCGTTCTCGCTATAGCGAGCCCTGCCCCAACTCAGGGGTATTTTCGTCCAAAAAGAGAGAGAAAGAAAAAAAAAAAAACAGAAAGAAAAAGAGAGAAACAATGTGAGACACAAAGAGGGGTATTGCTATTCTCGCTATAGCGAGACCGACCCACCTCCAAATGGGTATTTTCGTCCCTTATTTCCACTTTTCCACTCACTCCTGCCCTCATCCTACTATTTTGCCCTAGTTACTTCAACTCCTGCTCTCATCTTTTCGCCAGTCGCTTCAATTCCTGCTCTCTTTCTTTTCAGGTATAATTCTCTTCTCTTATGTATTATCATTTTTGTTTCTTAGATTTTCGATTTTCTTCTATTCTTGGATTCATCCCCTTGGATTCATCTTTTCACAGGTATAATTCTCTTATCTTATGTATTATCATTTTTTTTCCTTATATTTCCGGTTTTCTTGTGTTCTTGGATTCATTCCAAACTTACATATTTAGCGTTCTTTTTTACAATCTGCATGAGGAAGGAGTTCTCTTGAGATCCACTCAGATCTGAACATTATTAAGGGCTCTAAAAAAAGGAACTTTCTAATTTGGTTGAAGGTTGGGTGAAGAGCATGTGATTCCATTTTAGGTGTTTTTCATTTTGACGGTTGATTTCTCTTGTTATATGTTGTGTGAGGAAGTGCAATATGATGTTTCACCATATGGAATTATATGAAGCCATTTATATATCATGAAAGTTGGATATGATTTTTCTGCACACTATGTGTTTGTTGAATTGTCTGGGATAAATCTTGCACCTTATGTGTTTGTTTATTTGTTTCTCTCTCAGTGGTAAAGTATGCCTCCTAAAACTTATAAAGGAAAGCGACCAGTCGGGTCTTCCTCTCGTTTCAATACTGAACGGTTTAAGGATTTAGAGTGTGCGGCACGTTTTGAATCAAGATTTATCAATCACACAGTATGATATTTGAGAGAATATTTGTGCAGGCCGATTTCACCATTACAAGGTTTTTGCACTGGTTTCATCTTAACCGTTGCATGATTCTAATGAACTCGATTGATGAATGCTTTGAGGGCTAGGTACGGGAATTTTATTGCAATATATTTGATGTTACAAGTAGTGGTTTCAATACCTATGTTCGGGGAAAGACACTATCTGTGGATGCAAATAGGATTGCTACTTTACTCGATCTTCAGAGACATGCTCCCAGATCCTATCCATTTCTCGATCCGGATAACATTGTGATACAAGCAAATGAGGTGGTTGTTGCTCTCTGTGGTGAACCCAGTGAATGGGATACTCCTGTATTGAAGATATTCGGTCTAACCACTAATTACCGCTTGCGCAACACATTTGTCTGCCATAACATTGAGCCTATAAGCCATACATCTGATCTTCTTTATCATCAAGCTTTCCTTCTCTACTATTTAGGAACAGGCACCTTTGTGGACATTCCACTGACGATACTTGAATCAATGTTGCGAATTTACTATGAACCATGGAAACTCACTCTTCCGTTTGGTGCAATGATTTGCAAATTGATGATTGAGGCCGGTTACCAAGTGTATACCCATGAAATGCCGGTTACTCGAAGACAGAAAATAAATGGCAAAACCCTATTAATGTCTGATACACATGTGCGTCGACGTCATCGTGGGGAGCAAGCCCCAATCCAAGCTGATGATGCAGAGGCAGATTCCATTGAAAATCGGTTCCTTGCGATTGAAAATGCAGTGTTTGGTCAGTCTGTCTAAATTGAACAATTGGAGGAAAGAGTGGCAACCAGTTTTTCTTACATTCGTAATCAGCTGACTGAAATGTTTAATCAGCTTCGTCATCAATGAAGCACCTTCTTCGGAATGTTTTTTATGCTTTTGTCTTTGTTAACCATGACTATGTACGACCTGTATAAAAATTATGAATGGTAGGTTTATGTTTTGGTTTAACATTCTATAAATTATTATCTAATGAACTCAATTAGACTTAACATTTGTGGTCATGTGTCAATTTCACTTGCTTTATCATTATTGATCTCTAAATAAAACACATACGTACTTACAGAATTTAGACAATTTGTCATATAGAAACTGAGAAGCCGTGATATCATAGGATAATCCCATGATAGCATGGCTTTTCTGCAATACATTTGGATAAGGATGTTGGTCTAACAACAAAACATTAAAAATGATACTCATGTGGCCTTCGCATTTATGGTTGTGTCTCAATTTCACTTGCTTTATCATTATTCATCTCTAAATAAATGTAATATAGAAACTGAGAAGCCATGATATCATGGGATAATCTCATGATAACATGACTTTTTTGCAATACATTTGGATAAGGATGTTGGTCAAACAACAAAACATTAGAAATGATGCTCATGTGGCCTTCGCATTTGTGGTCGTGTCTCAATTTCACTTGCTTTATCATTATTCATATCTAAATAAAATAGATATGTATTTACAGTTTGTAATATAGAAACTGAGAAGCCATGATATCATGGGATAATCCCATGATAGCATGGCTTTTCTGCAATACATTTTGATAGGGATGTTGGTCCAACAACAAAACATAAAAAAATGATGCTCATGTGGCCATGTCTCAATTTCACTTGCTTCATCATTGTTGAGCTCTAAATAAAATAAATATGTACTTACAATTTGTAATATAGAAACTGATAAGCCATGATATCATGGAATAATCTCATGATAGCATGGCTTTTCTACAATACATTTGGATAAAATTTTGGTCCAACAACAAAACATCAAAAATGATGCTCATGTGGCCTTCGTATTTGTGGTCATGTCTCACTTTCACTTGCTTTATCATTATTGATCTCTTAATAAAATACATACGTACTTACAGTTTGTAATATATAAACTGATAAGCCATGATATCATGGGATAATTCCATGATAGCATGGCTTTTCTGCCAACCCTTTGAACTGATGCCCGCAATTCAAATGCAAAAAACACAAACATATAGGGACTTCCAAGAACCCCACCATATACACCTAAGACAATAAAAAAAGCTATTATGTAAATCACTTCAATTTCTGAATGGAGGATTTTTGCAAGACTGACGATTATGTCCAACTTCTCTACAGTTTGAGCACGTCACTTGTCATCGTACCCGATCCTCAGTTCCAATCCTCTTTTTATTTGGTCGTCCAGCTTGACGCCGCGCATGTAGAGGTAGTATTGGATGTTCCTGTCTATGCTCCCACTGCTGGATGTCTGTTGTTGCATGTACGATTTGACTGTAGGTTGCACGATAAGTTTCAGCAGAAAACCATTCTTCACAAAAATCATATGGGTCCTAACTTCTGTAACTAATTGCTGACATAGCATGTGAATGCCCATTAAATACTATTGCCGACAAGTGCAGGAACGTCGATCAAGGTGGACAACATCCATAAAATAGCCAGAATCAATCTGATACTCTTCAGGACCAGCTTGCCTTGCATGTAATCGATGAGAATCATCTTTTTCTTTGCTAAAAAATATTTCACAATATGGAGTCAAATGCGATTCTATCATCTGTGAACTGTCACGGCGGAGTTTGAAGAAATCCATTGTTTTTACACGAATTTCCTCTACTTGCCTTGTTATAGGAAGCTCTCGAATGTCCTTCAGTAACCTATTTGTACATTCAGTTGAATTTGTAGTTCAATGTCATATCGACCTGCATGTACAAACGCATTCGCCCAGCGCTCTTTGCCAATATTCTCGATGTACGCATATGCCTATTCGTTCACATTCCTTAAACATTCATGTGCCTTTCATAATCGCAACTTCTATAAGAGTTCGCGGCGCACCAAAACTTTGAAACAATTGCTGTCTTTAAAATGCTCACACACATTATCTGCACTATGACGACAACAATAACAATGGTTGGCATTTGGATATACATTTTTAACAGCTTCAATAAGGCATTTTTGTCTGTTCGAAACAACGGTTAAACCCGATAATGAACCTAGGGCAATCTTAAAGCAAGATAAGAACCACACCCATGTGTCATAACGTTCGATTTAAGTTATAGCAAATGCGATGGGAAACAACCCATGGTTAGAATCTTGAGTCGCGACAACAAATAACACTCCTGGATATTTGTCACGGAGGTGCGCTCCATCAATGGCGATCGATGGCCTCACATAGGTTTTGAAGGACTGGAGGCTTGATCCAAAGGCAAAGAAGAATTTTGAGAATGAAGAGTCCCGATCCGTATCAAGATGATAATGGGATCCGGGGTTTGTTCGCATCAACTCGGCGCAATAATTTGGCAATATTTTGAATGATTGTTCATATGAACCTCGAATTGCATTCAACGCAATCTCTTTTGCCCTGTGAGCCTTCCGATAGCCAACAACAACACTGAACTCCAATCTAACATCATTTATAATTTGCTTCGGTTTATACTCAGGATGAAGACGTACTTTTTCCTTGATGAAATCGGCTATTAAATTAGTTGTTGCTTGATGATGGGTCATTCCCATCATTGGTCTTGAACAGGTGTGATTGGGATTATAGGTTCGAACTTGAAATTGAGGCCCCTGATTCCACTATTGAAGCATGAATACGCCATGGGCAACTTTGAACTTCGTACTTTACAGTAACTTGTGTCCGAGATGTCTTCAAATGCCGCAAACTAAAATTCGTGTACATTGCAAACTTGCTCAAGGTTTTCCTAAATGAGTTACGATCAATAAAAGTTCTGTCATTCCACATATTATGTGCAAAATCCTCTTGAGTCACAAAATCTTCACCCTCATCTTCCATTGGCACTAGCGTGTCCTCAATATTATACTTTTCCATAGCATTGGATTGTTGTATGTTACATTCTAAGACTTCTTGTTGGTAGTTAAGACCATTGACACATTTGACAGAATCATGTGAGGTGCCTGCACTATTGCGATCACTGTCACTACTTTCATCATTTAAGACATCATCCAAATCCTCATTGAAATCTATATCATCATCAGTTTCTTCATGACTTGCATTTGTTTCAGACGCAACTTCATTGGTTGGGTACGAGAAATGCTCATCTACATCTTCTGCGAGATTGACATATGGATAAGTGTATTCACGAATATCACCCATTTTAGCCCTATAAACACCTGACATAGCATCCACATCAAAATTCCCCGGTGATTTGGCAGGACAATATAATCTGCAAATGACAACCTCCATAATTATTACATTCATCTAAAATACTACAATTGCAAGAAAATCTTAAATATGGAATGAAAACAAACCTGGTGGTCGGCCCTCTACTCGGTGGACCCTCATGATCAATAGCTTTAGACTTCTTATATTTAGAAGCATGAGTTCTTGGCCTACTTCCACATGGATTTTCATTGCAACAATATCCATCTATAATTCTGGCAGTCTCTTCAACTCGTTCATTCCTTTCATGCATGTAAATCTATTTATTAAATCTGTACATGTATATAACTTGGAAAATTATTGTTCTAAATTCTAAACATAATTGGCTTACCAAGAAATTGAGTGGTAATGATCTGCACCGTCATTGATATTTCTACTTAGATATATCTAGATAGAATTGGTCACCTCTCCATGTGCTTTGATCATTATCCGAACATCATTGTCATTCTTTATACCAATCAAGGTGAATGCTCTACCATTTTGATGTAGGTATTGAATGCGAGGAGGCTCTTCAGACGTTACCCAATTTATTGCTTGTAGGACACTTTCGACCAATGAGATGTATGTTAAGTTACAATTAACATATATAACAGTTTAATCACCACCGATGTAGTTAGGATGGACTCTATCCCACTCAAATTGACCACCGAAGTGGACCACTATCAATAGCTCACCATCCAACATCTTCAAGGAAGTTGACATTGTCCATGATAAAAATGAAACATAAAGGAGTAATGTTCATAGTGAGCCATTCTAATTCAAAGCAACACAATAGAAGAATAAAAGAAACCTTTTGCCACACATTAATATTTAAAAAGGAGAAAAATCATAATTTATCAATTATCAATATCATTTATGCCAGCACTAGAAGTCATTGGAAGATAATGAGAATATGTATGCATTCACTTTCCATTTGTGGGTTGAATTATGAGCAAGAAGTCATAAACAAAGTCATTGTAAAATCTGTAACTTGTTTTTTTTTTTTTTTTTTTTTTAAGAATAACAACTCACAAAAGTAGATGATCTATCCGTCCTAGAAATGATGTTGCTGTGGGGGTGCATTTGCATGTGGGGTCATCAAGGACGGCAATGGGCCAGTTGGAGATGTTTCTCTCAATAAAAATATAAACCCATTTCCCCAAAAAAGAAAAAAAACAAAGAGACAGAGAAATCTCTCTCAACCAAAATATAAACCCATTTCCCACAAAAAAAAATAAAAAACCAAAAGAGACAGGGAAATGATAAAGAACCCGTTATGAAAATCTCTCTCATATCTAATGATCCAGACCGTGAAACTAATTTCACACATCAACCCAAAAGAAAAAGAACCAAATACCTGAAAATCTCTCTCTCATCCAAAACACGATGAGACGACACTTTTTGCACATCCAACCCAGAAGATAAAACGACAAGGAAAATGAACCGAATTCCTGAAATAGCTCTCTTGTTTTGGTTGTAATTCGTTGCAGAAGGAGGGTCCAGACTCCTGGTATAACTGAAGAAGGAACGGTGAAAGGGAAAGGTGATAAGTGAAATAGAGATAAAATACGGTCTTGGTTTCTTTTTGGTGATTTGCTTTTTGACTTTTTACATTTAGATCCCATGATAGCATGGGATCCTGGGCAAAAACGTAAAAAAAAGAGAGGACCAGAGTCAAACGACTCTGGTGACATTCTCCTACCCTCAGTCATGTTTTTGGGACAACAATATTTAACAGAGGCCAATATGTCAAATCCCTAAAAAACAATCTCCTTTCTCCACTAAAAGACAAAAAAACTCCACTTTTCTATACAAAAAGTAAAAATTATTCCATACCAAACAACTAAAAATAAAACACCATCATAACACATTATATTTTATTATCTCTTGATTTGATACTTCACCTCACCATACTCCAATTCACCGTACATCCAAACAGTGAATTAGGGTTGTTTGGTTGCAAACATTTCTTCCTGGATTTATGTGTGTGGAATTTCTAAGAAGACTTCCCGGATTTATGTGTGTGGAATTTCTAAAAATAGTGCAGGTGCTTGTATCCTTGAAATTACAAATGCCTCATTTGATCGAAAATGGTTCTTTAAAATCACACTTGAAATGCATTTTTTGTCAAGTAGAAGTCTCAATATCCACCTTTAAAATGCTAATCGGCCTAGGGCACTCCAAAGTCTCCTTTGGAGTAGGAGGGACGAGGGGGGATATCATTTTGAATTCTCTTGATGCTTTAAGAGAACAAAGCCTAAAATGCTTGCAACTGAATGGGCCTTTGCGGATGTTAGAATTTTCTAAAAAGAATTAGAGTTGGGGAGACAATGTACTATCAATGCCAAAAATTTATAACATGATAAATTCAATTAAGAAATTTTGCCAAAAGGAAACATACCCAAGATCATAAGAAGCAATAATGAGGTTCCAACCAAAATTTACTTAATTGTGAACAATTTTCTATTTAGGTGCCAACACAAATGATTGACACCTTGGTTTCACATACATGCGTAGGGATTTGCGGGGGAAGGGTAGGTGCGAAAGTGCATTTATTAAGAGGTTATTATGTTTTTAATAGTAGTACTTAACAACGCATGGTCCATATAATCTCATTAGAATGACCCGTCAATTTGGACGGCAGAGATTAACCAACACATACCTTATTGTTTTTTTATGTGGAAGTTTCAAAAAAGAAATAAAATTTTGCCCCATTAAAAAAAATATACATCAAGTTTTGGATATTTCAAAAGAGCATAAATTTTTTTATATTTATTTCAATCAAGTATTCTCCAAGAGAAAAATACCCTTTAACAAATTATTTAAATATATATATAAAGTCAAACCCAAATGACATAATGGGACCCATTTCAACAATTCAAAATAGTCGATTTTGATAGAAAAGGACAAAAACTATCCCAAGGGAAGGGTATTTTTATCATTTAGAAATTTTTTATTTTATGGAGAGGGCTTGATTGTAAGAATCGCGAAAAGCTTTTGTAGTTTTTTGAAATATTCATATTTTTCGTGTACTTGTTTGAAAATAAGAATATCGTTTCATACTTATTTGAAAAAAAATTCCTTCTTCTTTTTTAGGGAGAATTTCAAAAAAGTCCTTAAGTTTCGGCCTTATTTAAAAAAAGAACACACGTTTCAAAACTTTTCAAATCAGTCCTTAAGTGTCTCAGGAAATTTTCAATTAAGGACATTCATTTATTTAAAGTGATTTTTTGGAAACTTTTTTCCTAATTTTTAATACCCAAATTACCCTTTATTGTAATAAGACTCTCCTTCACTTACTCTACATTCTCTTCATTTTCCTCGTCGGTGTCCTCACGATAATCAAGGACACCCAGTATTCATATAGCGATGGGCTGCATACAGTGTCTGCCGAAACCATGTCATGATTTTAAATAAAGAGTAATTTGTTTCTTTTCAAAATATTGAGGAAAAAAGTAACCAGAAAATACCTTTAAATGACCGGATGTCCTTAATTAAAAATTAACTGTAAAGTTTAGGGACTAATTTAAAAAGTTTCAAAACTTGTATCCTTTTTTGAAATAAGAAAAAAACTCAAGTCCATATTTGAAAATTTCCCTCTTTTGTTTTTTATTGCTCCCACCCCTTCACTTTCCGTTTCCCTCTCTCTCATTTCCTGTGTAAATTCAAAGCAAAGCTTCAGATTCCCAACCTGACTTCCACACCAAACACAGCTTCCATCGACAGGTAATCTCACTTCATTTCTACATCTCATCATTCCTCTTTTCCCAACCAAATCGCTTTCTCACTTCGCACTGAATCGGAAACTGATTCGAACGAATGTCGTCCTTCTTCTTCAGATCTCGAGATCTGGTTTTCTAGGGTTAGGGTTTCCTCATTTCCACTGAAGAAAAGGGGAAACAAACGC
This sequence comes from Cinnamomum chago, assembly GCA_038049695.1. Lineage (NCBI taxonomy): Eukaryota > Viridiplantae > Streptophyta > Magnoliopsida > Laurales > Lauraceae > Cinnamomum > Cinnamomum chago. The sequence goes on from CP142453.1 coordinate 14,101,125, forward strand.
AACATCTACTTCAGTTTCCCTTCTTTCCATCTCTGACTTCGAAGAGGATCTTCAGGAATTTGAGCTTATCGAACGTGGGAATTCTGAAGTCTTGAACTGCAATAAGAGAAAACTGTTATCTGATCAGGTGAGTTTTTTCTTGATCTGGTATTTCAGCAAGGATTTCTGGAGATTTTCCCAATTCAATGATTTGTTGGAGCGGAAAGTGTTTACATTGTACTTTCAGTGATTTCTCAACATATGTTTTGTATAATCGATTCCTCCATTAATTGTGGTTACAAGCTCGTTAAAAATATGCAGGAACTGTAACACATGAACTGCAAATTGCAATCTAAACTCAGGCCAACAAGATTCCTTTTGCCTTAGCAAAACATGAATTGTTTGTAATAAAATTGATAGGAATCAATTCTTTAAAGATCTGGGTCTCACATGGTAAGTTTGTGAATTTCAATTTTAGTGGATGTGTTCTTTTTTTTCTTTTCTAAATTTTGGTTATTTTCGGAATAAGAGAAAATAAGATGTATTTTCTGGCATGAACAAAGATTGATGGAATCAGAGTATTGGATGTTGAATATCCGGTTCACATTTGAACAGTCATTGGTCTTCTGGTAAATTACTATTTAATTTGTTCAAAGTCCTGTCTGAAGTCTGAACTGTTGCGAGTAGAGTTGCCTTTTATTGGAATTTTGTGAATTTTGGTTCCTTTATACCTTCTTTTCCAAATGTAACCAGATTCATTCAAATTGTCTATTCCAGCCGTGGGTTTAATCCATGCTTCACCAAACTAGAACTCTGCTATTCATATAGCTTGTTAAAATTCATTCCAGAGTTTGCAACATTGGAATAACTGAACATCACGGGTTGTTCGATTTCCCCCCCTTCATCACTGTCATCGTCATCATGAACAACAACAACTTTCTAGTCAACACTGATTTGTTCGTGGCCTGGATGCTCTTTGAATTATTTTAGTTGAATCGACAATCAAGAAAGGATTTCAATGTGGTGTTCTTTTATGCTCACAGGCGACGAAGGCGGCATCTTGTTTTCTTCTACTAGGTTTTGAGCTCAACACATGGAGGAAGAGAAAAAGAAGAAGAAAATTAAGAAAAAGAGAGGCAAACAAACAAAAACATCAGAAGATGTAGCAGTCAATGGAGAGACAGCTCCTCCAGACCAGAGCATTGTGGCTGACCCAAAGCAGAATCACCATGTACAGGTTTCAGGTAATGCAGTTGTTCAGAATGTTGGGACATCGGAACTGGATGAAGAGATGAATTGTCACCAGGCCATTGAAGAGAAAGGTGTAAATTCCACTGTGAGTTGCTCCTAGAATCTCTAACCTATTGAAAACTTATGTTGATCTTGGATGTCATTGATCTTCATTGAAATTTTCTGCATATGTTTTCCTTCAGTGACTCAGCATCTATAGGCACATTTTTGTAAAGAGAGGATTCCATGAAAGAGAGAAATATATCCGATTTTCTAGGCAGCTCACTTTTCCATCATTTTTCTGTGCAGCAAAGGACAAAAAAAAAAAAAGAAAAAGAAAAGAAAAGAAGAAAGAACTGATTTACCATGGTAGAGAGGATTTTGATTTCCTAAAGGGGATGTAGGAAAGTTGGATTCCTCTCTAGTGTGGAAACAGAATCCTGTCGTTACATAGACATGCCTGTATGAGTAATTGCCTTCATAGCATTTCATGCATACGGGGGCTGTATGGATGCATATAGTAATGTTTAAAGTTACACATGCTCATCATAGTTGAGTTAAGGTCATGAATGGACTCTTATTAAGGACTGAAGGCACATTATGATTGTCAACATGTGTGTAAAGGAGGGTTACTCAGCGGTGGTAACCCCGGCACCAATAAATAGACCTGCCTAATTAAAAACGCAGCTGTATGGTTGAATATCAAAGCTCCTTATTTTTAGGGTGTTTGTGCGAGAGTTGTTTTTGCAGATATGAGACGGAAACGAACAGTACTTCCGCGCAGGCAAACTTTTTAGCGTTTTGTGTAATGCTGTACGACAAGGAAAAAGTAGAAAAAAGTAACACATTTCAGCGCTGGAGGTGGATTTGACATTCCTACCTATCTGGCAAGAATTTTGTTTCCGCTATCGTGGAACGCGCACAAACATACCCTTATCTTCTCAAAATTGGCACCAATCTTTAGATATCTTGTGTCTCCTATATAATATTCACAAATCTTCAAAGATAATTGGTATTGCTTAATGCCCACATTGTCGCACAACAAGAGCCTTCTTGTAGAAATCGAGAATTTTTTTTTTACAATTTTTTTACTAATAAAAGAAAGAAAAAGAGACAAAAATGCTTAAAACAGCCTCCTTAAGACCAACTAAAATACTACTCAGAAAGACCCTTTAATAGAGCTCTCTCCTCTGCTTCATTAGCTCCTCACCACCAATTAACCAGAATTAGCAATTACATGCTATTTTTCTATGAATGTTTTCCACTAAACTAACCATTTTTCAGCTGAAAGCAGACCTCACATCATTCTAAATTCTTAAATGTAAAATTAAAACAAATGCACCCTTTATAATCAAACATAATGGGATCATTAGATCTTCTTACACTTTTATAAACTCAAAATTTTATACAATTCATTGACTCATAGGATCTTGGGCTTGTTCAAAGGTAATTCAACAAACCTCAAAATGAAAGCAATTTTATTTTTGTATAAATATAAAATTTTCACAGTCCATAGCACTGAGACCTGTGGTCAAAACTTATATGAAGAGGACTGTTATGTGTTTGGATGCCTTGTAGTTAGCTGCTTTTTTGTTGGGTTAGTATAGAATCATACTTAAAGATTACAGTTGTATTAAGTAAAGAAGAAGTAACTCATGTCAAGCAATGTGTTGCTGCCTTGATATATTGTAAATCTCATAGTCGATATTTGTTTCTTTAAAAGTTCATTTTTTTAAGTACAGTTGTCTAGTGTGGTTGTTCTGTTTTAATGATTTTTTGTTTTTAGGATGATATGGCTATTCCTGTTTTTCTTTTTATCACTTTAATAAATTTTGGGGCACTCATGGGCTGGGCCAGCCTGATCTGGGCCGGGCTTGGATATGTAATGTGGGCCCGGTTAATAATTGGGCCGGGCTTGAATCAAGTGATAGAAAGCCCATAGCCCAGCCTGGCCCCAACTTGTGTAAGAAATGCATGCAATTTAATTTAATGAGTGCTCTAATTCCCACAAAAGTGATGAAAAGCCTGGTATGGCCAAGCCCGATTGATTAAATGAGTAGGCTCGGGCCTAACTTTTATGGTCCGTGTCGGGCCTGGGTCACTCTTTCTAAAGCTGGGCCATGAACACCCCTAAATAAATTTGACAATGTTAAAGAAAAAGATGCTTGGACTATGGTATTCCTATTTTCAACTACTTAAGAATGGGGGCTGTATTTTTTCGTTATTTTTGGATTAAAAATTAATATTTTCAATGCTTCAGTCTTTCCTTTGTTCTGCCACAACTTTTTATTTTTTCTTTTTAAACCGCGACTTTATACTTCACATGAAAAAGCTGTACAGTATAAGTGATCTATATTGTACCGGAAAAAAGCTCAGGAAAAGGGGGAAGATCAGCAAAATAGAAAAAAGCTAAAAAGTGCCAAAGCCTAAAACCGGGCAATAGCCCTAAAACTGAGTGAAAAACCAATTAACAAGCAATGGAAATGATCAAAGAAGGTATAAGAACTCCCTCTTTGGCTTGATGATTTGCTTCTGCATTGGCATTGCACTTGATATGGTGGAGGGAGACATTCAAATTGTGAGTCAGCTCAACTACCTCTTCTATGGTATCCGCAAGGTACCATGGAGGTCTGGAAGACTCAGTAGCCAACTGAATAACACGCAAAGGATCTCTTTCAATGAACAGATGCTGAGGATTGAGACAAGTAGCTTCACGAAGGCTGGTATTCGAAGCTAGCAGTTCAGCTTTATTGACTGAGTAGAAACCAACAGGGCCCGAATGGGACAGTAGGATGTTTCTTTCCTCATTGCGAATTACACCCCCCACACCAGCCAATTCCAGATTGCCTAAAGCACTCCCGTCAATTTTACGTTTCGGCGCACCATCTAGGAGATGCATGGAATATGAGGATAGGAGAATGCCACGTCCTTCGAATTATGAACGATGAACTTTGTTCCACTTTCTTCTGTGAAAGAAGTAAGTTATTGGAAAGATGTCCTAACCGCCTGATAAAACAATGATGCTTTTCTAGGCTGAAGTCTGTTGTTGGGTTGTCTTCCTTATTCTAGTATGTACCTTTGGTCCTTCAGTGGACATTTTGTTTGCATCATTTGCTATATTTAAGAGGTAAATAGCCCAATAGTCTGTGAAGTAATGGTGACATAAATTTGAATAGAGGGTTTTTAGGTAAGAGTATGGGGCATAGGATTGAGCATGCTGGATAGGCTTTCATGAAACTAGTGTTTATTGGTAAGGGCATGGGTTTCAAAGCTTGACAATGACTAGAAAAGGCTATGGAAAAGTGAACTGTATTTTTTTGTTTGATTAAGGTCTCCATACGGACAGGATTTGCATCACTGTAACTAAGTTATGTAGATTTGGAATGATTCTAGAGAGTTTTAAAAGATCTGTGCATATCTGGACGGTTTAAAACAAATTCAACTCTTTAAAGTCAGTTTCATAAAATTTGAAGTTCATAAATATGTGACACTACTATCAAAGGTTTGCATTGGGCCTTCTATTTCTTTTCTGTTTTCATTTATGTACTACGTGAAGTTGGTGAACACAAATCTGTATTTTCTTTTCTGGGTGCTTTACTAGAGACTTGGAACTCATGTACCCTAGCACACTACACGACGTCCCCAATCAACTAAACTACATTGAGGGACATGACTGATCTGAATATTTTGGAGACTGTTTTCCTATTTTCTCACTGTTTCATGTGCTATATCTGTAGTTGGTTCAGGTCATTGATTATATCAGTGTTATTTTTCACCGTATTGAATTTTTTTTTATAACCAATTTTCACTGTATTGATGCTACTATGGATGAATAACTACCTTTTCTTTTCCTTTTTTTTTCTTTTTAATTTTTTACATAGTGAAAATCCTATGATTTGAAGTGCAATTCATGATTCAATTCTATTCAACCCGTTGAACAAACATTATTTTCGGAACTATGAACGAATCAGGAGAAAAGTTGAACCAGTGACAGAATTTGGCTTCCTTTTAACTGGTAAATCTTATGAAATGAGGCCTAAGTAGAGGAGGATTTTTCTATAGTATTACAGAGATAAGCCTACCATTAAAAAAAAGAAGAAAAAATAAAGAAAAGAAAATACAGAGACAGTGCTTGCTAAAAATTTTCTTCCGCTTTCAAACTTGTTACTTGGTAAAAGCATTTGTGCATTTTAACATTTTGTGCCATTCCTTTCTTACACAAATCCTTGTTTTGAACATTACAGGTCTTGTTGGAACAAGAAGTTAGACAACTAGAATCTGAAAAAGAATCTTGGCTGCAACGTGAGGTAATTGTATTTTCTTTGAACTCTATTTCCCTTTTACCTTTATCAATAGAGCAATTGTTTTTTGACTTTGGAGTGTGACTTTCAGAAACATCTTGAAGATCAAATAGCGCAAGTCATACTGGACAAGCGTTCTTGGATCTTGAAGGAGGTAAATTTTTGTTTAATTGTCTCCCATAGAAGATAAGGTGTGCCTTTTTGTTTTTTGTTTTTTGTTTTTGAAGTTCTAGATTTTCTAGGTACTGAAGTAAATAGCTGAATGATGTACAGATTAGCTTAGAGGAGAAAATAATGCAGTTACAAAATGAAAAAGACTGCTCTATACAGATGGAGGTAAAAACGTTGCAGAAAATGTGTTTAGGTTGGTACTTGGTAGTATTGGAGGAATAGGTAGTAGGACATTTACATCTTACTGTGCACAAAGATATTTTCCGCATTTACATATAGGGATTTAATGTGTAAATTAGTCTTAACCCTTTGATCCACAATAGAATGAAGAAATATTAAATATCGCCTTTCGAGTGCTTCATATATTCAGTACATTTTCTGGGACAAAAATGCCCATATGTCCTGATATCATGAGAATCTCGTGATATCATTACATGCTGCTCCCTTTTTTTTTTTTTATATAAAATGGCACACTGCAATGTCCTTTTTCTCATCTTGGTTTTGACGGAGAGGGAACTCATTTTTGAAATCATCTAAGCTTGCAGTTGCCTTTGTTTATTTTAACGTGTAATACAACAACATGTGTTATAGGAGGAAGTAGACAAAGGCAACAGCTGTTTAGATAATTTAAAAAATGAGTTTCTTCTCCGTCAAACTTGATATAAGAAAAATGGAGTCGTAGAGTGACCTTCTGCATAAAAAAAAGAGAGCAGCCTGTCTTGATATCATGGGATTCTCATGATATCACGACATATGGGAATTTTTATCCCAATACTAAATGTGCGAGGGTGATATTTAATATTTCTTTGCTTAGCCGTCGTGTAAGGTTTAAGCAAAAAAAAAAAAAGGTTTAAGCCCAATTTACTCGTAAAAAATTCCAAATTAAATTTCTACAATTTATGCATATGTATTTTTATTTGCTTGCAACTCTCAGATGGACAACATGTGATTAGTATCGAAGTACAAAAGTTCTGTTGCTAACTGGATATTCTACAGGCCAACTTAAAGGAGAAAATCAAACACTTACAAAAGGAAATTGATTCTTGGGGAAAGAAGGAGGTGATTACTTTCATTGTGGTGTTGCATATTTTGGTTTGATAATCTTAATGTTTTAACATTCATAAATGTCTGGAGAATAGGTTAGAACATGTGCAATTTCTTATTTTGGATACAGTTTGATTTTAACACTGCAATTTTCATAGGGGCATGTGGTCCACGCATGTGCATTTTGTTTGCATCTTTTGTGGAATTGAATTATTTTAAATCTACGATTTTTGGAAAAAAAGTGGTTGTGTTGCAGCAAAAAGTAGCTGATTCAATGATCTACAGGCCAGCTTGGAGGAGATAATCAAACTGTTGCGACGTGAAAAAGATTTGTGGGCAGTAAAGGAGGTGATTTTTATTATTATGTTGCCTTTTCCCCCTGAAGTTTACGTTTATGCTGCAGTTTTCTTGGAAAGTTCATAGTTGGCAAGTGGTAAAGGGCATTGACCTTTGCACAAACTCAGTTTGTTTTTAACATTGCAATAATGTGCATTCATATGTGTGCACTTATGTGGGTAAGGGCTGGTGGCTTGCATTTGTGCTGGCATCAGGTAGCTTAATTTAGTGAGATAATTTAATTGTAAACAGGTGGACTTTGAAGAGAAGATCAAACTTTTAGAGAGGGGCAAAGACTCCTGGATCCTAAAGGAGGTAATTTACTCTGTTATTTGAATCATATTTCATATTCAGGTTCATGCTTCTCCATGAGCCCTTACTCGTTAACCATCCCAAACTCCCAACCAGACCAATTACAATTACTGCTTGTGTACCATAGTTGTCAATTTTGTTCCGTTCCGGCCGGAATTGGCCGGAACATTCCGAAATTAGCCTTGGGCGGAACGGAATGATCCCTTAAAAGTTTCCGATTCCGGTCCGTTCTAGTCCCAATTTCGGCTCCAATTCCGCCCCATTCCGGCGAAGGTTTCATACTTCATTTCATATGTAATGAAAACTAGAAAATGGTCAATTGTATAGTGTAGTTTAATATAAGTGATGTAAATATGCATTTTTAGTATTATTTTAGCATTCAACTATTTTTTTCAATTTTAGGTCTTTTATATTTGTTTTTTCAATTTTCAATCGCGTCTTTTCCGGAATGGAATACCAGAATTGACCGGAATGCCGAAACATCCCACTAGTTGCATTTTTGTACTTCATGTGCATCTAGTTGATTCTCATCATTTGCTAGTACCAAAATGGAAAAAAAGGCTTGGTTTCAGATTGGCAGCCGGCCGACAAAACTTGCAGAACAAATTTCTAGTCCAATTTGAGCAAAAATTGCACTTGGACTACCCCCACATTGCTTGGAAAAGTTTCTCACTGATGTTGATGGGCATGGGATTGCATCTATATGTAACATCCTGTCTAGTTCAGTGTCCTCTCATGCCTGAATTCTGTTAGATGAAAATAATTTTGGGGGCACCTTTTCTCTACCCATTTCTGTCATTCTCATTTTCTTGTAAAATTCTAAAATCCATGATGCCATGACCTTTATGAATTCTGTTAGATGAAAATAATTTTGGGGACACCTTTTCTCCATCCATTTCTGTCATTCTCATTTACTTGTAAAAATCTAAAATCCATGATGCCATGATCTTTTTGATTATCATCATGAAGTTGATCCGAGTTTCATCCTTAGCAGAATTCATCCAAGGAAATGATTGCTAGATTGAATGAAGCAAATCTAGGTCTACAGATGAAGGTACGTGGTTTAGAGTAATTTGAGTACTTTTTATTGTTTACTTGATTACTGCCAAGTGTCAGAATATTGAACTGAGTATATTTTCTTCTAGTTGCTGATTAGATATTAATATATGTATATATTTTATTGGAGACACTGCCTTCCAATGTCTCTGTAACAGATTAGATGAAAGTTGCTCTCCCACTTTTCCTTAAATAGATAAGCAATCAGACAGGGCTGAGGTTATCAAAAGTGAACTCCATTTAGTCATACCTATGTTTTGAATATGAATTGCGTCTTCTGCTGGATAATATGGTGCTTTCCCACTAAGGGATTCACTGAATGGCATGTCTAAAATGAGTCCACAAACCAAATATCTTATCTGGATCCTGCGGCTGGTTTAGAATTTCCTTTAAGAGTGCATGCTACACCTTCACTCCATGCATTTTAGGACATTACCAGTTATTGATCGGATATTATTGACCATCCAATTGTTGACTGATTGATGGCATAGAAAACAAAAGGAAGTTGACAATGGGCAGCATCGAACCCAAAATCATTTATTTTCCCTCCCAAGTGATGAATGATTTTATTGAAAAGAAAAGCGATGGAGAAAGCAGTAGGGATGCCTCATAAAAAAAGCAGACCAGAAATGATAGAAAGATAAAATCCTCCCCTAGAACTAACATATCGAACTCAAAGCTACAAGAAACAACAGCTTGCAGAAAGGATGCAAGGAATGGGCACTCCCATGTTAAGACTGATGTTAACCCTCTGTTTGGGAAGAAGGAAGGGGGGGGAATGGAGGGGAGGAAAAAAATGGGGGGAAAATAATTTTGGAGGGTGTTTGGGAAGGGGGGAGGGAAAATGGGGGAGGGGCAAATGGAGGGAAAAATGGGTTGTTTTCCCTCAAAAATTTCCCCCCCAAAACAGGGGGGAAAGTGAGGGGAAAAGAGGGAAAAGTGATGAAAATGACCAAACTGCCCCTTTACTCTAATTGATTTTTTTTCAAAAGTAAGGATAAAATGGTCTTTGTCTCTGTACCTCACAAACAAACAAAATTATACTTTTTCACTTTTCTTCCCCCTACTTTTTTACTTCCCAAACAAGAGGAGGGAAAATTAATTTTCCCTCCCCTCCCCTTCCTTTTTCCTCCCCCACAAATTTTCCTTCCCCTCCCCTCCCCTCCTCCGTTCCCAAACGGAGGGTAAGAAAAAAGGCCTTTATGAAGGCAATGATATCTCATTTCCAAAGCACAAGGATGGCTGAGCAATCCCTTGCTTAGTGAGTTGTTTGATTCCTTTTATGTCAGATTTTGGCGACACTCAGATCTGTTCTTCTGTACTTTGAAAATAAGTGTTTTTCTTTCAACAGTTCTTGCTGAACTAACATAATTTGAAAGGCTTCTGATATGAATATGAAATAACAAAGCTTGGCAGGTGAAGGAATTAGAAGAGTCTAGAAATGGTCTCTTGCAGGAAAACCAGGCGCTTGTGGAAAACATGTCTCGATTGGAGCTACAGATTCAACACCTTGAAAGGGAGGGTTTTGTTTCTTCAACAGCCGAGACAACAAAGGTTAGTTTCTCCACTTCACTACCTTACGTGTAAATGTTGGTACCTGGTAGATTTTTTTACTGTTTCGTTTGAACTCAAACCCAAACCTTGGGAATGTTTGTTTTCTGAGTTAGGAGTTTAACCATATGAAAACACACTATAGAGTTTATACAAATACCAGCTTAATATCTCAGCTCTTTCCATTTTTAGTGAAGGAGGAATTCAACCCAGAATGATAAAAAAATTTGCTTTAGTTTATCAATGGCCTCGCTGGATTTTCTCTATCTTCTCCACTTTTGTTGTGAATATAAATAGAATTGGTTCTTGCAAAAACTGAAACCTCAATCTAGAGTGGTCAAAAAATTGGTTACAAAACTGTTTAGGTTTCTCGTTCTGTTGTAGAAACCACCTTGATTAATGGTAGTATATCCTCTTCAGAAGATAGGATTATGATCCAATACTATTTGGGTTCCTATAATGGAACACTGGTGTACTAGAATTAGAAGTTTGGTCTTGTTATTTAATTTTATTATATATAATAAAATTAAGCTATCATTCAAAAAACAAAAAGGAAAAATAAAAAGAAGAGATAATAAAAAAAAAAAAATCAAGCTGACTGTTGACAGCAGCTGACCTCAAGCTTGAGCTGTGCCGTGCGACTGCATTAGCTGATCTTGACCTAACAAGGCCTTGCTCAAGCTTGCTTGCTGAGCTGAAAAGTAACTGCGAGCGCTATCTGCTAGTTGAGCTGAGTTGGCAACAGGAGCGGAACCCCTAATGTTTTAAGAATTTATCCTTTCCTTACAAGGAAAATTTTCTGGATCCGCCACTGGCTGACAACACTCATGGGGCCATCTCAGCCTGTTGATAGCCCTACTTTGGAATACTGGGTGGGGGTCTATCCATATAATTTTAGGGAGATAGTGGCATATTATTTGTTTGTTTTTTCTTCTCTTCAGTTTGTTGTATCCTCTTTCTACTGAAATGTTGTTTCCCATAAGGAAAATACAGAATGTTTGACTAGAACTGCCCAACCATGGTAACGCCAGTCCAAAACTAACCTATATTTGGTGGCTCCTAGCCATCCAATTTCCGACTACTGCTGCTGTTAATATGTGGACCACATTGATGTTTTTCTTTACTGCTTGTGCATTTTTGCTGGTTAGGAGGGTTCAATTAAGTCTCATGGGGCATGCTTTTTTGATGGCTGGATCATCAGATCAATGGTCTGCATTGTTGTACCATGGGCCTCATTTGTACATACTGAAAGAGTCGAAAATACTGTGCAGATCCAGCGCCCAAGGATGATAATATATTCACTTTCAGTGATTTGATCTCCCAAATAAAATACTCTCTTTTTTCATGTTACACTACAGCATGTCACTGATGAAGAAGATCCTAACGGTATGGTAGAAGCTGCGCGGGATTTAGTTGAAAAGCTTATTGTTGAAAATGCTGAGCTAGTTGAAAAGGTAATAAATGAGCTTTCTGTAATAACACCTCTCAAACCGCAATGTCAATGCACCATTTGTGTGTTTGTGGTGTTGTGTGTGGTATTAATGTGGGAGTGGGACCCACAATAGATGTAGTGTGTCTAATGTGCAACTAGATCACACATTAGATACACTTCATCTATTGCGGATCCCACTCCCACGTTAATATGTGGGTGGGTGCTTAGATACTTTGGACATTTCTATGTGGGCCACATTTTATCCAGGTGGACTATTGATAAAAACTACTCCCATGAATTGCTACTGGCCTATTTTAACTCACTTGGGAGTAAGATTCAGTTGTAGTAGTCTGCCCCTTGCTAACCTCGCAGGTGAAAGGTTTGGTCCAGTCATTGTATCAAGTGAATTTCAGGGACTGGCAATTCAAGGGATGGTTTTGTCCCATAGCTTACCTTGACAAGGGGCTGCTATATAAAATTTTGTTCCCAAAAATATGCATGTATTTTCTTATTGTGCATCGATTCTCTGGTTAGGTGAATGAGCTGTACGTTGAACTTGATCGGCATGCCATACGAGCCACTCAGTCATCAATGATTGGATATAATCCAGCAACAGTAATGGCCAGGACTGCCACCGACCCTGGTTACTTGTTGGAACGTGGCGAGGAGATGCCCAGAACCACTGAGGCCATGCAGTTTCCTGCACACAGCCAAAATGGAGAGACAGTTAATGTTGTCAATAATACCGACTTGCAATGTAATGTAGATGAGACTATGCAGAAGGATGTATTGCCTGGATCATTTAAAACCAGTGAGAGCAGGTCGGATACTGTGGAAGTCCCTCTGGACGAGAATGACATTCAGGAGGTTGAGATCAAGCGAGAACGGCTTGAAGAAAATAACATCTGGGATGTCGAGTCACAATCATTGAAGACTGGTGAAGATGATGGTGTTCCTTTCTCAGATGCACCACTGATTGGAGCTCCGTTTCGACTGATTTCTTTCGTAGCTGGTTATGTCACTGGCGCGGACTTGGTTAGCAAGAACAGTTTGGGTTCTGGGGGATAGTTTCTGATAGGATGACAGTGAGACAGAATTTTTGGCTTTCCTTTTTCTAATTTTTGAAAAAATACAAAACAGTTTCTATAGATGAAGGTGGGGATCTCGTATCTGTATTCTGTAGAGAGAGAGAGAAGAATCTATGCTTTCTTTTGATATACTGTGGTTTTGGAATTTGTTGGAGAATAAAGTGGGTTTAACCTTTTAGCATTTCTCTGTAGGTTGATTTGTCTTTCCCCTTTTCTTTTCCTTTGGTAAAGGTTGGAATGGATAGAGTGATGTGACCGAGAACCTTTTGTATGAGAGAAGAAATGATGCTATGTTGATGTCCACTTACTAGGGAGGGATATTGTGGGAGATGGATTTTACACACAAAAATGAAGTATCTGGTAGGATACAATGGGATGTTGCCTATTTTGAAGTATGGTCGTGGAAGGTATCTATTTAATTTTTCTTGTGTTGGGGCATGAATTTTGATTCGAGTGTTAGTGCCTACTCCATTAATTATATTTAGAAGATGTAGCTATATATATATATCCCAATCAAATGATCAATCGAATGGTGAATGTTGAATTGGAATTTGTGCTGCTGTTTATACATAGAAAAGGATCTAATAGCAGCCAATTGGATTGGACAGTATTGGGCCCAGCGATTGTCAGATCAGGTGTTGGCATAGGATCACCTCTTAATATATGTGGACCTGCATGGTAGGTCCGTAGGTGTGCCCTTTTTTAATATACTTCAATGGGTGGCTGTGTGGTCCAACCATGGGAATGTCGAACATAATGCACGGTATTTGATCGTTTTTATGTGGTTATGTTACTCTTGGGGTATGCTTTCGAAACAGATGACCTCCTAAACAGCAGCCAGGTCCAAACTGTTTCGTGATGGGCCATTTTATCAGCACCAGGTTGAGAATACCCGTCCATGAACCGGCCTTGGTGGGGTCACGGCTCACATCATTTCACGCCAATCAATGAGATGCAGTGGGATTTGAAGGTCCCTCTCTAGATTAATGGATGGACCCCATGTGGGCACGATTTAACATAACCATATGATTAAAGGTCTGTCTTATGTGCTTATAAAACTGATAAATTTTGGGGGTCTTTAATCAGATGGTCATGGTTGTCATTCCCATGTGGGGCCCATCAGACCCATATGTGAAATGAGGCTAGCAAGTTGCAACCATTGATATGAAATGAGCTCAGCTTGTTAGGGAGATTTGTGGGGGCATGCGCGATAGTGTCCTCCGTAAAGAGAAAAAAAGAAGAAACTTTAAAGAGAAAACTGAATTAGTGATAGTAATTAGGAAATGCCCAAGTTTTATGATCATTAGGATGGCATGTTCCACAAATGACAGTGAGTCCAGGTTGACCAATGGTCGATACTCAATAATGCCTTCGGACTGAAACCTGAATGCTTCTATTTTGCACATATATGTATTCTGCAATGGATGCTCTACTCAAAACTTTAATGTGACCAAACCACCACACAGCTTACAGTTGTTAATCAGCACATTCCATCTAGTGGGCTCTGCCATGGATGTTCTACAATCTAACGACCACACCTATTAGATGACTAAAGGGTGAAAGTCACCTCCTTGCACCATTGACAGGAAATATGGACAGGTTTGGAGGTAAATAGTAGAGCTTTTTAAGCACGATTGGAGAATGATGGGATAAAGCCATGATGATGATTTAAATGAATCTAAACGATACATAGTTGATTTAAAATCATTAATCAAATCATCAATCCATAAAAAAAGCTGAAACCAATGCTACACAATAAATTTTCCCCAGAAAAGAAACCACACTTGTGTCTGTACATCCATGAGTGCACAGGCTCTGGACAAGCCTCTGCATACAGGCATGGCTAGACTTTGTTACTGAATCTGTGCTGGAAGCCCTGCACCGCACGCTTGAGAAATGTTCATGGGGTTTGAACGTTGGAATCTTTTGACTTGTCTTCTGATGATGGTCGGTTCTCTGAGTCGGATGGCCGGATCTCCTCGATCATCCTCACTACTTCGTCCATGTGGGGGCGCTGATCTGGCACCTTGGCTACACACGCCATTGCAATCTGCAGCATCTGCACCATCTCCTCCTCAATGTTCTGATATCTCATCAGCTCAACGTCAAACACTTCAGCAGTCCACTCCTCGCGCACTACAGATTGCACCCACCGGGGCAGATCGACAATGTCATCATGGCCTGGTGACTGCAGTGCAGCCTTGCCTGTAAGCATCTCAAGGAGGAGGACCCCGAAGCTGTACACATCAGACTTTTGGGTAGGCTTTCGGGTCTCAAGGACTTCTGGGGCACGGTAGCCTGCGCTCCGTGATGGCTTTGCAGGGAAGTTCATGAGGGAAGTTAAGCCAAAGTCAGAGATGCAGCCATCATGATCTGCACTGAGGAGAACATTGGAGGACTTGATGTTGCCATGGGTGAATTTACCCCCACCTTGAGAATGGATGTAGGAAATACCCCGTGCAGTCCCAAGAGAGATCTTCACTCTGGAGTCCCAATCTAATGGAGTTCTTCCAGTGCCCTTGTTCCCTAGAGAAGGGAGAGGAAAGTAAAGAAATCATCGCTTTGTGACAGACAGACAGTAAAATCACAAGTAAAACTGTTTGTAATAATTGATATATGAAATAATGAAATCATTTACAAAAGCTAAAATTAGGATCTTATAGAAGAGAGATGCCACAAGAATGTGCTCAATGCATCAATTCATAGTCATATGCCCATCTGTTTCATCGCTGCAAGGGTTCAGTGCGTAAGTAAGTAAAATTTAAGCTAAACAAAGTGGAAGAAGCATGTAAACTACATTAAACACATTATGAGGGCTACCTAATGGCACTTTCCTATTTTATGTCAATGCATCCTCTCATTTTACTATACATGTAAAAAGATCACCTGTGGAGTTCTTATGATTAAACTAGTTCTGTGAATGCCCACCTGGTTTTCTATCTCGTAATCTTTACCTAATGTACACTGAACTCTTAACTACATTTTTTTATTTAATGCAAACATTTTTCTTATTGATTTTCCAAAAAACAAAAAGAAATCATATTGATACTTAATGCAACTATGCAAGCCTTCCACATGGGGTCACCTCATTCCTGATCCTAATGCAACACTGCATGTGTGGGCTGGGTGGATGGCAAAATGAAGACTGAACCACTATGCTCACTTGTGCATATATTTTTTTACCATCATTTGGTGTCATTTTAGTTCTATGTCTTACAAGTTAGGCTGATCCCAGCTCATTCTTACCAGTCAGGCTGATGACAAAATCATTCAAGCATTTCAAATGGGAGAAGAAAAGAGTAGAATTGAGTCAAACTACATTTAAGAGGACATAATTTGATTAAAATTAGGTTAGATTCCACACCCAACAGTACATAATCACAGGTTCTAGTTTATCCAAAATATAAAAGCACGCTTTCATTGGGCACCATTTTCAAGCTTGGTACATCTGTTCATATGTTCAACCAATTTCATGGACTTGATTGGATTGATAGCACTCAGTTACCATCATGATGTGTTTTCTCCTGCCCTGGGAAAAAGACTACAGATTATGGCTTGGAGTTATTCACTGTAAGTGTTCAAAATGGTGACACCCATTTCAAGCTCAACATATCTGATCTCTTGTTCATGCAAAGTTGGATTACAGCAACAGCATTTATGGTTCAGTAAGAAAGGGCATCTAGCTATGCTACTTAAGTTAGGAAGACTCATGTCCAATGTTCTTTACATCTCCAAGGTTGGAAGGGGAAAGCAGGCTTCTTTATATGCACGTTTGGCATTTTCCTTAGAAAGAAGAATAGTTAGTTTCCTAAGAAGGGGATTTTACTAAAGGATGGAGATTTACGATTACAAACGACCATCAGTTTTTCTCTCATATGCTTGAATTCATTTTCATGGGTGAGGGGTGAAGGACTATTCTTTCAGAGAAAATTTACCATCCACTCACATGCTCTAACTTCTAACCAACCATTGTTGTATGTCACTCACCAAGAATGATGAGCTTTAAATATGCCCTTCCCATGAATGCTGAACATTCCCCAATAGATTCTCTCATTGGAATATATCCTTTATAAGAAGAGTATAGTTTGTCTTTTCTATTATGCTAGAAGTTCAACTATTCAAAAAAAAGGAAAAAGAAAAAAAAAAGAAAACAAAGCGAGAAGAAGAAGAAGCTAGAAGTTCAAGTGTTCAAAATTACTCATAATAACTGGAAGAGATGGATGAGGAATACCATGCAAAAGTGCAGACAAGCTACCGGCCTGGACATAGTCATATACCAAAAGCTTCTCGTCCTTGGAGTAGTAATAAGCTCGTAGAGGCACAACATTTGTGTGCTGCCCAACCCTCCCCACGATATCCATTTGTTGTTCAAATTCCCTCTTCCCAACCGCCACCTCCTTCAGCCTCTTGACCACCACTGTTGTCCCCTCCTCCAAGACAGCTTTATATGCTGTTCCATAGCTCCCCTTTCCCAAAACTTCCGCTGAAGCCCTCAACAGATCCTCCAAGTCAAAGTTATAAGAACAGCCCTCAAAGAAAACCAGTTTGTTCTTCTCAGCCTCTTGCGCCCCACTACCATAATCCTCCTTGGGCTTTTCACTCCTTCCACCACCGGATGCTTTTCCTTTCAGAACACCACTATCTTCTCTGTTTCTTTTCTTTAAGAAACAAACCAAGAGGATCAGTGCTACTAGAAAAAGCAACACAGACCCACCAACGGCAATCGCTATTATGGCTGCGGTGCTAAGTTTCTTAGAGCTCTTATTTTGGCTTTGTGGAATGGTCGGTGAAGGTGACAAAGGAGAGAACGGTGATGGTGAAGGGACAATTGGAGAACACTGAACTAGGGGAAGCCCACATAAGAGACCATTTCCCAAAAAGGATGAATTGGGGAACCCTTGAAGGGAAAGTGGGATCGAGCCATTTAAATGGTTATAGCTCAAATTTAAATGCTTCAGCCTAGGTAGTTTGAGGTCAGGGATAGGTCCAGATAGGGAGTTGTTTTGGAGGTTGAGTATCGTAAGGCGTGTAAGATTCTGAATCTCCTGTGGGATGTCACCTGTGAAGGAGTTGGAGGAGAGGTCGAGGAAACTAAGGTTGGAGGAGAGAGAGCTAGGGATATCACCAGACAGGTTGTTCTGCTGGAGGTAAAGGGATTGCAGAGAAGGGAGAGAAATGATGTCAGATGGTAGACTTCCACTCAGTCGGTTAGCTCGTAGGCTGAGAATTCTAAGTGCATCAAGTTTCCCAAGTGTGTTAGCTGGGATTGGACCAGATAGTCCAACACCTGGGAGCCGGAGGGCAAGCACATGGGTTTGGTTTGAGTCACATTTGACACCAATCCAAGAGGTGCAGATAGGGGTCGCCAGATTCCAGTTGAGTTTCCGGCCATGGGGAACAGAGGTAGAAAAGTTGAGGAGGGCTTGTTTGTCAGAATTCAGGTCAGCAGTAGCTGGAGGAAGGATAAAAATTAGAAAGAGAAGGAAAGACAACGATGCAAAAGAGAAGGATTTGAGCTTTGGATGTTTCATGGGCAGCAGTGCTTTAG
This sequence comes from Cinnamomum chago, assembly GCA_038049695.1. Lineage (NCBI taxonomy): Eukaryota > Viridiplantae > Streptophyta > Magnoliopsida > Laurales > Lauraceae > Cinnamomum > Cinnamomum chago. Next base: position 14,119,173 of record CP142453.1, read on the forward strand.
CAATACATGTCTGAAATTGAATATGTCCACCAAAGTGTGATGGTAGCAGTTCTTGTTGTTCTCCTGGTTAAACAACATATGGCCATTAGAAAGGTATTATCTGATCAATGAGCAAAAAGAAACTGCTAAAATTAATTACAAAAAAGAAGAGAAGATTGTCTTCTCTTTCCAAAGATAAAGTATCAATACCTGCCACTGACTTTTGTTTTTCATGCAATAAAGTACCGCCAAAGTACTGAAAAGCAAAAAAGACCATCTTCTTCACAGATCTTGTCTCTCTTCCCACTCTTATTCTATTATTAAGAGAAATACAAGAGAGACTACTGCATCTCCACTCTCCACAGCAAATCCATCCTAAATGTGCTAAAACAGCACATACTCGTGCAATTTCTAGGCCAATTAACTGAGGGTGTACACTCGTATGTGTGCCAGCCTTAAAACAAGCTGCCTGCAATTTGTGCATTTAAAAGCCAATAGTTCTAGTGAGGTCCCTGACGAGCGGACCAGCCCGATTTTGGTTTGGAAAATAAGAGTCCGGATCACCCATCACAGTTGTTATACCTTCACCGTGAGTGGATCAATAACAATCCGCCACGTCACCCAAAAATTTAAGTGATTTCTGGACTCACTTGTGAAATAATGTAAGAAAGGCCCCACATGTTGAATGGCTAGAATCTTTCTAATATATACTGTTTTGGCAAGTGCTCCATGGGGAGTTGAGATATGCCTGTCCCTCTTTCTGTCCTCACTTTTAATGATATCATTTCACTAGTAGTGCATTTACACTCATTTTGGTTGATAACTACAACTTTATCTGTACTTATATTAAATTGGGGAGTATTTTTGTACTAGTCTAATTAATAAAAAAAGAAATAAGTGGATTATTAGCATTTGTTGAGGTTTTCACAATGCAAATGGGACCCACGTTATGGATAACTAAATCACTGTTATGATGAGCGTCATCATAAAAATATCAAGACAAATGAAACTTATAACTTGAATTGGTGGTCCTGGAAAAAAAAAAAAAAAAAAACTCTTATAAGAAAGCACAGCAATTCAAGGGGTTTTGTACATGGCCCCCTACAATCAGGCCCACATCAACATGGATTAGCAAACCATGGACTGCACTTTGTTCAGCCTTGAAAAACCCAAATTAGTTTTTGCATCTTTATGAGCTCTTCTTTATAATCCCAAAATGAAGGGAATTACGGTCTTCTTAAAGATGTAATGATGTCTAAGAAGAAAGTAAAGATGCCTGAAATTTGAAAAGCACATTATTCAGGGAAAGAAAAGCAACACTTCAATTTCTTTTTCAACATCAATCTGAAAATTCAACGCCTAAAACGATGCTTTGGAAAAGCAACCAAAGCACGAAGACTTTAAAAGTAAAAGGCAAAAGCAGTTTTGCAGCAACCCTGGGATTGGGCAAGGGCCAAATGTGGACCTGCTGGAGTGCAGTCCATTTTCAGTTGGATTTGGGTTGAGTTTTATGCCCCTGGGGGCTGGGATGGATCTGCTCCTATAAATATTAGGCCCTATAGATAGACTGGGGCAGGACTAAACTTTTGCTTTATGACCTAAACAAAAACCCAGCATGGCTCGACCCATCTCGCACCGACAGGTCTTACAAAAACTACTAAAGTTGGTTCCAGCACTGACACTCAAGCATTTCGTCTGGAGCCACATCTAAATATTTGGTCCAATAACAAAATGATCAAGATTCTATAATCTTTGGTCCATCCCAAACCATTTGTAACCTAATAATCACAGGCTGGGTCAGGATTGGCCTGGACCCCATTTCACTATTGCATACATTTAAAGGTTGATCTAGCCTAAAGAACCCAAACAACATTTCAAATGAAGATTTTGTCATTTTATATTTTTCTAAACATTTTAAGATTACTTGTGGGAGAAGGGTTAACACTTAACACAGACCAATATAACAATTTTGATACTTCAGGGCCAAAATGGGTCCAATATCATGCTCTGAAACCATGGTCCAACAGGAAAGACCATCCTGGACCTGAACATGAATCCTGAACTATTAGCTTTGAACTTTTGGATCCAACCTCACCATTAACATAGGAAGCCAGGCCTCCTATTCCTAAAAAATATGAAGAAAAATAATTCCTATTTTCGATTCAGCATCACCACAAACATTAGAGGAAACAAATAGTAGTAACCATCCACACATCTTCAGATGTCAAAATTCCTGAAGCCAGACTATTAGGATCAAAATTTGTACCATTTTCCCTGCCAATTTGTTCACTCTGGATTGGAAAGGCATCTGTGCATACTATGCTCTGTGAAGCAGTAAAAGTCCTCATTTATGGAAGAAGAATAAATCACAGAAGCATGAGTAAACTAAAAAAGACTACTAGGATCTGCCACATACCGGACTTGGTAATCTCAAGGCACCTTCTGCAAGAATCCATGGTCTTAAACATCAGAAACTACCTTCAGATGAGCTCAAAACCTACCAGAAGAAAAATATTCTCAGATTCAGACAAACAACAAAAACAAAACCAAAGAATCTCAAGTCCAAACGCCAATCTCACCAGTTTCGATGCCAAACCTGTCTCTACTAAAAACCCAAGCAAACCCCAAAAACCTGCATTGCAAAAACAGCAGAAATTCAAGATTCAAAGCAATGATTCTGAGCAGATTTGCAAGAGAATGTGCCAACAAAACTGCATTACAAGGAATTCTAAGAGAAATAGAAATTAGAAACGTGAAGATAACGTTGACGATATCTAATAAATCAAAATCCCATCTTGTATCTGAAGCATAAAATGCAGATAATCGACGAATAACCTTCGAAATCAGCTTCCAGAGCTAGAAACAGAGCTCCGTTTCGCAAAAGTCTCGAGATTCTCTCAAAACCACAAACCGAAGATCTCGATTTCTCCTCAACGGAAAACACCACGCTCAGTCTACTGATCTTTGCAGCTTCAGATTCGCCTTTGAAGCTCCATTCAGCTATAAATCAACAAATCCAGACCTTAAAACATCACATACAAGAGATTTTTACATCAATCATCTCGAGATGAAAAGGCAATGGATAAGTAATCCTTCATTCAGCAGAAATCGAAGCTCAGAAGGAAATGTAACAGGTCCGAAACCTAAAACCTCATCTTTTCTAACAGATGGCTCAAATCTCGAGATTTCTGCTCGAATACGCAGTCATTTCTTCTGAAATCGAGCTCCGAAACCTCCCAAGTCTTCTCCCAAGCTCGAATCTGAGCTGCATTGCGCGGAAAACGGCGATTGTTTTCGGAGAAATCGGAACTCTAATGAGAAACGTTACAGAAAAAGCGAACAAACGAATACCTACTTTTAGAGAGAGAGAGAGAGAGAAAAAGAGAGAGGGGGAGGGAGCGTATTTGAGAAGCCGGACAGCGGAGGATTCGTTGCTGGGTCGGGTTTCTTTTGCTCAAAGACGTTGACTGCAAAACGACCCCTGTCTCTGTAGAAATTTACAATTACACCTCTACTTGAAGTAGTTGTAACTTGTAACTTCTCCTTTTCTTCTTTTCTTCTCTATTTTTTATTTTTTCATACGTAGGAATTGGTGTGATTTTCGACCCAACAAGAGTAATTCCCCGGATGGCACCCGTTAAACCAACGGAAATATGCTCCGGGCAAATTTAGGGCCGAACAAACCCACACCTTATGTTACTCTATTATGTTTAGGTTTTTGAATGAGTTGTAAGTCTTGTGAGTGAGGTCTCTTGCTCTATTCTTATTGCTTAGAAAGAATCAATGGATTGTGGGACTTTTTAAATTTGTGTCTCTAGAGAAATGAACTCGATCGAGTGTGGATCCTCTTAGCTAGATAAACTTTGAGTTAAAGAGTGGAACTCTGCATAGGGGTTACTTATTGAAATTCGAAATATGGGTTACCCTCAATTTTTATGTTGATTCAAGTTTTTTCCTTGTTGGATTGAATGTTTGATGGAAAAACGTGATAATCAATCTAATTAGGATTGTATTAGCCATCATTTTATTTTATTTTTCTAAAACAATCAATCCACGGGTGGAACAAAACCCTAGAGCTGATGTAGAATTTGAGGATACTCCATAGATCTAGAGGGCATTTATTTTGAATGACTTGAATTTTAACCGGTGATCTTCACAGGTGAGTTCCACTCAAAATTTCTGTAAGTCAAGCCTGATAGGATCTGGTCTGACTAGGTTGGCCAAATACCTGCATGTAGATTTATTAATGGGAAACTATTCAATTTCACCTAATGAACTCACTGGAGTAAGTCTAAGCCTCATAGGATCTGGTCTGATAAAGGTTGGATAAATACCTGCAAGTGGGACCCGCTTTATTCATGGGAAACTCTTCACTTTCACCAAATGAATATACAAGATAGAGTGTTGTTCATCATTAATTTAAACTATCTTGCCTTAATTTATGGTTCAATCGATCTTAAATATAGCGTTTGTACAGTTGACTTTAAGTCATATTATTATGTTTCATGAAATAGGTAGAAATTAAATGGTCCTTTGCCTTAGTTTATAAGTTCATTGTAATGATTTGCTGAATTCTATCAATTGTGTAATGATGTGGGGGCTCGTAAAATCCTTTTCCGAGTGTTTCTTGCATTTTAGAAAATGTTTCTTATTTAAATTCGAAGTTTCACTTGGCATATTATTGGGAAATTAATAAAACAGAAATACAAAAAATTTGAATCTATATCACATAAATGTTTGATACCTGTATTACTGTGATTTTTTTTAAAATCTATATCTTTCGTTTAGGCACCAGTTGACTCACAGGCTTCCTTTATCAATATTCAAACCTTTGGGGACGTTGTCATGATCGATACAGTGAAACAACTCGGTTTGAGTGTATGTTGCTAATTGGTTGTGAGTTTGAATCCCAATAGTATTAAAATGCTCATGTCACGAAATATGGATTGACTGAGTTTCACCACAAATGGAGCATTGAAAAGTATTTTTGGTGCTTCTATTAATGCCTCAAAGTTGAAATTTAATAGTCTTATACAAGAGAATTTCACTCCAATCCTAATCTCCGCCTTTTCCGCAAGGCATTCAAACTCACTCTACTTGGCCACATATATATGTCCTTTGACAGCCGAGCTACAGTTGAAGGACCGAGTATTGCCCCAACAATGAATTGGCAAATATGGGTGATACTTTAAAACAAAAAAAAAAAAAAAAATGCTTCACATGCACTTCCGGCATGCACAGAATTTGCCCAATGATGTGAACTGATCAGGAGGTGGGCCCCAACTTGGCATTAGGGCAATCAGTAGCCGGTGACTTGAGGACTTGATTGCAGTGACATTTCTTTAAGAATTATTTATTTCTGAACAGCTGTGGGACCCTGGACAAGGTTGTAGATGACCAGCATGGCCCCCTTCCAAGTTCCATCCCTCAGTCATATCCATCTCACATAGCTGATTGTGATTTTAAACCTTTTCTATTGGTTGACATTGTCCTCTTGAGCTAAGCAAGTTTTGTTATGACTTTACTAACATTATCAGTTGTGAGGTATCTTTCCTGAGTATGGATTAAATCACACTACATGCTGGTCAACGATCGGCTTGGATGGGCTGTAAATCAGCAGCTGTGTGTTAAATCTGGCCGTAAAAATAACGTAGAAATTATCGAAACTTAGTACTAAACCCACCCACTAAGATTTTAAATTAATGTTAATCTCCCACCAAATCTACCACAATGGATTGGATTTCCTGATTTTATTTTCCTAAAAATTTATAAAGTGTACTAGCTTTTAGCTCTAATGTACTAACATTAGGAGATAACAATGACAGTTAAGCTTCAAGTGAATCACGACAATCCTATACCATCTAGTGTTTGAATATAATAAGGATGGGTGGCATGTTAGGTTAGATTATAGCCAATAGTTTGGCTCAATTCATTGGATCTTTCTGTGCAATTAGATGATTCCTACTGTATATTTTAGAGGCACTCATGGAATGGAGTTTTGGAAGTAGTCTTTTAAGGGAATTGAATTAAGACATAATTGATAAGGAAGGGCCTGCTACTACTACTAGTCAAGTCAAGCATCAACATCTTTAATTCTTCCATGGTTCATGTATGATGCTGGAATCGGTATACACCATGTCACTTTAGATTTGGCCAAAGGAAGCAGACAATAGAAAACGATTAAAGAGTCTTGAAAGAGTGGTCGGATAATGCTTAAAAGGATATTGCACTTTTTTCTAACAAATAATGAATACTCTCTCTCTCATACACACACTCCATCTAAAGTCCATCATCATCATCATGCGCCCACGCTATAACAAAGGCTCGATACCTAATGGTTTATGTGGAAGGGAGGTGCTTCACCATTGAGACACTAATATCATAAATGCCAATAGGTCCAGTTAGAAGGGTGTGATCTCTTACCACCGTCCCCCTTAGAAGAAGGTTTGTTCGTGGTCTACCTGAGCTGGTAAGGGATATCAAAGCAGTCCAAGAAGAGGTAAGTTATCTATGCTAGAGTTTTGATTGGAATGAAGAGCTATCATTATCAAGAGGTATCTTAAGAAAAATACATAGGTTAGAAGGGTAGCTTAAGGAGGTCAAGTAGATTACCCAAAGAAGGCCCAGGGTTTATATATATATATATATTTTAAATCCTTTTTTTTTTCGCTCTAGTAAATAGTCACACACCCACATCCTTCGTCTTGCACAATCAGCATTGCAACTAGAGGATTGATTCCTAATTATTTTTGTCAAAAGGAGATAACTCAGCACCGAGCAACCAGTGAATTGACAATTTCAAACTACTTGTATTCACACATTATCAACATATACAAAAATATATTTTCTTACATTGTTTCACATTTCTTCTAAATTGGAAGGGATTGACAGAATAGCCCATATCAAACTCACCGAAGGAGTAAAATTTTGGCATCACATATCCTAAATCAATCACCAAGCAGTTACAATATTTAAATTGTATATTGGTTAAATGCATTCAGGGTTCGAGGAGGTTCAAGTGTGAATTAGCAATCTTCACTCAAATCAAATGATATTGAACCTTAGACTTAAGGTTTTCAACGTTTGATGGTATTCATTAAATATATCTCATGATTCAGTCGAACGTTGAAAAATGGTCAAATTAGTCCCATTTCATACAATAGGCCTAAAGATTTAAATTGATCATAACTGGACCCACTATGTAAAATGAAAATGGGGTGCCCCTTCTAATAAGTAAACCAGTGGTGGTTTCTTTTAATTTTTAAGTTCCAACTTCCAACCACCGTCACAAATATCAGTGATATGTTCAAAACGTCCCAAAAAGATCTCAATATATGTCTAAAGAAGTATATTCCCAATAATATCATGATATTTTTAAATCAACAGCGAAAAAATATTGCATGAAAATCACGAAAGGCACGGATCGAATAGAAATGGAAATTACAAGAAAAATCTGTCAAATATTTTTTTTAACTGTATTTTATATTTATTTTAGATTTTTTTATCATTTATAAATATTTAAAATTAATTTATATTTCTCACATCTTTTTTTAATATATTTCAAGAAACCCAAATTTGAAGCTTCTCAAACATTTTCCCGAAATTGGTGTTTGTGTGACATTGGTTTGGACCAAATAAAATTGTTGGCTTCGAATTCTTGACTTTTTTTTTAATGTTCATGGAAAGGAAATAAATGGTTTAGTTGCTACTTAATTACCAACATGGAACTAATAAATGATTAGGGTCATGGAAAGAAGCAACCATCATGTGCCTTATTAAAATAGACATTGAAGCTGAATAATCAATTGAAGAAGTATACAAATCTGATAGAAACTACACTAGTGAATATTCCTCGGAAGGTGTTAGTGTTTGAAACTCCATGATTTCTACTTTTTTCAAATCCTTGGTGGGATTGAATATCAAGTTATTGGCCATTAGGTCTGTTGTAGTGAGATTTTCTGAACTTCTAAACACATGCACCTGGGTGCTTGAGCTATTTTCTTAGGTTGTTTATTAGAGTTTGACCAAAGAGTAGGAAATATTTTTAAGCTCCAATTAAGAGAATTGGTTCTGTAACCCAGTCCCAAACTCAGTCCAAGTTTCTAGTTTCAGAATCCCAGTCCCAAACTCAGTCCTAGTTTCTAGTTTTAGAATTTACCATCTCTCTTTCTCTCTCTCTCTCTCTCTCTCTCTCTCTCTCTCTCAATATAATTATTATCTATCCATATTCTAAGGAATGGACCACTTACTATCCCTTTCCATGCAATCAATTATGATGTCTTCCATTTCTTTGCTTGGCAGGGCTTCATTGATTTTGAATTCAACCCGCCCATATGACATCCCCATCTGCCTAGTATTTATCATTGGTGCAAATTTTATTCAAATTAAAGTTGGTCACGTTGGATTGATCCTGTGTAAAATATGTGTTCAAAATAATCAATTTGATGGTTGTGATGGGCTCAATGATAGATGTTAAATCCGCATGTCTCGTATGGAATTAATAACTATCTTATTGAAGCTTTTCAACTAAGAGAGCAAACTAACAGTATTTATGGATTTATTTTTTTCAGACGATAGCAAAGAAACTTCATTAAAAGAGACAAATGATACAAAGAGAAGTAAGTAAAAGAGCGAGAAGGTACAAGAGAAATATACCCCCACTCACCTCACAATTACAAGACAATGCCCTCCCACATGATAGATCGCTCAACCCTTGTTTTGCAAGAGCGTTTGCCATAAAGTTGGCAGATCTGGACTGATCATAGCGAAAGCCAACATTGATAGGAGATGAGAGGATGTGGATTTCATTGAAGAGGAGTTAGAATTTCCAAGGTGATGCATATTGTGGGCAGTGGTGATACAGGTACAAAGAGGGTCTTAACCCAATATTCTATACTAGTTCCTTTTTAAAGAAAATTAATACTATTGATTAGTACTTAAAACTATGCTGGGCCAACTTTAATTGGAGTGGATTTTTTGCCAATGACAATTTATGGAAAGTTGGGCTTGTCTAATGATTAGGTTAGAAAGTGATGATTGCACAAAAAGTAGAAATAAGGATGAAAATGAATTGCGTATGATGAATTCTCTCATATCTTCACAATTAATCATAACAAACAATTACTAGTTTATATCGTCTTATAATATGCAGATAGTTGAACAGGAATTTTGGCCAAAATATTCTTTGGTGTTTATCAGTAAAACTCCTATACCCTTAATAATGACAAGCTTGAATGTGTAGAGTATCAAACCAATCAAATGATCCTAAGACCTAAACCCAAAGCTTAATGACTATACATATTGCGCAAAGATGATATGATACATCCAACTAAATAATATCTTAATCAATGTCAAGCTAAGTCTAGTGCGAATTCAAAGGGGGTGCGCATTAGAAAGAATTGGATTGATCATAAATGGGTTACCTATATGGAAAACAAGATAAAACAAGGTGGATTTTTTCTCTCTAAAAAATGCAACTTTCACAGGTGCACGATGTGGTAAATCTTAATTGGTGGCGGAGCATAGGAGATAGAGACCCTACATGAAGAAAAGCGGAGGAATTTATTCTCAATGGAGAAAAGTTGGAAATTATTTTCCATTAAAGGTGTGTTTGCACAATGAGAGAATTCTGCAATAGAGATAAAAAAAAAATATCATTTCTTGTACAACACATTGTGCCACTATTTGGTGCAACATAGTGTATGATGCCCTATCTCCCATGGAAACAAAAATTCACGAAATGATGCGGAACCTTTTCATTGCACAAACATATTCTACAGGTTCAAAACTCACCCTACTACCTAGGGTTTTGATCATTGGATATGATGTCATTTTCCACTTGTGTAGCATTTTCTACATGCGTGGGTTCCTTTTTTGTTTGTATGGGCTTCATTTCATACAAGTGCAGCTTTCCCCACTTATATGCAGGTGTTTTCATGGGTCCTAGCCCCCTTGGTCAAGTTATCAAAAAAAATAAAGGTTAAAAACTTGAAAACATATCTGTACGTTATGGCATGAAATGCATTCTCTGTTGGGGGTTTGAGCTTACATATTTCTAGAATTTAGAGGAATGACTTTGCTCATACGTGCCCTAACAACCTGTGCTACTGTAATCCACATGTCACTCTTTACCCTAGATCAATCAATTCCTTCATGCATATTATACAAAAATGCCAATCTCCGGAATGCTTTTGCTTTGAGATTGATAATTCATTCCTAGAAGAAGGAAAATGTGGCTGAATGCTAATAGGATAGGTTGAACTTTATTTATTTTTACTTTCAAAGTAAAGCCAAGCCCACGAGCACATGGTAGGGCCCTTTCTGACAAGGCAAATATTCCTGCTTTTCCTCTGTCCTCTTTTTGTATTAATGAGGGTGGGGCCATGGTTACCTTGAGTAGCTGGAACAGGACCACTGGGATCGGATGTGTGTGAAAGAGAGATAAGAGAGTTGTGGTCATGGTTTGTTGATCTAAACATTATGGTTTCTATTTTTTTAATTTTGAGTACCCCCAGAAAGCTTCTTGATTGGAAGGTCCTACCGTCTTTAATGTCTTCTAATTTCAGGTTTGGACTGTCTTCTGGCTGGGATGGGGATGAAATAGACAGGCCCATGGACACAGCCCAAGTCTGGCTTAGCATGGTCAAGGCTGCCCTGCCCAAGGACAACCCTAGTCAAAATGATCAGTGAAGGATTCAATTTCACCATTGTTCTGTGCAATTAATAAGCATCTTAGTTTGCATGGAATTGAATTCCTATAAATCAGGTGAAGACCGTATAGAAAATAAGGTGCAGATGTAGATGAGACTTTCCTACGATTTAATTCACTTTTGTGCGCATCCACGGAAGAGGTGCTTGGGATCCGGTTATCCACTCCTTGCGAGAAAAAATGAGCACAAAAAGTCAGAAAATGCATTCTGTCCGTAGTTGCACCGAACAAGAGAAATTCTCGGTGCCTTATCAGCAATAGATTTCCGCTGAAAATTGCTCTATAGAAATAGCTCCTTGGGTATTAGGAGTGGGATAAAAAAATGTGGCTTGGGGAAGGGGCACTTGAAAAAATTAAAATTCTTAGAGAGGCCAATATACAAATTTTAATTTTTGCATTTAAAACAAAAGCGGATTCTAATAATTTTTTAGCCCTGAATTTTAAGGCTTCCAGGTCTAATATGGCTTTATATTGTGCATATTGTTAATTTGTGATAATTCAAACACAGCAATGGTCTTGGATGACTGTCAAGTTATTGGCTGGTGCTAATTGATGGAGAATAGGTGTGAGCGTAGGAATTGAATTGATCACCAATGAGCTATAAAAAAAGCATAAAAGAAGAATGAAAGAAAGTGCATTTTCGCCAGTGTCTCAACTCTCAACTATTTATCTTCTTCCAAATAGTGATCATTTTACCTTTCAATGAGTTAAAATGATGGCAATTCAGCAGGTATTATATATTAACTGCTGATTTTGACTGCCTTAATTTTAATTTTGACTCTTTTAATTTTAATCTTGATTATTCCAATTATAATTATAATTAATTCATAAAATCAGTTATATTTTTATAAATGTTGGCTTCTATCAATTTTACTTTGACTAAGTTTTTTCTTAAAAAAATAAAATAAAAATTATGCATGTAGACTGGACGCCTGTGTTACAATGGGTCAAGTTAGTCAAATGTTATGGTACACTAGTCAATGTGCCCTAGGATTTGGGCATACGTACCTTACCTTTTCTTGTGGTGCCAGCTTAAAAATGGTGCAACAATGGTTATGATGGCCATATCAGAATGATGTGACTGTTTAGGTAGTGAATTCAGTTCCAATCATTATTATTGTACAAATTGTAAGGTGAGAAACATGATACATGCTTTAACATTTGTTTTATTTTTTTTTTCTGTATTGGCCCACTGGTTTAGGGTGAGGCTTTATGTTTCCAACTCAAAGGATCAGGAATGGAACCATAGTCATATGGGTAACATCCAAGTGTAACACCATTCAACCATAAGGGTATTGACTACGAAAAAGCCTAAGGACCCTAGGGATTCGGACCCGGAGGGAGTCGCTGGGATCCAACGGACCCCAGGGGAGTCGGGCTCCCTCCGGAGTCCGAATCCCGGGGTCTGTAGACCCCTTGATTGACTATATTATTTATAATGTGCTACTGAACCCTGAGGGGTATACCAGTTGGCCTACGGCCGCAGTTTGCACATGGTTGTTGTGGGTTTGAAACTGTATTACCACACTAGAGCCATTGGAGAATTTTACCTGACTCTTTCCTACGTCTGTAGGAATTATTCTATTTAAAATGACTGAGAACTTGCGTTATCAAAAAAAAAAATAATAATAATAATGAACTATTGGGTCTTATAATTTAGTTCATCTACCAACAATATGCGGATTTATTTGAGCACTTCTAATAATTCTAACGTGCCACCTTTTTTTAGGAAGACATCTTTACTTGATCTCTTTCTTTTGACAGTGAAAATTGCAATTTATACAAGAACATAATGTGACACAGTCTTTGATTTCCTGATGAACTTCTTTATTCTTTTCTTTTCCACTTTCATAGCTTAGATCACAAATGAGCCCTAGGGCCACTGAGGTCCTTTATTTAATTACAGTTGCAACGTTTTGGCAAGCCCAACTTTTGTGTCCATTTGAATTCAGCCTAATTCAATAAGCTGAAAGCCGTTTGCTTCTTTTTCAAAAAGTAATCAAAAGATAACCCCTTTTGTCTTAAATAGATATGAATGTCTATAGTAATTAACACCTTTTGCTTTTTTTATTAACTAGTGTGTCCATTTAACATTTAATATTGTAAGTTCGCTTGAAGTAGCATGTCAAAGCTCATGCTCTCGAAAAAATAGGTTTAAGTTTAAATTGTGATTGTGTGTTTATTACGGATGAAGTAGCATGTAATCATCTTTCTTGAATAAATCAAATATATTTCTAACAAAAAAGAAAGTTCGCTTGATGTACTATAGTAAAAGATATTTATCTATGAGTAGATTGCTATTGCATATGCATAATATGCAATGTAGCTCGCGGGGCCTAGTTGGATGCTTTATTATCGCATGATTTTTTATTAATAATGTATTCAAGTGTATTAATTTTTTAATATTTAACATGATCCAATCCCGTAAATTGCAATAGCAAGCATTTTTCACCATGCCAAAGGCTCATGTCTAGGGGGGCCATAGACATATAATAGCGGAATATTTAAAAAAAGAAAGACATTTATTTCGAGTCATTAATATTTTAAACAGGTGGAGCCTATCGTGGAGCCTTACAACATCGTAAAAAACGGAATGATTTTTTAGCTTTGTAGAGGGGGAAAATGGATTTATGAATTTTATAAAATGCCTCATATATTATGCTCTGAATGTGTTAAAAAAGTATTTTACAAAAAAAAAAAAAAAAAACTGTGTTAAAAGTACTATATTTCAATATTAAAGATAGTGAATTTTTTTTGAAAAAAAATGATTAGTGTATATAACTCCACAACAAGGATGCACAGTAGCCGGATCAGCCCTAAAAACCCACAAGCCGGGTCAGCTAAAAAGAGCCCAAAAGAACATAAAAACAAGAGAACCATGAGGGTAGAAAACGATGCATGAATGTGCACTCAGCAGAGTAGAAAACGACGCATCGACAAAAGTAAATCCTGGGTTTACCCAAGTCCTCGACCTTGCCGCAACTCAGGGAAATGGATCTCCCCATTTGACCCAAACAGAGAAATCCTGTTTGGGCCAATAAGAGGGTGCCACCTGGAGAGAGATGTCACATCTCATCTCCTCAAAAAAATTTTCTATCTCTCAAAAATTTTCTTTTCCCACCTGGCACCCCAGATTGGTCCAAACAGGGGATTCGGATCATAGTTCATCTGAATTTCCTATCTATGCTTTCCACAAGGGGCCAAAGAGCACAACGAAGGATTCCACAAAAAGCCCTGTGTCGTATTGCCTGTGGCCCCAAAACTCTATGTTTCGGATCAAAGAGGAAAATTTGACTAAGTTGGATACAAAATGGAATTTGCAAACCTTGTTGTGGAATCTATCCCACTCATGTCAACCACTGGCCAGAGTAAAATTGAAAGGTCTTAATATGAACTACCACAACCGCCCGAGCTCAACATGATCATATTATAAATTAAAAAAATTTACATTAAAAAGGTCATATGGAGTACCTCTTTCCATCTATTAAGTTGCATAAAATGAAAATAAAGAAATGGACAAAAAGGGAGCAGAGGAGATGAGGTAGAGCAAGAGACTTAAAGAAGGAAGAAGTGGAATTAAAGTGGAGAGTAGTGAGTGGTTTGATGAGATTAGGATATGAGTAGGTAGTTATATGGAGAGAATGTGAAATATTTTAATAAAAGGGGTTAACTGTGAGTCAAAATTATAAACGACAGTCAAAATTAGATCCAAAACCTTTCAACTTAATATATTATAATTAGAAGTAAGCTTATCACTTTTTTGTGGTGCCTATCTCGACGCATGGCAATCTCAAGGGTAAAGTAAAATTAGAAGGTCTTAGACATGCATTAGAAGTAAGCCACATACTAGTACAATTTGATCGTTGGAAGTAAATGTCGAACTCCAAAAGTCATGGTTGCAAGTTATAACATCATCCTTATAATTAATTTTTTTTAGAGAGAATATCATGATGTTTTAATAGTTATCAGGAATATCACATTCAAGGATTACAAGATCATGAATAAATTGTGGAGCACAGTCTCTCCAAATATGATCTGTCGGCTCGAGTAGAGCTTCCTTATAATTACCCAACTCTAATCCATATTAAAATCCTATAACCTTACCTATAACTGAGTTGTATTGAGGTGGGCCTTGCAGTGTACATTTAACAACAAGCCTAACACAAGCCCAAGTTCTCTCTTGATATCATATTTTCAGAGAGAGAGAGTGAGAGCATTCATGAGGTGGGCCAATAGGAGGTGGGTTAGGTGGCATATTAATCTCTTACAGAGACATGTAACAACTTTGTAGAACGAGGGGGAGGAACATGCAATTTCATACTTGTACAAACTATAACATCTTTGACATGTATGTTAGGTTGGAACTTCAGTTGGATTAAATGAATCTGAACAAACTCATTAAACTTTTAACACCAACTCAAATCTACTCCCATCCTGCACCTCTAAACCAAATCAAATAAAGACTTAATTGTTCATAACCCCTAACCACAACAATGCGGCTCAAAATTTAAAAATCAGGTAAATTCTTAAATTGCAAAACCCTAAAATTCCCACTCCAAAAGCTCCAATGTTGCAGTGGCCCCAAAATTCAATAGAGTCAATTTTACAATATTCATAAAATTTCACATCAAAGGCCCAAATGCTCTTCTGGGATTTGCATTTGGAGATTTTTATTAACAACATTCTTGACATAAATTTGAGGGCTATAAAATTGTGCACGCACGAATCCTCTAACTTGATGCTATCAAACAGACCCTAAAAAGTCCCATTCCAAAGCCCCAAAATCCCAAACACTAATTCTTATCAAAAATTGAATTTAGTTCTCTAAAACCCAAGTCTTCAAATCTCCCCAATCATATTCCTTCCACACTAAGAAATAGATAATTGAGACATAACAGGATGGAGAGGGAGAGCCAACCACCAACCACTTGGAATAAATTAAACCAGGAGGCCATTCATTTCTCCAACAAATTCACTCAATTCAGTCCAAAGAAATCATAAAAGCCCCTTTTGACAATGCAATTGTTCTGTTGCCTTGTTTGGATCGAAATACCTCCTTTTCCGATTAGTTGTTGAATTCTCGAAAAAATTTCACCAACCGACAAGGATGACAGCATCATTCTCAATCATTCACTGCTTTCCATGATAATTTATTTTTCTGGGTGCCTAAAGAATCTTCCATCATCAAACCTGACCTTCCAAATGATGTCTTGTTTCTGTTCTTCCTTACTTGCAGAGGTATCAACTTTTTTTTTCTTTTTCCTAAAGAAAAAAGAAAGAAAAACAGTGTATATGCATGATTTCAAGTATTGCTACTAGACTTAATATTAGCCACTCAAAAAACTTGTTACATGGATTGGATGAAACGATATTTTCCTGTTGCAACGGAACAATGGATTCGGATTCCAGTACATAGGGTAAATATAATTGAATGTATTGTGTATAGGCTGTATTGTCGTGATTTCCTGTTAGCTAAAAAAGTGAACTAGTAGCTTAAATGGACCAGTATTGCACTATAGAGACCTGTATTGGCCAAATTCAGTCATTCCAATTCCGATGGGTAGCTCAGTTGGCATATGATCATAGTTTGCACCCGAAGGTTGTGGATTCGAAACTGCACTACTACATTAGGCCCATAAGAGAATTTTTCCGGCTTTCACTCTTGGGCCCATAAGGATTATTCTGACCCAAAGGACTCCGAACCTACGTTATTAAAAATATAATAATAATAAAACCAGCCATTCTTGAGACATATTTTGGTATATTTTGGTGTTAGTGATATAGGTCTGCTTTGGGTGTCACGATGACATCATTAGTATAAAAAAACTGTATTGTATGGTATCTTAAATAATGGGTATCCAAAGTGGACGAGTTCTTAATTGTTCAACTGAAAGATGGTACAATGTGGACCACATTCCCACATTTGACACTAATCAATGACTTCTGGGCCTGTTTGTGGAATTCTATGTAATGTATTTCTAAAAGGTTGTTAAATTTGAAGAGATTTAGATCCATAAATGACAATCAAATAATCTATTTTTTCATGAGAATGAATTAAGGGAGATAGAAAGCAAATATCAACAGTCACCTTAGAAAACCAAATCTCACAAATATAGATCTTTTTTTTATCTCCGCCTTATATCCTTCATCTCTCACCTCTTTAACATTCTTTTACTGGAACCCATTTTGTAATAGGCCCTTAAAAAAATGAAAAGGGAACTGATTCCTTTTCCACCGAGAGCCGATAGGAGGAAAAGGGAGAGAGGGGAGGATAAAATCATGGATAAACAACATGGTTTTTAAGCCTGTAATGGAAAGATACGCAAGTGCCAATATAACAGCCCAAATTGTTTTATCTATTCATTTCACTTTCTTTGTCCATTTTTAATTTTAGAAGAAATTTTTTAAATAAGTTTGAAAATCTCTAATCTAATCTAAAGGGATATTTATTGTGTATATGACATATGTTGGGGCCTTTATATTTCAAAATTGGTATATAATGAATGGAACTGTTATGTAACATATGTATAGGTATTTTTAGGTGAGATCGTGGAGAAATAGCTTAGATGCACACACCCCACCTGAAAATACCTCTTATGATGAATTTGACTGATACATTAACACCACCTCCGTTTGAATGTCGCTGCCCTTTTTCTTTTTTTAACTTTTTTTTATTTTTTATTATTTAACATAGATTCTAATGGGATTTGACCATTGGATTGAAATAAAAGGTTAGGAAGCAATGTAAAACCGTTAAACTTG
The DNA here is from genome assembly GCA_038049695.1 of Cinnamomum chago. Taxonomy (NCBI): domain Eukaryota; kingdom Viridiplantae; phylum Streptophyta; class Magnoliopsida; order Laurales; family Lauraceae; genus Cinnamomum; species Cinnamomum chago. Next base: position 14,136,622 of record CP142453.1, read on the forward strand.
TGGAGCCCATCTGCGCCACACTAATCACTGAAGAGGTGGGATTGAAAGATTTGGATGGAGTTCTAACCCCTTCATCCATGTCCCTCAAATTTAATAGTTTTGGAAGGCATCATTTTTTAAGGATTTCAATCCGGAAATGAATAGTAGTTTGATGAATGTCAAATTTGAGCTTATGCTAAGTCATGGTGAGGGGATGAGTGTGGAGGGGTTGGATTAATCAAATGGGGTCCAACGTTTTGAAAAAAAGGGGTATGTACAAAGTCTCTCATGAGAGACATCGTTAGGTTCCTAACCTGAGCCATACATAACCATGTGGATTGGTAGTATGCATCTCTTTAAATATCCGCAATACATCAAATATCCAATGAGGGATTTGGGCAGCGTGTGTGGGTGGTAGATCTCAAGTTGTCACGGTGTGATTGAAATTGTTTTTTTTTCCTTTCCAGAATTAGATTCTAAATAAGAAGTTTTCATCACACTGTTCTTCCATTGTTTCTTAATCCAAGTGGGTCTCAAAGGGTCTTAGATTTTTACCTCTTAACTCAAGCTGTGAGAGACGCCTCTCATCAGATTATATAATAGCCGTTGGATTCCCTCCAACCAACTTGATTGTATTGTTTCCTTGTCACTTGAATTTCATTCAAAGATTAAAAGAAAAACTCATTTTTTTCTATACACATTCAAGGCAAGGGATTAGTTAAATCTATATCATAATGAATTAGGTACACATATTGGGAGATAGTGTTTGTAAGGGGGAAATAATTCAATCATCATATGGTTTGACTAGCATAGTGTATGATCCTGTCCAATCCAATTCACATCACAATTTTTCTGAAATTCTCATTATCATGGGGTTTTATATTTCAACAAAATAGTGATATTCCCAAATATTTCCAAATTTGAAAAGATCATGAAAAAAAATAAGAAACATTTAGTGTTTTTTTTTTCCCTACCCAACAACTGTCATTAGAGTGCACTACGAGTTTTTGTTTATGTGTGTCATTGGACAAGTCAGCAAGACTAAGTCAAGACAAGTCCCCCAAGCACAGTGCGTCATGTAGGGTTAATGCTAGGTACATATATGCCCAGGGTAAGGACTCGGGTATTTATGAAGTGTGACTTAGTGTAGTCCAAAGCCCATTGGGAGACAAGCAAGCCCAGACAAGTAGGATCTCACACTCTTTCACTAACCACTAAAGTGGGGTGCGATGCTCATGAACCAGGCCAAGCCACCTTGGATCTGGCTGATTTTGGGATTTTATTTTTAGGCCCATGGGCTAACTCAGCCTAGACCTTCTAGCCCAACTACGAGTAGGGCCACGCTCGGGCCAGACCCAATATGACAAAAAAGAGAGTATTTTGTAAAAAATGGATGGGCCTGGCCCTGATTTGAAGTCCGTGGCTTGACCAGTCCTGAATAGTGGGGCATTTTTAAATAGGCTTGGCCCAAGCCAGCTTCAACCTGGCCTGACCCAGTTAAAATTATTTGACTGTAATTTTAATTCAATTTTATGTTTTATTATTTTTGTTTGGCTTACACTGATGTCTTATTTTTTTCAAAATGAATGAATCCTGTTCAAGGGAATTCCTTTCAGATATGCATCCTCATTTGACTGTAATTTTAATTTAATTTTATGTTTTACTATTTTGTTTGGTTTACACTGATGTCTTATTTCTTTACCTTATGCCTTTCAAATTCCTCTGTAAACATCATCATTTCACCCTTCTTAAAATAGAGGGTTTTACCAAAAAAATCACTATAGATGCACCCGATACCAAACTAAAATCTGTGCGAACCTCCTTTTCTTCCTTCCTCCGTACAAATCCTTATATTATCTAAAAAGGCATATCTCTAAGCCGATATAACATTTTCTCTTCATTTGGTGTTTCCCATTGGGTTGGGTTCAGGGGAAGAGAGGAGGAAAATGAGGAATAACTGTTTATAGGAGTGGGTCCGTGTGACCGCAACTAAGAGTTCCCTTTTGGTATAATATAGTATCCTAATGTGATTTTTTTTTTTGGATAAAATCCTCTTCAAAATAAGTTATGTCATTATCTATTAACTTATTTTCTAAATTATAGTTGTAAAACCATAATCAGAAATTAGTGGCATAGAAAATTTATGTTTAAAATTTGTTGGTTCTAGAAACTACAACCTACCTACAACCTGCCTTAATGCATATTTCATGTTGCACATTTTGGTCTGCTACATTGTACAATTTATATATTTAATATAATATAGGTTCAAGGCAGGTAGCCGTACCAAATTTGACTGCTTGGGCCCTGAGCCCAGCCTGAATTTCACCCAGACCAAAGCCCAAACAACTAAGGTGCTCATGAGCCGAGCTTGACCGAGACCAACATGAGCTTGGCCTACATTGAGGTATATAAGGATGTGTGTTTCGACCCGTGGACTGGACCTATGCCTATTCTGGCCCAATCAGCAAAAAAGACCAGTCATGGACCTGGCCCTCCAGGCACATTCAGCTCGCAAAGACATATTTTCTTGTACAATAGAGTTCAATCTGGGCTTCACTTCAGGCCTCCAAGACTAGATTTGGATCAATATTAAACCAAATAATTAAACAGTCTGGGCTTGAACCAGCCTATGGACACCCCTACAAAAAAACCAGTCCAAAATGCAGCTGGCCAGGCCCAAGCTCACCTAGTGGTGGCAGTTCTTGCTCCAACCTTATCCCAACCCACTAAGTCAGTCCTTTGGATCGACATTTGGACCTACTCAATAAATGGGTTTTGTTTGGGTCCACTCCATTTTTCATTATTCAATCCATCAACCCAGCCTCCACCCACCCACTTACTTTGGGATTTGGTGGAGTGGCGTAAGGCTTGATTGCTTGAGTTTGCTCCCCATATTTTATGTTCGAAATCCGCCTTAAATTTGCTCGGTATGCATTTGTGTGGATTTTAGGCCCTATTTCTTTCGTGAAATTTTTGCAGCTGTTCCCTGGAATCTCTGAATTCCATATTTCTTCACAGGAAATTTTGGATTTTAGCCACATAAAGTATCTCTTTTGACCTTAGAGAATTCAGAAATTCAACTTACTTTACATTATGGTAGAATTCTTTGATGGTCAGGCCCAAAAGAGCATATAGGAATTCCACAATGTCTAGGATTTCGGGAATTCCCCAAATAGGGATTTCTGGATTTCCAGTAAAGAAACAGGCCCTTAGCACCCGAGGAATAGTCCCGTTGGATCAATGATCTTAGGGATACTCAACATTAAGGCTGCACAAAAAATCCGGTATCACCGTAAAACCTAACTGAACCAACCGAACCGGCCAGTTTGGATCGGTTTATAGTGGATCGGTTCGGTTAACGGTTTAAAAATCATAAAAACCGCTTACATTAATCAGTTATTGGTTTGAGCCCACAGTTAACCGCTTAAACCGAACCGATCGTATGCGGTAACTTAAGTATTACTTTTTTACTATTTTAACCTTAGGATTTCGTTTTTTACTACTTTCATAGTTAGAGTCGACAACTCCATTCTCACATAAACTCAATTGTCAGCACTACCTCAGAGGGTATCATGTGGAATGAATGTTTCACAGCAAGCTGGTTATTTTTTTATTTTTTTGTGTGCTTGTGTTTAGTCCAAACTCTTTTTTTTTTAGTATAATTATTTTTTATAAGCGTTTAGTCGAGTATGGATTGTTGGATTTTTATATTTGCACCAAACACTGGAACAAATGCACAGGACGGGGTATCATCATTTTGAAATTTTAAATGTCTAATTTTCAAAAAAATAAAATAAAAAACAACGGTTTATTTTCGTTCGGTTCGGTTTAAGCCCTCTCCATCGGTCGAATCGGATCGGTTAATTAAAAAACCGACTAATTCGGTTTGATTGTTGGTTTTAGTATTAAACCAATCCGAACCGCCTATGTGCAGCAATACTCAACATCATTGGAACAAACATAAAGCCCCCACTTGAGCCAGCCCAACTACTTGCACTACAAAGCTACCCATTGTGATAACCCAATCCGGACCCAACGCAGCCCGACCCATTACGACCCTAGTTTTTATACCTATAGGCTATAACCCAAACCAAAAAAACCGAAAACCAAACCATTTCGCTCCAAAATCCTCTCTCTTTCTCTTCCCATGGCTTCAGCTTTCTCCCTCCATTTCCCTCTTTCCTTCCCTTCCTCTTCCTCTTCATCTCGTCCTTCATTCCCTAAATTGCCCTCAAATCCCTCCATATTTACGCTATCTGCCACCAGCTCTAGATTTCGCCATGTCCATCGCAGCCGTCGATCTCGAATCCCCACCGCAAGCATCGCCGTCGATTCTCCCTCGACTTCGAAATCCGACGGTATTGAAAACTCTCCTAAACCGCTGCTTGAAGTGAAGGATCTAACGGCCGTGATCGCCGAAACGAAGCGGAAGATCCTTCACGGCATAAATCTCGTCATATATGAAGGAGAGGTAACGTGTTCTTGATCTTGATCTTCGTTTCAGTTTTGGAATTAGTGCTTGCTTTTAATCTGTTTCTGTTTCTTTTGTGCTAGATTGAATATAGTTCCACCTTGTTAATCTTGGCACCGTCAGTTTTTAGGGTTTTTAGTGTCTAGAGCTCGAGGAGAACAAGAAAATTAAGTCAGATTTTGAATTAATTTTAGTGTAGTTCAGAAGATTTATTGATTTTTGTTGATATTAGCTACTGTTTGGGAGAATATGTGGCCAAATGATGTCTCCGCAAAAACCCCCAAATGCTCTCTTACAAAGTAGGTTTTGGAAGTTCAGAATTTGGAGAATCTTAGAGGTGAAAAACCCATTTCACAGTACTAGGATGCGGAATTCTCATCATTAATTGGGGAATTCTGGGAATTTTTGCGACAGCACTCTCGTAGCCTGTTGGGAATTCCCATCTGAAGTACTAGTTACTAAACAGCGTATTTAAAATACTGATGAATATGGGAATACACCTCGAGTGATACTAGCCAAGTAAGGAGTTTATTGAAAATATCAAGAATTTCTTTTACCCTTTTGTGGACATTATTATATATATATATTGATATATTTTGCATAATGTGCTTCTCTAATCATATATGTTTCATTGTTGGCAAAAAGGATTATACATGTGTTGGACATATTTATATCATACAAGACGCGTGAAGGGGTGGCAACAAGTTAAAGAAATCACGGAGATTTCAAGTGAAAGTTGGCCGTGGCTAGGGTCTGCTTTGAGCCCCTATTTGTTTTCCTTGGTCATATGCAACTTAGAAAAGTTGAGGGTTGTGGCTAAAATAAGATGATGATTTTTCAATTCATCCCAAAAGATCCTTGGGGATCTCATCTCATCTCATGACTTTGAAATGTAATGAGAGGTGGTGATTACTCATTACTGGTCTTGTTGTTCATCCCTCCTCTACTGGTTGGTGGACGCTTTGAGGAATTAGTGCCTTTCCAAAGTGAGACAAACTTATAGGTAATGGTAACCTAGGTCCAGCAGGAAACCTCGAAAGGTAGCTCAGTTGGCCTAGGAGCACGGTTTGCACCTGGAGGTTGAGCGTTCGAAACTGCACTGCCACACTGGGGCCACAGGGGATTTATCCGGCTCCCCCTGTGCTCTTAGGGATTATTCTGGCCCAAAGGACCAGGACACCTTCGGTTATAAAAAAAAAAAAAAAAAAAAAAACCTTAGGTCCAGTAGGAGGAGAGAAGGGGTTAAAGGGGGGATGGTTGGAAAGAGGGTGGTGGGCATTAAATATTTACCATAGGGGAGGGGCTTCATCTTTTCAAAGCTATATTATTCGGCCACTCATGTTGGGATTCACAAAATACCTTGCTGGAGGAGTGAGGAGAAGAAGAAGAAGAAACAAGAAAAAGGGGAAAGAGGGGGGAGAGAGAGAGGGGGGCCCTTACTATCACACACGTACTCAAGGATTCATTAAGAATCTCCAAGTTAAAAAGATGAGGGTTTAGGGCTGATCCCTGATGCAAACTATGGTCACTGGGAACTTACTTGTTTCTCCACAAGTAGTTCTCACACTCGTTACCACTCTTTTATACTTACATTGCTTTTATTTAAAACCCACCAAATTAAATCTCTAGGTACCATGTCGTAGGCTTTTTATAGATCGATGAAGACAATATGCAGATTTTTCCTCTTTGCTCAATATTTTTCCATGAATTTCCATGAGAAGGTAGCTTCCATAGTTGACCTCTTTGGCATAAAACCAAATTGATTTTCAGATATCTTGGTCTTCCATAGTTGACCTCTTGGCTCACCAGGCTTCTTTAGTATAGTATCTTTTCCCTTTCGACTCTCCAAGCACCTCTTTTGCAACCTTCTTAATGTAGTTAGCCATTTGTTTCCACATCGCTGTTGTTTCTCCCCCAAATTTTCAATCTCCCTCCTCAATCACTTTACCCTTAAATATTGTTGATCTCTCTCCTTTCAAATCCCTCCACCTTGTTTTAGGGCACATTTTATTTACTACTCTTTTTCTACTGCTAATGAAAGTATCTAAAACTACTAACGTATGTTGTGTTCTCAAACTCTCTCCTGGAATAACCTTACAGTCTTTACAAGCTAATCGGTCATGTTTTCTAACTAGAAAACGGTCTATATGGCTCCTGCTAGTTCCACTTTTATAAGTAATTAAATGTTACTCTCTCTTTTTAAAGCATGTGTTTGCTTACAAGGTTAAATGCTAATGCAAAATCCAAGATAGTGTCTCCTAACTCATTATTTTCTCCAAATCCTTGTCCTTCATGCACTTTTTCATATCTCTATTATCCTTTCCTACATGCCCATTTAAGTCCCCTCCTAGGAAAATCTTTTCACCAGTTGGAATTTCTCGTAGTAAACCATCAATCCCCTCTCAAAACTCGCTCTCGACACTTTCATCTATTCTTGCTCGGGAGCATATGCACTAATGATATGAATTATGACTTCCTCTAACACTAGTTTAATTGATATAATTCTATCATCCAATCTCTTTACCCCCGTAATTCTCTTTCGAATCCTTATCTATAAGTATACCCACTCCATTTCTTGGACTTTTTTCTTACATGAAAAAGTTTATAACCATCAGTGAGCTCCTTAGCTTTATCTTCTTCCACTTCGTCTCCTGTACAAATGCTGCACTAACTCTTCTTCTTTTCATTCCTTCGACTAAGTTCTTGCCTATCAAGGTTCCTATATTCCAAGTAGCAAGTCGAATCTTTCACTTCTTCCGCCGCTGGACTAACTTCTTTAGTTGCACTCGTCCAGAATGGTGTAGTAGCCTTTGCCCACTTTCCACTACTATTGGGTGGCGCTACAATGTGTCACTTTCCTACTTTCTGCAAATATTGTTCTTATTTCACTCATTTAAGCATGCACTATCTCTGTGACATTACTGTTGTACTTCTAATGCTGCTTATATATTCTTTTGTGTTTACTAGGTCCATGCAGTCATGGGAAAGAATGGTTCTGGGAAGAGTACATTTTCAAAGGTGAGTGAATTCTTCCATAAGCTCGTATATTGAAATTAATTTTTTATGGGCTGAATTCGAAAGGATGTGGCATGGTTTGTTGCTTTGTAACATTGTTTATTGATTGCCCTTTGGATGTGTTACTTCTGTGAGGTATTCAGTCCATTTCTCCTTAAGATAGTTGATGATGTCTTCTAAGCTGAGTCAACTAACAGATGATTCTTTGCCAGTGTTGGTATTACGTGTAAATGGTATGGATAAAGGTTGCAACTGCATCAGGTTAACCTAATATGGGACAGGATAAGAAGACATAGAGCTTAGTCATTAGTGATGCCTCTCACTCATGTGAAGTGAATTTTGTAACATGAGCTGTGTGGTTACTCATATGCTGCTCTCATTTTATCATATTTTCTTGTCTGAAAGTAATATATGCACTGACCACTTTTTCATACACTTGCCGGTTTTATTTACCTGGAAATAGAGAAAAGTGCGCTGCATGAATCACCTCATCTGCATTTTTGGGAAGTCGGACTGGATGAGATGAAAATCGGAATACTTTTTTTCCATAATTCTCATTTGGGGAATTTTTGGTCATTTCATCCATAAAGAAAAGTAGATCTGATCATTCCCTTAAACTAGGGTACAAACTAAATGGAGGGTGCTATAGAATACTTGGATATACTTTAAATGGCTACAAAGTATATTGGTTTTTGCAAGTACATTTTATAAGCAGTGGAGAATGGTCTAATCAGATACTGTGGTTCGTGCCAATTCACATATTGTTGGGTTTTCTTATGTTTGGATTGATAATATGTGGACTGGGGGTTCTGTTGTCCGGAACAAAAATGGGATGTACCTTTATTGAGAGTAAACCTGTGGTTTCTTGAGTTTTTCTGCATATTAATGCCTGCATCGAAAGGAAGGATTTTCTGGCATCTCTCTTTTCTTGCAACAATTTGGGTCAACTTGAAAGAAAGGAATCAAAGATGCTTTGATGGAAAAGCTGTCACTCTTGAAGAAATCTTTTCAAAGATCAAGTTAAGCATTGCTCTTTGGGTCTCCCCCTTTCTCGAGTTTTTGGGTATATCTACGGACTCCATTGTTCATAATTGGAGGGAGGTAGCCTCCTTATAGCTTGGCCTGTATCTTTTCCAAGCCCTCTTTTTGGCTGGCCTAAAGGCGGTGATTCTTTTTAGCTTTTCCTTTTCTTGTGTGGTGTTTGTAGCTCTGTTGCTTTTTTTTTTTTTTTTTTTTTTTTGGGGGGGGGGGATATGATTTCTTTCCCTCTTGCTTTCAATATATTCCTTTTGTACTACTTAAGCTTTCTCTCAATACAAATTAGTGAAATTACCATTCAAAAATAAATAAAAAATGCCTGCACTGACTTAAAGAAATCTGAACAAATCCTTACTTACAGGTTCTTGCCGGCCATCCAGATTATGAAGTTACAGGTGGTAGTGTTGTTTTTAAAGGTGAGAATTTGCTGGACATGGACCCAGAGGAAAGGTCTCATGTTGGGCTTTTTATGAGTTTCCAGGCCCCGGTTGAGATCCCAGGTGTAAGCAATATAGACTTTTTGCGTATGTCATATAATGCTCGAAGAACAAAACAAGGCCTTAAAGAGCTTGGTCCTATAGAGGTATATATCCTTTCGAAGCAATTTTTGTGATTGGTGGTGTCTTAGGCGAGCATCCTTTCAAAATTTTCTTCTTTATTTGGTAAACTATGCTTTTATTTTGTTAGAATGTGTAATGCATTGCATTCATATTGTGACCCAGTTCACTTATCTGTTTATTTATTTTGAATCGCAGCTTTATTGATGAAAATGGTTGCTTACAACATAAGAGAACTATATACTGAAAACAAACCCCTAGTATGACGGCACGGTTCATTTATCCCTTTTATTTTTATAATTCATTTAATTTTATCTAAGGGCCGATTTATTTCATGGAATTGAGTTCCTAGGAATTCTAAGAAACGTATTCCCAGAAGTGGCTAAAAATGAAGAAAGGAAGGTGAAGATCAGATAATCTCCCTTTGAATGGCAAATGAATTGAGAGATGGGAAATGAATACCCATTGATCCCCCTAATAAATCAAATCCTCTTTAATAATCTCTTTTTGAACCTATTTTACCATGAATTACTAGTTCCGTGCAAACAAATGGGCCCTAAGAGGAGAATGTAGAAAAATAGGTCGCCTATCAAGTGGATGGGCAAAGCCCCTAGTATGCAAAGGAAGATTGCAGCATCTAACAAGCTAAGCCATTAGTAACAAACTAACAATGAGACTCCTGCTTCCGTAATTTATTCGGTTCTACATTTTCTTGTCTTGGGACATTGTGGAAGCTAGCATTTGTCAACTTGCTAGATTTTATTTCACTAAGCAGTCCATTTATCCTTTGGTGGAAGCTTCGCATGAATTGCTTTCCATTGTTGGGATGTTTAGGTCATGTGCCTAGAAAATGCATGAAACATCATTTAGTTTTCCTTTTGACTTTCATGTTAATTTTAGGTGAATACTTGCTCTTTTTGCTGCAATGTTTTGTTCCAGCAACAGAGTGCTTGTGGCTTACGGCTTCCAGGCCAAATTAGAAGCCCAGTGATGAATGTATTCTATAATTGAACATATTGCAAAAAAATTATGAGATAATAGTAATCGTTTACCAAAATAAAAAATAAAAATGCCATGACATTGTTGCAAAAAGTTTCATAGTGGTTTGATAATGTTTACACACATTTTGATCGGTGTGTTTTTGTCAACATGTCCTTTCTCTCTACTAAAAGCGTATCTCTTTCCAAACCCCTTATCTCACATATTTAAGGTGGATAATTGAATTGCATTGTTGTTATAAAGGTAAAAGAACTTGCACTTTTATTTCTGCCAGCTTGCACACTTGCTATAACTGGCCAGGGGCAATTAGTAAAAATCTGGTATGATTTGTTGAATAAGTGGTCTATTTTCATTTCTGCAGTTTTATGGATTTTTATCTCCCAAGCTTGCTGCTGTCAATATGGACACAAGCTTTCTGAACCGAAATGTAAATGAAGGATTCAGTGGCGGTGAAAAGAAGAGAAATGAGATTTTGCAACTTGCGGTATGAATGCTAAATTCAAGACTTCATATGCTTTTTTTAACTTATGCATTTTAAGTTTATCATTCATAAAAAAAAGTCTTTAAGAATTTTGTTAATACTGCTGTAGAAAATGTAGGAACCTATGTAACTTAATGATGCATTTGTTGTCTTACAGAGACAAGAACCCGTGAAGACAAGGGCTGGACATGGACTGGGTTTATGACTAAACTAGTCCAAAAACCCAATCCATTTAATTAATGTGCCTAATATTCTGTTCCAGGTGCAGCACATGGGCCTGAAAGTTAGGTGTAGGCCCATCCAGTTTGTAAAATCTTTCCTTCTGTGTTATATCTTGTGTGAGCTGGCCCTATAACTGGGTTTTTAAGCATGCATAATTCTAGATGTAGCTCAGAAGATAATCATATTTCCAGCCCACATTCCTTAAAACACAGCTCAATATAGCCCAGTATGGGCTGGGCTTACACACTGGCCGGGCTCGCCAGGGCTTATGGTACCAGTAAGACCCCGGGATACTGGCAAATCTGTTCAGTTATATGTCAATGTTAAATCGTATATTATTAATTTACAAATGCCAGTTGGCAAATCCACAATATACATATACACAGAGATAAATCTGGAGACAGCAGTTTCGTATGCAAGTGTAGTTTAGAAATTTCAGGTGACTCCCTACTCCCTAGGGCTTAGTAGGGGTGTAAAGAAAAACCGGAAAACCGTCTAACCGAACCGCGATTAATAACCGTATTTCATGGTTCAGTTACGGTTACAGTTAATGAAATAAAAAAACCGCACGGTTCGGTTCGGTTACGGTTTTCCGTAATAATTCACGGTTATTAACCGAACCAAACCGTATGCGGTTAACCGTATCGTTTACAAATAAAAGAAAAAATAAGGGAGTTGAATGAAATATTTCTTACCTTATTTAATTGCTCCTTATGTGTCATTTTACCTTCAATCATTCACATTTATCCCCTTATGTGAGGAAGGCATTCCACGGTTATTAACTGTAACTGAACCGTTTAATACAGTTAACCGCGGTTACGGTTTTTCACGGTTTTTGTGGATACGGTTACGGTTACGGTTTTTAAAGACAGAAAACCGCGGTTACGGTTCGGTTAACGGTTTTCCCAAATTGACCGGTTAACCGAACCGTTACACCCCTAGGGCTTAGGATGGAATCTAAGAAGATCTGGCTGCTGAAACGGGGAGGACATTTCATTTTCTAACGGCAGTTCTGTTTTTTTGCATAGCAACTCATTTCATCAATGTCATAACAATTCAGCTAACTACCCCTAAGACTCACTGTAAAGTGTAAATAGAGTGGAAATAGCTTATGAAGAAGAAGTAATAATGGAAATAGATGGATTAAGTTTCTTCCTAATATCTGTCTTGGTATGCTTTGACACATTTTCTTTTTTATTGCTTAATTCTTTCACACATGCCCGCTGATGATGGCATTCTGAAAATTATTACTATTGTTGTTGTTTTTAATTTGATAAAAGTTGCACCAGAGTGCAGTGAGCCAAATTATCAGTTAATTGGCTTCATTGTCAAATGTTTAATGCCCTAGAAATATCCCGGATTGGAAGATGATATCCTTTCTATCAAGGACCTTTTTCTATTGAGTTTGGATTTTTGTTATATATATTTATTTTAATTAACCACCCATCTGCCCGATTGCCACGTATTGTTTGGGGATAGCCATTTACAATTCCAAAATTTGGACTCAACCAAAATATCACCACACCAAGTTAATTAAGGACTCTGCCATGTCTTGACTGAGCGAAAATTGGTATTTCAATTATTTTCAACAGGTATAAATGATTTTGAAAATTATGAAGCATGCCTTTTTTTGTAAACTCAATAGCCAAGACCAAGTGCCGAAAAGTTTGAACAGACGGGTAAAAAAGGGGGGCCTCACATTTAGCCATCTGTAAGTGGTTTTAAAAGAAGCTTCGGATTTAGATAAAATGACAGTTTAAAAGAAATTTTGGATTTAGATAAAATGACAATGTAACGATAGAGAGACTTAGATTTCCTTTGACATGGTAGAGTTCTATTTTTATTTTCATTCTGCTGAAACTTCCTTTAGACACATACATTTTTGACTTTTTCTTCTTGTACCCTTAGTTTGCATACATGATTTCATACCTTGGATCTTCATTGGGCCAAAATACTTGTCTTCATCTTTTGGGCTGACTCAACTGAGATGAGTTTTTTTAGTTGAGTCACGAGTCAATTGAGCCCAGGATCAAACTCATTATATTATCAGGTTCCATATGGAGTCAAATTGAGTTTTTCCAGAGTTTTAAGACTTTCTGTGCTCTTATTTGCCTGTTAACTTAGAGATTATTTTCATATGACAGAGTAATTTTTTGGGTTTGGGTTTGGGTTTGGGTGGCTTGGTATATCTCTTATACAGGCCCCCATTTTTTCCCGCTTTGAGCCTAGCTGTTGTACTATCTTCTCTTTAAATATATGATTGTTTCCTTCTTCAAAAAAATGATTTTCCTATTATCTAACTGATTTTTCAAGTTTTAGCTGAAATATCGGAATACTCACCATTGAATCTTTCACTTAGTTTATCACTGCGCTCAAATTTGAAGTAGCTTCTCGGTGTTGTCAATAATGCAGTGAATTCATTGAGTGCTAAGATCGGGATGTACTGAATCACATTTATTGATGCATTGCTGTGACAATTTAATTAGTTGATCACCATTTGACTGGACTATAATTTGAAAGTTGCTCTGATTGGAACTATTTGTCTCGTCACTCATTTTGGATTACTGAGAAAATTTGTAGAAATTTTCTAGTAAAAGGGCCTATAAATTACAAATTAAAAATGGTCTGGAAATAGGAATTTGAGAAACAGCCATCACCTATGACATATCCTCCCACATTGGGAACCCAGTATTTTCGAAAAGAATATAAAGAAGAGAAAAGCTAACAGTTAAATGGTGTCCAAATATATTGTGTTACATCAAACTTGATTAGTTGTTACTTCCTGTTGTATTAATGTATTTTATTTTACATTATATAAATGTATATGATATTTACTAAAAATGTACTCACGATCTTTGAAAATAGCAGGATAAGATTCCTTCTGTTTCTTGACATGTTTGGGTTATTGCCTCGTTCCATCCTGGACACTTGTGATTAATACCACCAAACTGTTTAGGAAATGTTGCTTCACTCACTGGTTGATCTGGTTTTTATTATTTATTTTTTTATGGGGTGTGCATGTGTTGGAACTGGTTGGTCTGCATCTTGTTCTGTGCTAACATTTCTCCTTATCTTCAGGTTCTTGAGGCAGATATGGCTATTTTAGATGAAATTGATTCTGGTTTAGATGTCGATGCACTTCAAGATGTAGCCAAAGCCGTCAACAGCCTTTCAACTCCGAAGAATTCCGTTTTGATGATTACTCACTATCAAAGGCTTTTGGATTTTATCAAGCCCAAATACGTTCATATAATGGTAAGGGACATGATAGAACTGTTGGACATTTTCTGATTATAATGACTAAATTTCCTTGAGGTCAACACAACCAATAGCCTTTGTTTTTTCACCCCTTTGTGGTACTGAGAAGTCATTAATGAGGTGCCAAACGAAAAACAAGAAACAAACTCTAGACAGTACCCATGCAAGTTCAAACCTACAAAATTATTCACGTCGACCACTGTTATCTATGGGTCCACTTGTCTAAAAAGATGTACTTGATTCTTTTTCTTAAACTGTTCACTTTGAGTCGTTCTAGTCACAGGAGTGCTCTGTACTGTGGAGACAATTTTCACTTTAAAGGCAATGACCATACTCTTTAATGGAGGGATCTTATATGACGGTCACGGCAGAGATCCTTTATTGTATTTTCTTGTGTAGGATTGTTGGAAGGCCGTTCCATGTAATAGGATTTTCTATTTACACACCATATGAATCATGAAATTATAATAATGTATTGTGCTAGAGTGTTCGAATTGATTGTGATTTGGGTTTAAATCGAATACATGCAATCCAGGTTATCCTGCTGGAGCCTAGCCGGATCAATTTGGCAACATACGTGTAGTGGTTAAGATCCAGCACACTAGTAACCCACCACTGCATCTAATATTTAAATACCAAGCAATCCAACCTAGTGGTGCATGGAAGTGAAAGTATCGCATGTAACAAATTACAGGAAAATAAATGAAAGAACATAGCATGCATCCACCCGCAACAAGAAGTAAATATGTGGTTCGCTACTGTTGATTGCATCCATGAGGAATCCATTATTTTGAAACCCACTAAATCATTGTGATGCAAGGTTTTGACAATCCAAAGAAATCCTACCGATCTCTTCATCTTCTTCTAATATAACCACAGGAAGCTACAAATCCTTGATTGAGATAGATTTTTCTTGGCGTTTGTGTTGCCGTGAAACCGGTTTTTTCTGTCCATTAGCTGATTTTATTGATTGTTGTTTTTTCTCTTATGTCTGGCTTTCATTTTTCAGGAAGATGGAAGAATCATAAAGACAGGCGATGTCTCACTAGCAAAGCAGCTTGAAAAGGAGGGTTACAAGGCAGTTTCTGCTGTATAGCTGATAAACGAGACCTACTTTTATCTCCCTGTCAATGGACCCATGTTGGGCCAGGTTTTTCCATGAGTTGTAGGACCACTGGACTTTTCCTGATTGACTAGGATTCCTGGTGGGCTTTGAAGGATCACACCATTGTGGGCCAGGTTTGGACCCAATGATTTGCCTGCAGGTCGGACTTGGATTAAAATTTTTGTAGTGCCCATTAATGTAGTGAACTTACAGATTTTTGTTATAAATTATCAGTTACTGAAACTTTGAACCTCTGATGTGGAAAAGTTGCAGTGATTAGTATCAGTAGTTTTTCTTATTTAGTTGATACGTGTGATATTTGATATGTATGAATGGTGTGCACCTTTGGAGAAAGGTGTGTGGGGAAATATTAAAAGAGTTTTTGTCTCTGAACTATAAAGTGGAGTACATATAATCGTTATTATTATTTTTTGTTTTTTCTTGAAATAAAGATTGTGTATTTATATGAAAGACTGGTAAGTCCATATTGGTTTTCAGTTGGGTTGATTGCAAAAGTTATGACCCAACCAGATGTGGTAAGGCTTGGGCAATTACAGAGCATTTTAAATCAACTTATTCTCACCTTTTGAACTTTGGGAATTTGGGTTGCCTTTCTTTTCCCTTTGGTCATTACAATTGAAACCAAACTATTAATTTCAGAAGGCTTCATGTGGCAAATTCCAACTGAACTTCTCAAGGAATCGTTAAAGAAAACAGGTTTTTCTCCAACTGAACTTTTGAAGGACTTCTTATA